>WOVY01010337.1:0-520831 GCA_013436015.1 Rhipicephalus annulatus
TTGGTTTCAACGTGGACATATGTACGAAATGATAAAGCATAATAAGCACCCGATAAACCCATATAACACCACTCGTACTTGACGGATTATAAATATTTCTGCTTAAGTCGATTCCGGAAGCGATAAATTCTTTCCAGAAGTGGTTTCGTGGTTGGTAGAAAAAGTATTGCAGCGCCCCTTAAAGCCGGTGTTTCGCATTTGTTGGGTGCCTTCTTCGGAATTCAACTGCGCTGCTGCTTCAAGAGTCATCAATTTCACATACTTCTATGAATCATGATCTCCACTGTAAGGTGTCTTCGGGTTAACTTTGTCCTTCTAAGGCCACACTTGAACATTTATATTTATGGTAGTTTTTTTACCTACATAGACAGGTCGCCGCCCCAAGCATACTGTATTTTGTTCCATTTGCTGGCGGGAACTTCTTTGGCTCTCTTTACAAGCTATGATTTGGAATATCCTATGCCGTATTGTCTTTGTTGCGCTTGTTATTTTTAGCCTAAAAGAGAGAATCTCGCTTAGTAGAGCAACTATCTAAGATGCCTTTGAAAGATTGTGGTATATATCGGTCGTGTTGATTCACTCGAATCTAATAAAAGTAAATGCTGCAAGAACAGCATGGCATGTTTATAGTCCCCCTCCCCCATGCTAACTTAAGCCACGCCTACGTTTTCATTTAAAACTTTAGTCATATTGTTTTCAAATCACCCCAGGACTGGTTATGCACAAATTTGTTTGAGTATAAAAATGCTTATGAATTTACCGTCATACCAGTAATAGCCGCACAGTCTAGCATGTAAGCACATTTCTAACTTTACATTTGGCAAAACATAGCTTGTATACTGTGTATATGTTACACCGCGCCTATATCGGCCTATATCAAGGCCTATATCGATGCGATCTCTATATTAAGACTCATCCTAATGGCCATGCTATATGCGTGCTCTTTCTTATTACGCCGCAACTAAAACGTACATCGGTACCTTCTCCCGAATCAGGAAGATGATCACGGCGCAGGTAAACGTCCTACTCGTAACATAACTGACGTCAGAATGCGATAAGACTTCGTCTTTTGTTGTCAGCAAAATGTGCGAGATGAAAGGGGCCCGGCTTCGTCTTCAAGATCACTCTGGGGTCCTTATAAGTGTGTCTCGGTCGGGTTATCGGTCTCTCGCTGATCTCTTCGCGGCAAAATCATTGTCTCGGTCGGGACACCCCACAAGTGTTTAGGCACCGTACACTGACAGGCTATGAATTTGGCAGTCTCATTGACCCTCGTGTTTGCTACGACTGGTGAGTAAATGGACTGATTATTTGGTGTGTAGTTCACTGGGATTTCTTGTGATAGCCTTCATTGTGACTGCGTTATAACCTACGGTCTCGGTTGTAGCCTCGGAAATCTTTATTTTTAATGTCTTCCAGTGAGAACATTCGTTCTCTCCGTGAAACAGTGTCAGTAAACATAATCTCCAAGCAAAACAGCACCTTGTATTTTTTTCTCGTTTATTCGAATAATGAAACCACTTGGTATGAACTTGAACTCTAAGCCCGTTTGACTATGTTTCCGGATGGCAACATGAGATCTCTCAGCGAAAATGTTTTGCCTACATCTAGCACGGAATATGATATACCACTGTAGAATTGTCACAGTGGTGTTTCTTTTTATCGGTTTTGTAGACCTGCAATATACGCTGACGTGAGGCGTAGCTTTCAAAACTTTTGGAAATTCTTAGTTCTTTGCTAGTTTATATACAAAGAAAATGCCCATATACTAAAGGCTATGTTTTTGTGGCAGCATTTTTAATAAAAAAATTTGTCTAATATACACCAGTTTTGCGGCGTCTCAGCATTCTTTAAATTGTGTGAAATTATCTTTTATCCTCCATCCATAACCTGTGCTTGCATATGTAGTTGTCAAAAGTGTATCTTGTTTAATTTACTTAAGGTGACCTACTTCCGATTGCCCTATTCTCGCTCACATCGCCTGAACAAAGTAAAGGATTAACGACACTAGTTAACAGGGTTGATAGACTGCTTTGTGTGATCACAATTTCAATAGCAAAACTTTCGGGAAAATAGAAACAATAGAAACAATGCAACACACACATCTGCAAAAAAAATGAAATGCAGCTTCTGGTAACTGCCATCCCTGGCGGTATAGAAAAATAAATATTATCTTCCTGCGAAAAAAATATTGTCTGCGTTTCGCATGCTTCCTGCGAAGTAATCCATGGAAGTGCAGTGATAAGATGACGTGAAGCTTAACTTCATTGTGCAATGATTAAAATAAGGGAGATTCTGGACACAAGATCAGCACACAATTGGGTATGTTTTTTACGTTCACGTTAATTTCTACCACATGTACAATAACTTCAAGTTATTATTTGCAGCAAAAAGTTTGTAAAAAGTTACTGTTGGAAATTTTATAACCTACTTATATCGAATGATGTGCCAACAAACGGTGCATTCGCCGCTTAGGGATGTAGCGTTGCCAGTTAATGACACAGTGCAGTGATCGTACTCCAAACCACGTCCACTGATGCGACGCATCATGAAGCCTTTCAGTTTAATCCATCGTGCAGCATAAGCACCACGCACCTTTATGGAGCGACCATGTCTCAGTTGTTACGATTGCCTGGCTGCTGACCCAAAGGTCATGGGCTCGATTCCGGGTGCATTGGTTTCAATGCAATGTGAGGCCTATGCACGAGAACGTTTTTTTTCTGGAGAAAGTTTGAACATTCTAGCCTCACGTATTCACTGCTCTGCGTTCATCAGTTGCAGCACTCGGTGATTTTGAAACCAAGTGCAAGCCAGCAGCTGATCGTGGGCCCTGCAGTGGACGCATTCCACTGTGGGGCTTTCAACGTCACAAAAGGCCGATGTCAGCGATTCTACTTCGGAGGCTGTGACGGTGATGAGAATAAACACTACACGAAGAGACAGTGCGAATTGACCTGCGTTCTCTCTGATGGTATAGTTATGTTGCAAAAATTACACAGTGCTTGTACTTCAAAACACCACGTCACTACCGCTGAAGGTCATCCGCGTCTTTAACCATTGCTCGTAGCTTGCGAAGCCTTCTTATAGTATGCCACTAAATTTCCCAGAAATGACAGTGAGACTCCAAAACCTATTCAACAATATATGTTTATTGACGGAGCTACTCTCATTTCCAGCTATGATTCGGCTATATCTTCTCCAGAATGAAGATTAGCCGAAGTTTTCTTGGCCCTCCACTACGGAATCACACATTCATATTGTTGTTTTTCGACGTAAAGTCTCATCAATTGCAAAGCCGCGAGAAGAATACAGAAATTTGTCTTGACTTCCTTTATGTTGGACATTTCATTGGCTATGATTGCGTTGTTTGAGACCAGGCGCACAAGCCCCTTGCTACAAGAGAAGAAAAAGTTCCAAACTTGGCAACCCAATTCAAAAGAAATAACTGCGATTTCTTCGTCGTATCTCAGAAACGAAGGCTACTTTATGTGGGGTGGCGGTACAACCAAAACGACTGAAAAAGAATTTTTTATCCAGCTTAATATATTCAGTTACTATTCAAGCAAAATACCTACTGGTAGCAGCATACCAATTTAAGCTTAACACATCCATAATATACAAGTATACTCATCCAGAACCAATATTAGATCTAACAACTTCTCTTTAAAACAATTACAAAATGTAATGAGTTCCCCGAAGGAATAGTAAACTTAGTCGTGAAGACTGTTTTCTTTTTATCATCGTTGGGACTAGTAACATATGTAGTATAACAATTTCATCTGTTTGCCCATATCTGTGGCGTTGTCGTATGCCATTATTCTTATTCATAACTACAGGTAAATTTTGCGTTCTTTTTTTATTCTTTGATGTATAACTAAATATTGCCCAACTAGTGTGTGCACCCCTTGCAGTAATAAAATTACGATGTTACTGAAATCGTAAGTCAATAGATAGAATGAAGATCAAAAGAATAGTAAACGCATCAGCAGCCCCCATTAGAACCACACAACATTCCAATATCACCCATATTTCTAGTCAAGGCAGTCTAACTTTCGGGCAGTAAAGTTTGTAGGAAGCATTTCAGCGGATTCGGTATCACGTCCGTTTTTTGAGTGGAAGTCTGAAAAAGAAGTTCTTAAATTTCTGCGCACGCCACATTCCACCTTATTTTGGGCTCCAGAAGCACAATGCCTTACGCAGTTTCCAAAACTTCTGCCCTGTTTTCTGAAATATCAGCAAACGAATTATCTAAACTAATGTCTTGAGAAACATTCAGCTGCAAAATCACTTTGTATATGTGGAGTTAACGAGTTTTGTATATGTGGAGCTAACGAAAAGGCCGTGAGCACGCTAGGAGCATAGCATGTAGTCATGTTTTACATGATAGGCATATCAAGATTATCATGTTTGGACGTGTCAGGTGCCTTCGTCGTCCATTCACATCAAGTATTACCAGATTTCGTGTATGTGGAGCTAGCGCAACGACCACGAGCACACAATGAGCGGGGGTGTGTATTCACGAATAGTCATAACACAAAAATTATGACATGCAAGTCGTGATTTCTACGTTTGGGTCTGTTACTTATGCTCGTTATGCAGTCATGTCATACCATACCAGTTTTGCAAAATGTCATGTGAACTAAATCACCGCAAAAGTGGCAAGACCATAAATTGTAAGTCATGACTTTCATGGCATAATTACCAATATTTGAATATTCTGAATAGGGAATTATGTTCGTCGTACAGTCATGTTAAGCCCTACGAAGTTGGAATTGATACCATTATCAAAACGGACAGGAGAGCTAAAAGTTGTAGGAGGATAGATAGATAGATAGATAATTTGATAGATAGATAGATAGATAGATAGATAGACAGATAGATAGATAGATACGCCCAACGTCGCCGAAAGTTGCTGAGAAATTCTTCGCACTTAACAACTGTGTGTGCATATCTCAAATCATAGGTAAGAAACACAAAGGCTGTTAAGTGTGTCCAGCCCGTGGTAGTTTTACTGTAACGTGGTACGGCCGTGAGATGACCATCTTGATCTTACGTGTATATATTCTCACTTTCTTGATAACAGAAAGTGCCGCAACTCATATACGGTCACGACGTGTGGACCCTAGAACGAAAAACAAAAGTTCAGTCAGCTCCGCTTAGCAGACACTTATGAAACAAGTGAAGCTGGTAGCTTGCAGTAGCGTTCAGTGAAGTGGGAGGAAATCTGACAGTTTGGAGTGGCGCCAGCAGTAATGGGCGTAGTGGTGAGCTGTGTGAGAAGCCAGTAGTAGGCGTAGTGGTGAATTCCGGGAGTAGTTAGCAGTGGAAGTGGTCGTAGGAGTAGTGGGCGTAAGGGTGAGTTGTGCACAGTAGTGGGCGAAGTGTTGGAGGTACTGGTAGTGGTACTCCCACCAGTCTAACTACTCACATTCTGTTATGCAGTGGCACCCATCATCTTTCTGTGGGTGAATCTCAGTACCCCCTTTCATCAAGTATTGTCGCCAGATAAGGAGGCCTCGACCTATTACAGCTTTGCTGTTAAATTTTCGTATTTCAAAACCAACATAAACATTTTAGACGTTCTGGAGACCGGTGTTTATAGGTTTCCCAAATTCTCCGTGACAACCCTTTCAAAAATGACCACATTTGTTGTAGAAGAAACACCTCCAATAACAGTTATATCAGTCATTTGTGAAGGCACCGGGCGCCAACCTTATGCAGTGTGCAGCCTTCACGAGAATGAATTTCACGACTGCGGCTCGCCGAGTGAGGTCACGGTTGAGATTCCTGTCCTAAAGCTTAGCTTTGTTTTGTCCTAACTTTTCTAAGGAGTGATGACGGCAATGGGTAAAATTTTCGTTAGCAAGAAGTTAGTGATGGATCAGTTACTGTAGAGTTAGCAAAAAGTTGCACTGTGTTCTTACCATGTGACCTGGAGGTGAGCTTCACAGGCAATTCGAAACTCCTTCGCAATGAATAATGTCCACAAACCAAGAGTACTCCCGGCACTGGTGAGCCACATAACTTATGAGCCAGCTAACTTGGACTGAAGCCAAGCAGTTTTCCTAAGTTAGTCTGACCAAGTAGAATCAAGGTTAGAATATATATCATAGAAACATGGCGAAAATGACACTAAGTAGTGGGAGCACTCAACACTTCGTCCAGTTTTTGCGCTGTTTTTGCAGCATAATGTGCCAGCTGGCCTTTCACAACACCATTTTCTGAGTAGAATATTGATAATTACAAGTATCGCTGAATCAGCTAGATATAATTCCAAATTGCAGCCTGACAGTGCCTGCCTGAACAACACATGGTTGGTTTGGAGAGATAACGACTCCAGAAGCCCAGAAATATTGTGAATCTCTGTGTAAGAAAGCGCCACTTGTTCTTGGAGATGAAGCGCACTCCTAAAGGAAGGTCGACACCCACACATTGCTTTTATACGCTCCATCAGCTTCACGGACATCCATGCGGCTTCACTGACTCGCGTTGCAGTCCGCGACGCGTACTTGCTCCGCCTCTTTGTGCCACAAGGTCGGTGGCTAGACGTTAACACTCGCGTGCTTCCTCACGAACGTGTTCTACAGCTCCGGCTGCCGATGGCTGTCCACGGCGTCGTTACTAATAGGCTTGTTGATACTCTTGCATAACTAGGAAGTGAGGCCATTTCATCACGACATTCGATCGCTAAGGACATTCTTCCCTAGAAGCGCGTCCTTCACAGCAATGTTATAGTTACGCCATAAGCCCGGGGTCATTTCCGTGCTTCCATGCGAAAGAACTGCTCCTTAAAAACCCTAGCGCTCACTTTGTTTCGCGTATGTGAACTTAACTAAGCGTGGGGCTTTGTGCTGGCGTATACATATACATATACACTGGCGTATACATATTTAAGTACAACCACCCGGAAGGTGAACTAGCGTGCGCGAGTCAAGACTTTTCTGTGCGTCAGAGCCATTCAACGAAGCCAAGGTGATCAGAGCGAAACTGAGCGTTTGCCCATGAAACTAGCACACCTGGTCCTCTCGTCGAATTTGCTGTTCGCTTTTAAGAACGTAACACAATATCAGCATAATACGGTGAACCCCGCTTTGCTTACCACGTGAATAGAGGCAAGTGGCGTATCTTTGAACGTTATATTAGCATGTTATCACTGTAATGCTCATCTTCCCAACACTATATACGGGAAAGCGATTCGCCTACTCACACAGTCTGTTGATCTGAACTGTGCTAATAAACAGTGTTACTGTAGCGCGCGCCACGTCTAAAGAACACAACGCGCGGAGCATTGTGTTACAACGTAATGGCTGAGGCTGTCGCGCACAGCGTTAGTTGACCGCACGCAACAACCGAAACGTGGAGTGCGCTTCGGCTTAAACAGCTGTGGCTTTGAGTATAGGTCACGACTCGGGGCTTAAGCACGAGCGCCTCCGAAGCAGCGACACTGGGTTGGACCTCTCGTGTATGGCTGGCGCCAATCGCCGGTATAAAGGAGTCGAGATCCTAAAAACAAAAGCTTTAATAAGGCGGTTAAACAAAGATAGAGGTAATTCCCAGCAAATAAAAAGAATATATTTCAAACGAAGAGTGCAGTTCGTTCCAAAACCAAGTCCAACTAACTATACATTTCATAATACAAGTGAAGCATGCATCAACGTTACAAAATGTGGAGACAATGCTCAAAAACAGGTGGATGAACAAACTGCGAGAGCTGAACCAATGATTAGAGTTCGCAGTCTACTAGGATCAAGCGAAGGAAATTCGTAACTGGGCGCAGCAAAGTCCTTTAACACCAGCGCCGTTCCGAAGTTCCCCTTGAGGATGGCGAGACGGGTTGGCGGGGGCTCCACGAAGAGGGGCGGGGCGGGGATGGACTTCCGGACTTATTGTCTGCAGCGCTGGGTCCCGGGAGTTGCCCAGCGTAGGTCTTTTCTCCGGTGCCGAGCTCGAAGCATGGGATCGAAGCATGGGATCGGCCCGGTTTTTATAAGGGTCTCTGGGCGCCAGGCTCAACTTCCAGTGTATTATCGATGCATCCTGGAAGTGGTCACTAGTGCACTCGTTGCTTCTGTGGTTCATACTTCACCCTCGGTGACTTTCACTGGCGAACGTTGAATACTCACACAAAGAACCAACCGCGTGGCACACGGTCTAACATGTAGCACAGACACAACGTCCTGTGGTCTAGACTCCGCAGTCGGTCCCCCTCACGGCACGCACTTCGTTAATATACAAAACCAAAGCACATGTTTTGACACGTTCACCTTCACCGGCGTGCAAGTCAATAATATACAATACAAAAGCTCATGTTTTGACACGTAGCTCGGATGCTTCATTCTATGGTTCATTCATTCTTTGGTTCATACTCTGCAGGCGAGGCATAGCTTTTTCGAGTGAACAGCTTCGGAATTACACAAGTCTAAAGCCAAGATTCTTCGACCTCAAGAATCTAAGACGGTACAGCTGTGTATATCACCTACCTACTGCCAACGATAACACGTACCGAGTGGTGCACGCGTGCTCACGGCACTGCTTTTTTAAACAATTATGTTATAGAACGTTCACCCCTAATTCCAGTGGAAGCTGACCATCTATTGCAGCGAAGACAGTTCTGCAATTACCCGACTGAGGAATCACCGTGGCTTTTAGTTGGTTCAGCCATCTTCGGAAATAGAAGTATCATATGCCCTACTGCTATAGCACTAACATAAAACTAAGGTGCACGTAGTCGCAGCGCCGCATTCATAGACACGCAATATAGCACGTTCGCTCTGATGCTTTCAGGGAGAGACGAGCCTCCCGGGCGAATTCATTTCTTTGAAGTTGCACAAGACCAGGGCCACTGGTTCTTACACGTTGCGCACATGCTAGGACATCAAGGTATCATATTTCTACGGCTTCTGCTAACAAAGGCCAATGACCACCCGTGCAATAACGGCACACCATTCCTCGAGATGAATTACATTTAGTTGGCCTTGGATGCCAGCGGGAAAATCCCCTTTAACGGCACACCTTAGGACATTATGCACAACAAATATTAATAAGACCCGGTGACTTTAGTGACAGTATGTAAGGGCTTCAAATTTGAGTGCTGCTCTGTGCCATTTGTATGCAAAGAAGCGAACTGTAGCAGCCGATGGACGTGGTCTTTTCTCTCAGCAGCCATGCTGTCGACGCTCGCAGCCTTTGAGATCTCGCAAGACAGCCGCCGGCAAGGTACGCAACGGTCCTTGCGGGTGCAACCTAAGCGCCGAGATCTAGTGTGCGCATCTTTTGCGCGCGCAAACGCACGAAATCTCTTTTAGGTTGAGTGCATGCACAGTCTTGCTTCCTCTTGCCTGTGTCGTGACAAAGCGTGACAAAGGCTGTTGCGGGAGCTAAACTAAACAATCTCATATCAGTTGACGTCCATAAGAAGGAAGAGCCTAGCACATGAGGGAACAGCCTGGCTGAGCGAGGTCTGGGACCATGCGCTTAGGTTTGAGAGCTTTGCAACACGGCGCCGTCGTAGGATGCTGACGCACAAGAAATTTTAAGATTTCGGTGGATGTTCCTCCTTTTTCCACTCCTACAGTGCAGAGTAGCAGGTGAAGTCATAAAATGGGATACCCCCTATGCTATCACTCAGGCCTACCTCTCGGCCTTTTTGTAAATAAACCTGACTATCGCTCTCACTCTTTGGCCGGCTGTGTTTGCTACATGTAAGATGAAAATTTCTTTAGCATTAAAGAGCTCACGGAAGCCTATATTCAATGCTATATAGAAAAATATACTGTAGTGGTTATGGACAACATGATTAGTAGTCGGATGGTGCACATGTTTTCCTTTTAGAAGAAAATAAATCTTATAAGTTTAAAGGCCTCTCCGCCTATTTTTCGACCATGTCAGGGTAATGGTGCTTTTACGTTTCTGAGAAACCCTTTTCTCGCGCCTAATCACTGGAATCCTCAACAAATAAGAAAATAATTTTCAATGAGCAAAAACGCAATACCAAAGCCCAAAATCGAAGAGAGTGATCTGTGTACTTATGAAGTACTACTTTGACAAAACCAGAAATTCTGTGAGGTATGCCGGTCCTTCCAGAGTGGAGCACGAAAACTGCGGAAGCAGCGAAAAGTAGACGCTAATCGGATAGGTCACTACGCACGCCAACAACGCCGCAGCCTGTCTGTCACTGATCATACCACACGGACAAGCTCATCGTAGCTGCAAAACAATGGTAGTAGCGATGCGGAAAAATTTGGAGGTCAAGAGGCATCGCCGTTCCTCTTCTATAAAGTAGAACAGATTTGCGAATGTGCTTGCCTCGTTGCGCATAACGCCACTAGGTGGCACTACTTGCCCAAGCCGTCAAAGTCTGTGACCTGCGGCGATCGGTTAAAGTGCTTACGCTATAATCGTGAATATATGACGAATCGCATGCAGCCCATAACGCAACACCACTTAGCATACATCGCATACTCACCAACACGGAAAAAGAAATCGCCGGTTCAACCAAGGAAGCATCGGCCAAATACGCACAATCCATAGCAGGCAAGCAGACGCTGCAATGGCACAGCAGTTCCGTTTCTTCTTTCGCTAGCAAAGATCAACGCCACACACATCGTGTTGCCATTATTTGTGGCATGAGAGGCGAAAACGTGCAAATGAACGCACCCAATGGATTTCATTGAGATCCATTCACCCAGAAAAATTCCCTGAGTTGGCCTTTCTGGAGGTGCTCACCTTATATGGGGTCGACCTTGTGCATCACCCCTGTAAACTTGTTTGACAATATGAGATGAGGGCTTACCTAAATAACGGAGAACCATCTGGTCATAGCGCGGCCTCCTGCTGTCGGGCCATCGGTTTGGTTGCGTGTTCCAATTGGTGAAGCGTCCGAGCAAGTAAAAGTCTGATCTATATGCAAAAAACTGTCATCACTAGATATCATAAAATGACCTATACAGCATGAAAATGCTATTTACATGTTGTCGTATATTTTATAGGACCTCTCAAAGACGACGTAATCAAAAGTGATATTGTACTTTTTGTCGACTTGGCACGTTATATTGCTTGTATCAGTTGACAAGACAGTCCATATAGGCTGACTAGTGTTGTAAAACTAAGTAATAAAAGAAAAAAAACGAATGAGCACGATGTTGGGCGAGTTGGCGAATATCTCAGCGAAAGATGCGTTGCGCGCAAATGCCCAGTATTTTGTTTTAGTCTTTATCAGTTCTTACTTTCAGCTCAGGTTATTCGTTAAAGGAAAACGAGGCCTTTGTTGCCATATTCACTGAAAATGGGAGTGCTTACCTGTAAAATGCTAATAAATGATTGATCTCACATCAAATAATTTCAAGTTCTTAAATGTGGCACCAAGTTTGGACATGCGGCACTGGCTTCACTCTAATGCGTAGGAGGCGTAGCCTTTAATGTAGTAGGAGACGGATGGACGGACGGACGGACGGACGGACGGACGGACAGACAGACAGACAGACAGACAGACAGACAGACTACGGCGGGGTGAATGAACAAGGCTGGAGCGTAAAAAACAAGCTCCTAAATCAATTTATTTGTTTAGAAAAAACTGGTTAACAATTGGAGTACTTGGTACTCTACTATAGGAGATATAGCCATTCTGTGAGCCTCAGACTTGATTTACGACGTATGTGGAAAATGTGGACGAGGAAGCAGCTGACGCCGCATGCGCCGGTCTTTTATAGATGCCGAGACGCTCAAGGAGGAGGGCGCGATTTTGCGATTGAGATGCATTCAGCCTCTCTGACGGACGCACTTCCTGTCTGTGCGAGGGACGCCAGCCAGTAAGGCTGACGGCACTCCGCATGCGGTAGCGCGTTCTGCAAAATACTTCAAGCTGAGCTCTACGGCACTTCACTACGTGGTCATGATCGCCATAGATTGGATTGGATAAACTTTTATTTGGTCCTCCAAAACACAGATTACTGTGTTGCAGGCAGCTCCCACGTGGGGACTGAGATTTCATTCCCCATACACAGTTATTGCTTTGGATTCGTGTGTGCTTCAGGATGAGAGCGAAACAATAGAAAGAGTAAGTAGCTTAACATACCTAGGAATTGTGTTGGATCATCATTTCAGCTAGAAAATGCATATAGACTCTCTCTGCAAAAAACTCGCGACAGTCTGCTATACTCTTTTCAAATGTCGCCAGTACTTCGATGCGGAAACTTTAAGAACAATATATTTTGCCCTATTTCACAGCCAACTCTCATACTGTATTGACTCTTGGGGCCATACATACGATTCATACCTAAAGCCACTTATAGTCCTGCAAAAACGTGCTATCCAATTTATATCAAACGCAAATTATATGGCCTCATCTAAACCACTCTTTCGACAGTACCAAGTAATGCCTCTACAACTAGTAATAAATTATAAAACAACAATAATGGTGTACAAGTCTCTAACATGCAATATCCCTCTTCACCGCTCCCTTTTTGTTCCCTCACAATTGCAAACAAGAGCCCGTCATTGTGGTAACTTCCTAAAATTACTGGTTAAAAATGTTTATGGCAAAAGACGACTTTATAGTGTTGGAACGTCATTGTGGAATAACCTACCAGTGGAAGTGAAACAACATAATGCTTTCACATCATTGCTCAAACGTCATTACAAATAACTCTATTAGACTACTGATAAGTTTCGTGAAATGATGAAAAGTGACATGATATTGTCACGTACCAAGAGCCGTAGAGAAGGAACAGGAACAGTGGGGCAGAAAGACACGAGCGTGTATCTTCGAAACGAGCTAACCACACTTCTTCTTCGTTCTCCTTGCCCTTTTCGGCTCGCTAGGGCTTGCCGGCTCACAACTCTAGGTGGCATTATTCCCCCTCCCATTAGAGCATCGACCCGATGCTCATACACAAGGGGACAGCAGGGTCGGTAAAGGGAAAAAAAAGAGAAACGGTAGCTATAGTGCACAGGGCATATGCAAGTGCAAAAAAAATTGTCTGAGGTTGGTCATAAGAGAAAAAAAAACCATTAACAGAGTTCACAGTTCTTTCGAGACCCAACGGGCAATGTAAAAAAAAACGAAAATGTTTGCTGCCCGGGCATAATAAGACGAGTATCACCGCGTAATATAAGGTTTTAGGCGGACGACATGCACAATCTCTGTTCGTGGTGAGCGGCGCTGTGTCGTTGCCGAGCCTCCGTCTGGAATAACTTCATAATTGACCTCGTTCAACCGCCGTAATACTTTGTAGGGTCCGAAGTACTTGCTCAGGAGTTTTTCGCTCAGACCTCGCCGTCTAACAGGAGTCCAAACCCACACTTGGTCGCCAGGTTGGTAGGAGACTTGTCGGTGGTGGATATTGTACCTTCGGGCGTCTTCACATTGCTGCGATCTTATGTGCACGCGAGCTAATTGACGTGCTTCCTCTGCACGCTGAATGTAATCGTCGACATCGGGAGTTAGTAGCTC
This sequence comes from Rhipicephalus annulatus, assembly GCA_013436015.1. Taxonomy (NCBI): domain Eukaryota; kingdom Metazoa; phylum Arthropoda; class Arachnida; order Ixodida; family Ixodidae; genus Rhipicephalus; species Rhipicephalus annulatus. The sequence continues at coordinate 13,451 of WOVY01010337.1, forward strand.
GTGCTGGTCGATGTCACAAGGAATCATAGCGTCTAGCATGGTTTGCACGTCTCTACCGTAAACGAGGCGGAAGGGTGGGAACCTTGTCGTTTCCTGGGTTGCGGTGTTGTACGCAAACGTTACGTATGGCAGGATTTCGTCCCACGTTTTATGCTGCACATCCACGTACATAGAAATCATGTCCGCCAGCGTTTTGTTCAGCCTTTCTGTTAAGCCGTAACTCTGGGGGTGGTATGCGGTTGTCTTGCGGTGGTTCGTGTAACTGAGCTTGAAGATGTCGTCCAACAGTTTTGCCGTAAACGCTGTCCCTCGGTCAGTGATGATGAATGACGGGGCACCGTGACGAAGCACAATGTGGTGCATGAAAAACTGGGCGACTTCAGATGCTGTACCGCGTGGCAATGGCTTCGTTTCAGCATAACGCATCAAGTAATCAGTTGCGACGATGATCCACTTGTTTCCGGAGTGAGACATAGGAAACGGTCCAAGAAGGTCCATCCCAACTTGGTCAAACGGCGTACGCGGTGGATCGATGGGTTGTAAGAGGCCTGCAGGCTTCACAGGTGGTGACTTGCGACGCTGACATTCGCGGCATCCTTTCACGTAGCGTTTCACACAAGCTGCTAGTTTTGGCCAGAAATATAGCTTTCGAACCCGGTCGAGTGTCCGTGAGTATCCCAGGTGGCCGGATGTCGGCTCATCGTGGCAGGCTAATAGGATGTCATCACGAAGGTCATGAGGGACGACTAGAAGATAAGATCTGCTGCCAACACCAGTGTTTTTCTTGTATAATATGTCGTGTCGTAAGCAAAATGACGGCAACGTACGGGAAAGGGGACGAGGAACAGACGCGGTGCTGCCTTCTAAATGATCGATGATGGGTCTTAACTCGGGGTCCGCTCGTTGCTTACTGAGGAGGTCCGCCCCACTGAGAGTCCCCAGGAAGGTGCTGTCGTCTTCTACAGCTGTATGGTCGGACTCCAGAGGTGCTCGTGATAGCGTGTCGGCGTCTTCATGCTTTCTACCCGACTTGTATACAATGGTGATATCGAACTCCTGAAGTCGCAGACTCCATCGTGCTAATCGCCCAGAGGGGTCTCGGAGGTTAGCCAACCAACATAAAGCGTGGTGATCACTCACAACTTTGAATGGGCGCCCTTATAGATAAGGCCTGAACTTTGTAATCGCCCATATTACGGCGAGACATTCCTTCTCTGACGTTGAATAGTTCGTTTCGGCACGTGATAGAGTGCGGCTCGCGTAGGCAATCACACGTTCAATCCCATCTTGTGTTTGCAGCAGGATAGCTCCAAGACCAATGTTGCTTGCGTCAGTGCGCACCTCTGTGTCAGCGTCCTCATCGAAATGACCGAGTAAAAGAGGGGAACACAATCGATGTTGCAGTTCCGCAAAGGCAGTCGCTTGTTCGTCAGTCCACTGAAATGGGGTGTCGTCACGCGTAAGTCTGATGAGAGGCTCCGCAACCTTAGAGAAGTTTTCAATAAAACGGCGATAGTAGGCGCAGAGCCCCAGAAATCGCCGAAGACTTTTTTTGTCTGTCGGAGCTGGAAAAGAGGCCACAGCGGCAGTCTTCTCGGGATCGGGCCGAACGCCTGCAGCGCTCACAACGTGACCGAGGAACTTCAGTTCATTGTAGCCGAAATGGCACTTCTCTGGCTTGAGGGTAAGGTCAGCGATCGTATGGCTTCAAAAACACTCCGAAGGCGACGAAGGTGCTCGTCAAACGTTTTTGAAAAGACAACGACGTCATCTAGATAGACGAGGCAACTTTTCCACTTGAGGTCAGCGAGAACGGTATCCATCATTCGTTGGAATGTGGCCGGAGCGGAACAGAGGCCGAATGGGAGCACTCGGAACTCATACAGGCCGTCAGGAGTTACGAAAGCCGTTTTTTCGCGGTCACGTTCATCGACTTCAATTTGTCAATAACCACTTTTGAGGTCGATGGAGGAAAAGTACTTTGCTCGCCTCAGCCTGTCAAGAGAATCGTCCACTCGAGGCAACGGGTACACGTCTTTCTTTGTGACGTTATTCAGCTTCCTATAATCGACACAAAAGCGAAGTGTACCATCCTTCTTCTTTACAAGGACCACTGGCGATGACCAAGGGCTACTTGATGGCTGTATTACACAGTCTTGAAGCATTTCCTTCACTTGCTTTTGAATCGCGCGTCGTTCCGTTGGTGAAACGCGGTAAGGCTGTTGCCGTATAGGGTGCGCGTCGCCGTAGGTGATAATACAATGTTTGGTAATCGATGTTTGGCGGATTCTCGATGAACGTGCAAAACAGGCGTGGAATTCAATCAACAGGTCGTTAAGCCTTCGTTTGTTTTCGTCAGAAAGCGCTGGATTTATGTCGACGCCCCGGAGAGTTGCTTCGGTATTATCGGTTGCCTCGGAAGCAAAACACTCAGTCACATTAGTTACTGGGTAGGCATAGGCGATGAGAGTACCAGGGAAAAGGTGTCGGCGCTCGTAGCTGAAGTTCGTAACAAGTACCTCGCAATGGCCATCCTGAAGGTCCACTAGGCTTCGTGCTACGCAGACACTTTGGGAAAAGAGCAGGGATCGATTGCTCTCCGCCACCATTTCACCGTGTGCTGATTTGTTACCAGCCACTTGAACCATAACACTTGAGCGCGGTGGTATCGTCACAGCATCGTCAATTACCCGCAGACATACTCGATCGTGGTCGGGATTATACTCTGGTGTGGCGCTTTTTGTTGAGAACGTGACGAGGCGTTGTCGAATGTCGATGATAGCACCGTGCTTTCTCAGGAAGTTCGTGCCAATGATCAGGTCTCGAGAACACTGACGGAGAACGCTCAAACTGATAACAAAGGTTGAACCACGAATCTGTATTCGTGCTGTGCAAACGCCGAGTGGCATGACGATGTGCCCACCAGCAGTACGAATTGGCTTGAGGTTCCAAGGCATCGTCACTTTCTTTAGAAGAGCAGCCTGTTTTTCACTTATTATAGAAAAATCCGCACCCGTGTCAACTAAAGCAGTGACTTTGCGACCGTTGAGCAGCACTGAATATCTAATGAAACCTTTTCGGAACCAGCTGGTGTCGTCGTCGTCGGGGAATCTTCAGTTTGCGGAAGCGTCGGTAGGAGGCCTTGAGCTTGTCCAGTATGAGCGGCCTCGCCCCCGAAGGTCGCTGTGGTTAGTTTTCCCGGCGCGGACTGGGGGACCGACCCTGCGCCACGCTCGAATAGGTGCGGCGATTAGGAGAAAATCGCCGCGGCGACGGGGAGCGTGACTGGTCAAAGGATGACGAAGTTCCGCGCTGTTGAGCCACATACTATTCAATATCAGGGGGCCGCTGACCGAACCTGGGTGGTGGTGAGTTCGTCGAAAATCCGCGTAGTCCAAGTTGCCGGTGAGAACAGTGTCGGTAAAGATGCCCAGCTTCGCCACAGTGGAAGCAGAGAGGACGTCGATCAGGCGCACGCCAAACGTCTGATTTTCGCGGGATCGGGCGAGGTGCGCTGTAATATGGCGCCGCTTGGACCGTCTGCAGCATGGCTGGGGCCACGGTGGGATGCGGGATTGCGGGTGTTACAGGTTGCTGCAAAGCTTGAGCATACGACATGCGGGGGAAGTCACCGGGTGGTTGATAATCCCGCATGCCAGATGGTTCTCTTAAAGCATGCTGGACTTCATCTCGGACAACGCTGGAGAATGAAGAGGTAGGGGGCTGCGAGGGCACTGACAGCTGCTGGAGTTCTTCGCGGATGACTGAACGTATGAGCTCTCGGAAAAAATCCATTTGGCCACCGAAAGCTCCAAAGTAGTCCGTAGTTGAAGCATTGACGTGCCGCTCGTATGACGGGGCCCGGTGCCTAAGGGCGCTTTCGATGGTGACAGCTTCCGTGATAAATTCTGACACAGTCTTGGGTGGACTGCGTACAAGCCCACCGAAAAGTTGCTCTTTGACCCCGCGCATGAGGTACCGTACCTTCTTTTCTTCTGGCATGCCGGGGTCAGCTCGGTGTAAGAGGCGCGTCATTTCCTCGACATACATCGCAACCCCTTCATTTGGTAGTTGTATGCGGGCCTGCAGATCGCGCTCAGCTCTCTCCCGACGGTCAGGGCTTGCATATGTCGCAAGAAGTCGGCGTTTGAAGTCTTCCCATGATGTAAGAATACCTGCCCGGTTCTCGTACCAGACACGTGCGCCGTCCAAAAGACTGAAATAGACGTGCCGCAGTTTGTCTGCGTCGTCCCACTGATTGTGCACGGCAACGAACTCGTAATGGACAAGCCAATCTTCCACATCCTCAAGTGCAGTGCCATGAAAATGATTTGGCGTTCGCGGTGTGAGTAAGGTGCAATGGAGCGGCGTTGTGCCATTCGTACCGGTTGGGTTGTTGTCGGCATGGCTGGTCGGAGCTGCCATGTTGTTTGCGAGCAGTCCAAACTCAGGGGATTGGCCTCGGATCCTTCTGCTGGCGCGGTGCACAGGAGTGACCACCGGTACGACGCTTGTGTTCCTGGTATGTGGAGGGGTACGGTGCATAGATCACCCAGCACTTCCACCAGTTTGTCACGTACCAAGAGCCGTAGAGAAGGAACAGGAACAGCGGGGCAGAAAGACACGAGCGTGTATCTTCGAAACGAGCTAACCACACTTCTTCTTCGTTCTCCTTGCCCTTTTCGGCTCGCTAGGGCTTGCCGGCTCACAACTCTAGGTGGCAATATTAAACTAATGTTTTGTATGCTGACAAGAAATGCTATTACCAGATGTACAGAAATATTAGATGTATTACGTTAAGTATGCGAACCAAAAACGTGTTCAAAGTGTAGTGTATAAGTTGGATTTTTCCTCTTCAATGTGTTCGGTATCTGTGTATAAGTGATATGTTTATCAAAACAATCTGCATCTTAAACTAAAATGTCGTTCATTATACAACTCTTTCTCCTGCCTCTAATTAATGTATATTATTATTGCATGGATCCATACTAGCGTTCTGCTAAGGATCCAGATGTTGCTAACATGTTTTTCTTTACAGTATGTTGTTTATTCATAATAAAGTTCAAAGTTCAAAGTTCAAAGATGCCAAGCTCCTCAGCCGCCTCGCGGGCTCGGTGGACAGCGCAGAGCTGATCTGCCAAGGACTAGCTGCGGATTGCCGCCTCCCATCTGGCAGAGGTGATGTTTGATATAGGAGCGAATTTGGTGAACTGCCAGAGCATGTGTTCTAATGAAGCTATTCCCCACAATGTGGACAAAGATTACTTGGGTATAGGTCATGGTACATGATGTGTAACATTTTCAAAGTAGGGTACATCCGCGTTTGCAAAAGCCTTAATGTAAGTGCTTGGGGCCGGGTTTGATTTTTGTGAGGTGGAGGGAAAATCCTTCTAGACAGGTAGAAATGTTTAGTGAGCTCGTTATATGTTGCGAGAAATTCCCGGTTATCTCCTTCAACCGGTAGAACGCATCCCCGGGGAGGCGCGGTTGGAGAGTTCTCGCGCCGCCTCATGTGCTACTTCATTGAGATTGGGAGGGGAATCGTTGATTTGCCCAAGGTGAGCTGGGAACCAACTCAGAAGATGATGCGTTATCTTCTTGCCTTGCAGTATTCTCAGCGTTTGTTCAGAGACCATCCCCTTGGCGAACGCCCGTAGTGCTGCCATGGAATCACTGTAGACGACTTCAATGTTATCCATTTTGAGTGCTAAGGCGATGGCCACCTGTTCCGCAATGATTGGGTCTTTCGTCCTGACCGTCGCTGAGTTTACGACATGGCCAGCCCCATCGACCACCACCGCAGCGAACGCTTTCCCATTGGCGTAGGAAGCCGCGTCAACAATACGACCCCTCGTTCCTCGTTTGAGACTTGACGAAGTATAGTCCTGGCCCTCGCTACTCTTCTTCCGACGTTGTGTTCTGGATGCATGTTTCTTGGTATAGGAGACACCGTGATATTCTCCCTGATGTTGTCGGGGATATCGTTGTAATTGCGTCTGATTGCCGTTCGGTGTTGGCCAAGCTCCTGCCGGATCATTCTCCCCCGACCTTGTTGTAGATAACCTTGCAAACTGTGCTCTCTCTTGGGCTTCTGCTATTTCTTCGAGCGTGTTGTGAATGCCAAGCTCAAGCAGACGCTCGGTGCTGGTATGTATGGGTAGGCCCAAGACCTTCTTGATAACTTTCCTGAGAAGCACATTCAGTGTCTCGGACTGTGCTCTTGACCAGTTGTGCATTGCTGCCTCGTACGTGAAGTGGCTTAGAACAAATGCACGCATCAACCTGATGAGGTTGTCTTTCTTGATCCCATTCCTTTTGTTGGCCACTCTTCGTATGAGGTGCACCACACTGTCTGTTTTCCAAGTTAACTTGACTATAGATTTGCTGTTGGCGCCGCTAGACTCTATCAGCATGCCCAGGACTTTGATGGAGTCGACCCTCTGGATGGCATCCCCTTGATTTGTACGGAGGTGGATGTATATCTGGTTTAACGGCTTACATCGCCTGGGCTTCGGTCCCGGGCGTGCAGTCCGATACAGTAAAAGTTCTGACTTAATCGAGGAGCACTTGAGCCCAGAAGGACGAAGGTACTCTTGTACAATGTCAATCGCCTCTTGCAGGGCGCTTTCAATTCGCCGCTCGCTTCCACCTGTGCACCAGATGGTAATGTCATCTGCGTAGATGTTGTGCTTCAATCCTTCAATGCTCGACAATTTCTTTGACAGTCCAATCATGGCAATGTTGAACAGCATTGGTGAAATCACTGCCCCTTGCTTCTAGTTCGATTGCTGCGGTCTCGATATCTGCAATCTTCATCACGGCTTTCCGATCTGTAAAAAAAGGATCATACGTAGTCATAGAAGTCCTTCCCCAGACCAAGCTTGGAAATTGCTTCGAGTATGAATGAGTGGTGGATGTTGTCAAACGTTTTTTCTAGATCTAGGCACAGAATGGCTCTCACTTCTCTGGTTTTGTTGTCGATGACCTGGTGTTTGATAAGCTTCAATGCATCTTGTGTGGGTAGCCCTGCCCTGAATCCCACCATATTGTGTGTATATATGTCGTTATCTTCCAAATACTTGTTTATCCTTTGCTGTATGGCATGTTCTGCAACCTTGCCGATACATGATGTCAAGGATATTGGCCTCATGTTGTCCAAGTTATGGGGCTTTCCTGGCTTAGGAATAAAGATCGTCCTGGCTAGCTTCCACTGCTCTGGCACCCTGCCTTCTTTCCATGCTGCATTGATCATATCCTTCAAGGTTTCAATTGAATCGTCATCAAGGTTACGAAGGGCCTTGTTTAATATACCGTCCGGGCAAGGGCCGACCTGCCATTGAGATCCTGCAAGGCTCTTCTGATCTCCTCGATGTCAAAGTCGCCCTGAAGACCTGGATTGGGCCTGCCCTTATACTGTCTACTTGGTGGTGCCAATCCTCTTTTGATTGGGAGGTACTTATGGACGAGCCGCTGCACAACTTGCTGTTCTGTAGTGCGCCCTATCTCTTTATGCAAAATTCGAGCGATATCATGCTTTTGATTTGTTTCGGCGGTGTTTTCGTTGAAGAGATGCTTTAACATATTCCATGTCTTGGCATTGCGCATCTGACCATCGATGGAGTTGAAGATTTCGTCACATTGCTGCCTGGATAGTGCGCGACAATGTTCCTCGACTGATCTGTTTACCTCAGCTATCTTCTTCCTCAGTCTTCGGTTCATGCGGTGACCCTTCCAACGGTTCAGTAGTGCTTGCTTTGCCTCAAGAAGATGAGCGAGCCGGCTATCCATTCTTTCAACCGGAAAATCTGTGGTAATGGTGGAGGAGACGGATTCGATGTCATCTTTAATCTGTTTGACCCACTGTTCCAAGCCTTGTCTGTGGCCATCTTGTTCCCTTTTCATTCTTATCTTCCTGAACTTATCCCAGTTTGTGAAGTGGGATTCTCTCTGCTTTTTACGCTCCACGGAGAAGGTAGTGGCGAGAATGCATTGGTGACGCCCTAGGTCTACAGCAAGGTTCATCCACTGGGCCTTCTTGATGTTCCTTACAAATGTAAGGTCCGGGGTGGAATCCTTGCCGCAAGATGTACCAAGCCTTGTTGGTAGGTGGGGGTCTGTGATTAGGGTGAGATCAAGTTCACTGGCACTTTGCCAAAGTCGATTTCTTTTCCCAGTGTTGTACGTGTAACCCCATGTATGATGAGGGGCGTTGCAATCACCTGCTATGACGAGTGGGCATTCCCCGGTGATATTAACAGCTTTCTTCGAACCGTCTTGAAGCCTTGCTTTTGTTCTTTTGGACTGCTGTATATATTAAGAATGAAAATGCTCTGACGGTTGCTGGTACCTGGCACGATCTCTATCATGACGTGTTCCAACCGGCCTGCTTCCATCTTGAGGTGGTGGGTTACGTGCGCTAGTTTGTTGCATACGAAGGTGCAGACTCCCCTCCCTTCCGTATCCCCTATTACAGGCCGGAATCCAGGCAACGTTGCTTGCGGTGAAAGGGTCTCTTGTAATAATATAATATGAGGCTTTTCTTGGCTGCTCCTGATATACTGCTGTAGGGCTGCCTTCTTTTTAAGGTAACCTCTACATTTCCATTGCCAGATACGAACTGCTTCACGTAGCGCTGCCCTCATGGTTATTACATGGACGGCCAGAGCCTGATGCTGCACCTTTCAACAGGTTTGGTACCACTAGTATTGGTAGCCGAAGGGGTGAGTTTGGTGCATGAGGAGGCCTTGCTGTATTGTGCAGATATGCTTCGACCTTTGTAATGCGCAAAGTCATTTGCTCTTCCAGTGCCGCCACGCTTGACTCGCTAAGATTGGTTACTACTTTGCTGAGCGTGTCAAACACCTCTTTCATATCTGACATGGTCGTTCGGTTGGCTTCCACGTGTTCTGCCATGACTGCCCTCTTTTTTGTGGTTCTCGAGTCCCCCATGCTTTCAGCCAGAGGAACATGAGCTGGCTGAGGCATTGGCTGTGAAGACTGCGCGCTGGTTTGCTTAGTGAGAAGAATTTTTATTTCCTTTACCTCAGATGATAGCCTCTTATTCGATTTTGTAAGTCTCGCGTTTTCTTGCTCTAGCTGTACAATTCTATCTTGCTCTAGCAGCTTACCTGTCAACACCTCTGCCGCGCCGTTGTGCACTCGCTCAGCCCAGCTGCCTTTCGATGTAACTGCAGGCGTCCTCCCCGGGTGTGAAGCCGTGATCTCGAACTGAACGCCAGGCAGCTGGCCATTCGGGTGCCGCCCAGGCTGATCCCGACCCTGATGGTGACCTTGAGAACTCGAGCACCCCGTGATTGGAAGCGGGCCTTGGGTCTAGAACTTCTTCTGGAACGCGACCTCCCCCGGGAGTGGGGCCGCCTTTCCTGTTCTTGTGTAGGTAGTCTGGATGCTCTGGGTTCCGTAGGCTGGAATAAGCTGCTTGTCGTTGATGTCTGGACTTGATGTGATTGATGCGTCCCAGGCTTCTGCGGCTGCTCATGATCTTTCCCAACGTCTGCGTCTGACGACGTATGGCACTAAGAACCTGTTCTTGCACTCCTTGTCTGCCGTAGGATGGTGACCGTCGCACAGCCTGCATCTTGGATTGCACTGGTGCAGGCTATCTGGGTTCTTGATCTCGCAGCCTCTGCAGATGGTTTCAGCTGGGTTCAGACAGACGTCAGACCGATGTCCCAGCTTTCCACAGACGTAACATATATCGATGTTCTTGCGGTAAAGGAAGCACTGCAAAAGTGAAGGTCCATATCTCACGAATCTGGGCACCTTGTGTCCTTCGAACGCTATCATGATTGTCCCGGTGTCCTTGATTCGTTTGGCCTGCAGTGTGAGCGGGTTGTTCGCGTTCACAATCTTTCGGCTCAAAATGTCCTGAGTATCGCTTATGGGGATCCCGCGAATCACTCCTTTACAAGTATCGTGGGGTGCCGTGGCGCACAAGCTAACCTCGAAAACTTTGCCTCCAATGTCAATTTGCTTGACCTTGAGGTACCTTGAAGCTCTGTCTTGGCCTGGAGTGCTTGCCACCATAATTTTCTGCTGCAAGTTGGAACAGATGATGTCCTGCATGGCCTCCTCCTCTTTGATGCCGGCCGCCAGTACTATCGCGTCTGCCACGGCTCCAGTGCCGATTCTCGAGATATTTAATCATCCATATGTGGTCGTAGCACAATTTTGCTGAAGTCTTTGGGTAGTGGCAGCATGCGTCCAGCTCGCACTATTGTATGCTTGGTATCATACCTACTACGACTAGCTCGAGCGTCTCCCGCAACGCCAGCTTTGGTCGAACCCTTGGCAGCAGTAACCCTAACCGCGGCTTGCTTATTCCTTGAGCGTTCGTTTCGGCTTCCTTCCAACCCATATCTTCCGTGAAATTTCTCTGGAGATATGTTCTCTCCATCTACATGGTATTCCATTCTCAGTTGCAGGTCCTGAAACGCGCAGAGCGTTGAGTCACGTTGGCGCCAGGTCAGTGCATCGGCGGCAATCGCCTCCTTCGTTGTTGGGCTTAAATCCCCCGGTGGCGTTGCCATGTGAAAATGCCCTCAAAACAGTCCACTCACCACTCACCACTCACCACTCCCACTCACCACTCACCAGCACTCACCAGCACAAAGGTGGTATCTGCTGATTCTTGAGAACTTAGGCACACGATGGGACTGAAAACTCGGCGACAAATTCGTGAATATCAGAGGAAAGCATTCTTGAAAGCAGGAGCCGATCTTCGCTGGTCCGCACTGGTCGGCACCTAGAGCGTCTCCTCACCATGCTCGCCATAGAGGTTCTTAATATACACTAGAGGGAACTCTGGCACTAGTGCGTATGGGAGCTGCAACCACGACCTTCTGTACTCCTGACCTGCCCAGCTGGCGGCGGTCTACGGAGCTGCCTGCGCCGGCTCGGATTCCGAACTTCGCCACCTAGGGGGCGCTCGAGTTACCCCAGCTGAGCGCCGGTGACTGCATGGGAATGCATGGGTTGCCACCAATTAGAGAAGAGTTTCATCACGCATTGAGTGAATGTGGCGGCTATCATGAATAATTTTATTTCATGTAACTTTGAGAATAATATTTTGCATTTTAGTTGACATTTCAGAGCATTATTTTTCAAATAGAATCGCAAATCAGGTACACACACATGTATCAGCGTGCAAAACAAGAATCAGTGACGACGTAGACAGGTTGTAAAAAGCGCTGGCCACCAAATGTTTATTTAACTCATGATACCAGCAATATGTGTATGCAGTGGTAGACTTGTTGCCGTTGGATTACACTCAGCTGGCTTGCATTTACTGTCTGAGCAAATACGGCAAGGACTATATGTCACTTGACAGTATCCGCGGCATCTAACGCGCATAGAAAACAACCCAATAGAAATAATTTTGCGCATAAATACCTTCGTCTCAAGTGGCAAATGGTGATCGCAGGTACATGAATACTCAATGAAAGACAACTGCAACTGTTTTGAAACGAAACAGCACTTAAAATCACTTATTCAACGTTAATTGTTCACACAATGGGTGTCTTTCAAAACCTAGTTGCATAACCACATGTAGTGACATGGTTTCCATTTGTGCACTCATGTCGTCTTTCCTTTTTTTGCTAATAAACAGCTGTGAGTATAGCGCGTCATCGTTTACTTTCTTGAGGTTGTCGGTTATTTTATTTGCGCTAATATGCGTTTCAGTCTGTCATGCACCACCAACCAGCCCAGCAACTCACTCTTTCAGAAACACGTAGTCATTTACAACACAGAAACCACCTTGATACATTTTTCATGGACCTCGGTCACTGGAAACTCATGAAAAGTCACATAAGGAGTCTTCCCTTGCCTTGATTCGCATAAAGGCACGTAGCACACCACTATCGTGATGGTTAATTTGCACCAAAAAAACCACGCTTTACTGGTGTACAAACCGCACCGACCTACACGCTTCTGCCGCAGCTCGATGCGAGCAGACGGTAGCGAAAGATCGTCATTATACTTTGAAGTTTATTAAAAAAGAGGTTTTTATTCATTTTAATCGTAGAGTGTATGTACGCGTAAACATTGCTGCTTTTCTCCCAGCGTCACTCGAGGAGACGAAAAAAAAGCGCGTTGACCCATGTTTTGGCCACCAGCAACCGGTGCGGATGAGGTAAGCTGCAGCGCCACAGAGCACATAGCGGCAGGCACCAATACCAGAAAGGGCGTGCTGGTGCTTCGCTCTCTGGGCAGGTCAGTAAAATACAGAAGGTCGTGGCTGCAACGCACGGCGCTTCAGCGAGCATGGGAATGATGGGTAGTACACACATTTGTCCAATCTTCGTACTTCTGGTGGAGTGTACTAGAAGCTTCTAGTACTCTCTACTTCTGGCCTGCTTTTGGCTCCGTGTGTGGTCGCGTGGCTTGGAGCTGTTTTTTTACGAAACAAAAATCAGTAAATGTTCAGCGGTTGCGCTTCACCACCTTATTTTTTTAGACTCACCTTTCCAAATCGGATCATGAAGTTGAAAAGGGTTTGAATCTTTGTTTCAAAACACAACCGAAACACAGCGATAAACGAAAGCCGCAAGTACGATTCGCCGTCCGCAAGTATGAACACTAGGCAAATGTGTGTACTACCCATCATTTTCATGGTCGCTGAACGATGGCAGCGCCAGAGTCTCCTCTATTTAATTTTAGGAAACCCTAAGGTGCTCGCAGTCCAGCCTGCTGGTACCTTCACTCTGGTGGGTCGCAGTACGCTCATCACAATATAAAAAGTTGTGCTACACAAAGAGGGTGCCAAGTTAGGTTTAACGTGTTTCATGTAGACCTTCAAATAAGTCGAAATGAGATTTTTTCACGTGTGCCTGAAGTTCATTTTAGACGTGACAGCAGCCGCCAAAAAACAATAAGGATTACTGAAAAATAGGCAACCATTGCCAATCGCTGCGCTGATTATGAAAGAAAAAATTATTTAACTAGCCTTTTTAAGCTCTTGGTGTGCAAACACGGAATGCCCAGCAAATGTATGGAGCGTCATAAGCCCATACATCCTCTTTAACCTTACACATATTAAGCGACACCGCTTTAACACTGGTTACAAAATGTCCTTTTTCAGAGCCGTCGAAAAACAATGTCATGTTTAAAACATCGAGGATCAGTGCACCCGAATCCAAGTGTGGATTGAAAAACGTTTACCATAACGAGCAGCATGCTCGATTGCGCGAGATATCACATCATTCCACTAGTAATAGAGCCTCGAAAGGTAATGTTGGCCCGGACGTGGGCAGTTGAGCGTACACCGCAGGCCGATAAGACACGAACAGAAGACAATGGAAAGGAAATTACATGCGCTACTTGGCCCTAAGACGCCCGTTACGTTAACATTATGATTTAAGAAGTGGTTTTGCAACAGCAAAATGATATTGAAGTTCACTCAGTACAAAACAGATCACCGGCCAAGAAGTCCGTACAAGTGGTTAACCAGCAAACGCTGAAACGTGCGGCTCCGGTGTTTAGTTATGGGAGGTTTGAAGCCAACGCTGCACTCAAGCCTCTCACTATTACTGGTTACATGGTTGTGCTTCCTAATGAAGTTAGACACACGTTTGGCTTTGGTTTACGACAGTGTTTATTTCACTTGCCGCAACTTGTGCCTCGCATGTTCACTGTCATTGAAGAGTTAAATGAGGGGTTAAATGCATTTTGCTATGCGTTATCACAGTGGTTTTTCTCAAACCACAGGTGCCAAAGTTCTGCTGGAGAAACTCTCACCAAAAACAGGTGTTCGCACTGTAGAACAAGCTCCCGCTATTGTCAAGTTGACGCTGTCGTGCCCGTGACGCCAATTGTTAGGGTGCGGCGTTGTTGAAAGCGTTTGGCAATGACCAGCTAACTCGGTGGCGTGGTTTGCAGGATCCACCCACCACCAGCGCTTACATTCTCGTTCACGACTTATCATGACTTGGAAAGCTGCTGGATGATTGGATACGCAGGCCCCGTCACGGTGGTATAGTGGCTCCGGTACTCGGCTGCTGACCCGCAGGTCGCGGGATCGAATCCCGGCTGTGGCGGCTGCATTACCGATGTAGGTGAAAAATATTGTAGACACGTGTGCTCAGATTTGGGTGCATGTTAAAGAACCCCAGGTGGTCGAAATTTCCGGAGCCCTCCTCTACGGCGTCTCTCATAATCATGTGGTGGTTTTGGGAAGTTAAAGCCCACATACAAATCGATTGGATACGCAGTTCCTTCCGGCACTCGGTCTCCCTGGCCTGTTTTTGTGCCCGGACTGCACCATCAACCCAGCGAATGCGAGGTCTTTCACAATCTCGCTGTCGACACTCTTCTGGAGTTGTCCGTGGCTTACCCATGTGGAAGGTTTCAGTAGAAACTTCTGTGCGCGTGCTATAGGCCACGGCAGTGTCTGGATGAATGACGTCACTCACAACGCAGCGAATGGTGCGCGTGCTTAGGTACGACGCTGCGAACAACGTAACTGATAACACATCCAATGGAGACAGCTCGTGATAATGATGGGAGTTAGTTTTTCATTTCTGCCGGTCATATGCTGCTCTTGCTGTAAAACCGCACTGTGAAGCAAAATTGCAGTTTCGGGCTACGCTCGTTTTGGGCCAAATTTAGTTGGTTTTCATAACTTATAACGTATGATATCATTTAAACTATCTATTTTGCTACTTGCACCCTAGCAATAGAAGAAATTTGAAATACGTTTTGCAGGACTCACTAATATTCAGTTCACCATAATCACGACATTCAGCTCGCCACAGAAGTTCTGTTTTTGAGTATTGTTGAGCACTCAACCATGCTCGGTCAAACTCAGAATCAAGACTTTGGAACCGAGATGGGCGCACTTCGATTAAAGAGGAAGAGAGTCCTGCTCTGTTGCCAGACTGCTATTGCGGGCATACGTGAACGAATACTGACTGAAACTTTCTGTAATTGGCATTACTAGGAATAACAACTTTCAATATTGCTGAGCGCGATTACATTGGCATGCGCGGTTGTGCGCACCGCCGGTCTCTGCTTACCTACATGGTCATGTCATTGGCGCGTCGCTCCGTCAATCGCTTGTCGGTTATGGCACTTAACAAAGGGTATGACATCCTACACAAAATTAACCACAAGAATAAATTGCTTGAGTGCTCTAGTAGTGTTGTGTACAGCTTGCCACTTTCATGCGGACAGACTTACACCATACAAACGGGCATTGCCTTAGTGTCCGTTTGCAGGAACACAACGAAAAAGTACGCAAACCAATGAATGATTTTTTTACAATTCACTGTTTGCAATGCGGTTGTGCTACAGCGTTTGATAGTACACAGATTTTAGCTATAAGCATTGTCTGGTTAGTGGATGCATCATCATTAAAGTTACGGCTATCAATGAAGGCAATCGCATCAATTGCTTTTTACTGAAGGCAACTGCCTTCAATCGCTGTTGCCGACTAAGGAATTGGTTACCTTGGTTCGTCCAGCCTGCCGCGATAGTTCGGTTCGTAGAGAATTAGATGCTTTTTTCGAAGGTCGCAGGTTCAGTCCCTGTTCCCGGCAAGTTTGTGTTAAGTCCACTTTCTCCTTCTTCAGAATCACAGTAGAATTTACTTCTAATAGCATCATCCCCAATACTGTCCTCTGCATAACGAAGAGTATTTTATCCACCACAAAAGGCTCACGAGACCATAGGCGGTGACCTTTGAGATACAAACTAATTCTTATCCGAATCTTCCTTTCATGCACTGTCTATTCTTAAGTGACTTCAGCTCGCAGTGACCTCACTGCGGGGAGCGTGCTATGGAGAGCACATGCCCCGTTCGTGCCTCTAGTTTGGAGGGGTTAAGGACCTCACAGAGCAGAAATGTAGCTCGGGGCCTCGAGAGCTCGGAATAGCAGAATCAACTTTGGGCTGTCCAGAGAACCTGCGATATGACAGATAGGCTAGGCCTAAATGTCCCCACTTGAAAGCTGCCTGCGGTGTCACCCTAATGACTTGTTAAGAATGAATATTCCGGCCGCCATAACGGCGGCTAATCCGATTCTGCGGCAGCGAGATTCATTGAAAGGGCCCTCTCCACGAGGATTGCTCTCGTACCAATTTTTGCGGCGTATGCAACCAAATCGGTTGCCGCGAACCTATAAAAGCGCTAGTCGAGGAATCTTGAAATATGGCGGTGAAGACTGATTCGCGTGTCACGTCACAGTGCACGTAATTCAACGCTGTAACCAACAGAAGCTTAACCCACTCTGCGTAGTATAGCCTACTTCACCTCCCGATTCCACTGAAGGGGTTGCAGTTGGCGTAACCGAGCTTGTCGTGGTCTTGCAGAGCAAGACGAACCCACAAACGCCGCTGGCTTCCACGATTTTTTCTCCTCTTCATACATTTCAGGACAGCGGATTGCCAGCAAAGTAACCAGTACTGCCTTTTCTTGCTTCCTGCATACGAAGAATTCGAAGTTTAAACAACCAGATAGCGTATAGTCGTGTTTGCGAGCCATGACAACAATCGGGTGACAACGCATTCATTCGGCTTCCGCCCCGTGGTAGGTGGCAGTGTTCTGGAATTGGTGCCTCCATTCCTTTCTAACTTCATTTCTGGGTATTTGGACTTGCCGCAGTTTGACTCTTTTTAATACATCGTAATGAAAAAATAAAACAGTCCGTTCCAAGATTGGGAATTGCCGGGCAGTTCAGTTCCATTTCTGGAGTTTCTCAATGTGGGAAATGCATCTTGATAGTTTCGTCGAGTTCAAAATAAACGCCTCAATAAACTGGTGTCTCGAAATGCATTAAAAACTGCAAAAGTATGAAAAACACGTTACAGACATTCAGGAAGAGCTTGGTGGCTCATTTCGTGCAGTAAAACGACCCTACTAATTTCCATAGTAGTAGTTTTCCCACTACATACAGTATTTCGCTTAGTGAGAATGTTTGACAAATGTGATGTTTTAATATTGTTTAATCTTAAACGCCTTATTGCTAAAATGATGACAAGATATATTTTTGCTGACAAAAGTAGCGTTCAAGAGGACTAAGTTGTTTTAACACACGTACGGAGCAGCCTTGAATATGGAGAAAAGTAAGATTTGCGAAGATTTTGTTAACGGTGTGCGAAATCCTCTATATCTGCTGGTGTTAGTAGGAACAGTGAAATGCTACTCGGGCACCTTGTGCCCTTGCATCGAATGCGAAACACTGAGCTAAACTGCTTGTCAGCACTCACGCTCGTCAAGCGCGCCACGTAGGCATTGGTGGGGCCAGGGTATACCTTCATGTGTTCACCTGTGTGCAGCTGTTCTATATCTTCCTTACCGGAAAGGTTATTTACGTGTGTTACGTACTAAAGTGCTCGTTAGGTAAAGATCTTGGTGTGCATTCAGTATTCGACACTTTCGTGTTGGGGCACCTACGGGAACCAACGTGCAGAAATAATTTGTTTCTCTAATAAGAATCTGTTGGGACAATGCATTTGTTTGTACACTTATTCCTCATTTTCTATTTCACATACTTCCCTTTTTAACAATTTTCACTTTTACAAACAATTTTGTGCGAAGAACTACATTGTTTAAATTTCATTTTTTGCGTCCATTGCGACGCTTATGTTCTTTCAAACTCGTCCGGGGGGGGGGGAGAGTTCTACATTAACATTTCTGCACACCCCCTAAAAGACAATGGGAAACCACGCGCCCACCTATGGTCGCAGCCTCAAGAAACTAGGCACACTACAAGCATGTCGGATCTGTTGAACAAGCCTGGATTTCACAGACCTTTATCTATGCAGAAAATGTGGGCTTACGATAACTATGTCCTTGTAACCAGGCTTCACGAACCAAGGCGTGTTGTTTCTATACATGCTGGTTGTTTTCGTCGGCAAACGTAAAAGTACTAGCGCAGACAGTAGGAAAGAAAACTTCGGCCACATTTTTTCACTTCTGCGTGGAAGCAAGCAGCACATTTGCTTAGAAAACAGAAATTGCAGGTGGTTTGTCTCGACAGTCGGGAGCTGTGGACATATTTATATCGAACGGAATGACAATGAATGTATCCCATTTAGTGTCAAGGACCCGAGCTATTGTTGTACTTAGCTGACAAAGAAAATCGCGCGAAAAAAGGGTGATTCTTTTAATTCAACCTATTCACGCATTTCTCCATGCCCATTAAAGAAGAAATATCGGACTCGCAGTTTCCGCCACACTTAGTAGCGCTTGTTGAGTGAATCGTTTACTCGAAGTACACCTAGCGGGCAACGTCACAACTGCTGAATAGTCTTTCACTCAAATGATACTTCGAGTAGGGAGACCTCTATTGCTTTACTCGATATAGCGGAGGTAACACAGCAGCAACCTTGAATCGTTCCTCGTGGTGCGTTAGCATTGGTTCCACGTGGATCATCACTGGCTTCATCGTCATTCCCCGATGAGTTTCAGTTGCCGCTACGTCTTTCATTAGGTCACTAAGCACAAGTTCCAAGATATGCGCTTGACCTGCAATAATCTTGGCAGCTTTCGAAGATGCATTTGAGACTAAAACAACAACAACAAAAAAACACGTGTCCTCTATCATGGTGCTCGGCGATCGAAAGGTTGTGCTGAAGCCTAAGAGAAGTCTGGCGTTGCATGAACACCGTATTTGGAGCCACGAAAAAAACTAGTAATTACTAGCCAAGCAAACTTGAGAGTCGAAAAGACCTGCTCAAGCAGCGAAACCATGCACCTCTGCTTCCATTAGTACCGTCATTATAGCCTCAATGACGAACTGTGCAGTAAAGATACTTGTCTCTCGTGCCATGACATGGCGACTACGGGATAGCCTTTTGGAGAAAAAAAAAGAAAATTGTGTAAACGTTCCGTGGCACAAATATTATTACACTATCGGCACCATAACGTATCCTTAGTGATAACTAAGTGCAACTGCCATTTTTTCAACTATGAAGACGCATTTGGCATGGCTTCGTTTCAAAGGCGTCTTTAATCGTGTAGACTGGTTCACAACTGCTAATTTATGGCTTCTGGCCACCAGACAGATTGGTCATGCTCAAGAGCAACGCTTGCTTGCACTGATTATTGATTGATATGTGGGGTTTAACCTCCCAAAAGCACAATATGATTATGAGAGACGCCCGTAGTGGAGGGCTCCGAAAATTTCCACCACCTGGGGTTCTTTAACGTGCACCCAAATCTGAGCACACAGGCCTACAACATTTTCACCTCAATCGGAAATGCAGCCGCCGCAGCCGAGATTCGAACCCACGACCTGCGGGCGCTGTGATACATCGCTTTACGTTCATGTGCTAATCGACTACTTGCTCTCCGGAATCGGTCGCTAACCCTCTCGCGACCGAAAGGAAGAAAAACCAACCTACCAAAATCACGAAAAACACTTTTACTGCTCAAATTGTCGCCTTTCTTTTTCTGAATAAACGGTACAATTCTTCCTACTCAATGGCACTTTTTCTTCATTTAATTTTCCTTTGTAAGGCATACTACACCAACACACTCTTTTGCCCATGCATGTGCACGGGCTGTTATCTTGGTCCAATTTTATTTGGCACCCTGGACGCCTGTACATGCCCGTTAATTAGCTCCGGTAGCAACTTTCTTTGAGAGTATCTCATATGAAGTTCAAACAATATCGAATATATACTGGTGCAAAGGGTAGATTTCATAGAAGTAGCACAGAAAAGAAGCCCGTCCTGGTGACACTCTCTTAAGCGTAGACAGTATCTGTGACAACGTTGACCACGAAGACATTTAGACCGATGACAATACTAATTATGACAGCTCCACCAGAGTAGTGGTTGTTCCATTTGGCGACATATAATTTCGCTTTATATTTTTCCACATCACGACCACTGACATCTGTGAAAATCGAAGAACATCAAGGTGAGGTCAAGTCATCGTCATCATTACCATCAGCCTGACTACGTCAACTGCAGGACCAAGGCCTCTCCCATGTTCCGCCTGTCAATTCGGTGCTGTGCTTGTTGCGGCCAATTTACACACGCAAACTTCCTAATATAATCTGCCCACCTAACCTTCTGTCTCCCCCTAATCCGCTTGCCTTCTAGGAATCTAGTTACTTACCCTTAGTGACCAGCGTTTATCCTATCTACGTGCTACATGCCCGGCCCATGTCCATTTCACCTTCTTGATTTCAACTATGATATCTTTAACCCCGGTTTGTTCCCTAATCCACTCTGCTCTCTTCTTATCTTTAAGGTTACACCTACCATTTTTCTTTCCATTGCTCGCTGCGTCGTCTTCAATTTAAGCTGAACCCTCTTTGTAAGTCTCCAGGTTTCTGCTCCGTAGCTAAGTACCGGCAAGATGCAGATGTTATATACCTTCCTCTTCAGGGATAGTGGCAATGTACCTGCCATGATTTGAGAGTGCTTGTCAAATGTGCTCCGCTATACTCTTATTCTTCTAGTTACTTCAGTCTCGTGGTTGGGCTCCGCGAATATTACCTGTCCCAAGTAGACAAAATATTTTACAAGTACACACTAACTGTTGTGTTTTGGGTTTTCAGTTTCGGTTTCGGATTGACATCAGAGGATGCCAGGGGGCGCCGCTCTGGCACTTAGGATTTCAAGGTGACTGTAAAATAAAGCAGTGTGTGTTAGGTAGCCGTGGAGTGTGGTTGTTGTGCTTTCTTTCGGCGCGTCGCGCCAACCCGCGTGTTCGGGCTGGTCGGTGTCCCAGCCGGCCGCGTACGTCTCCGTCGGCCGTCTTCTTCTTCATCTGCTTCGTTGGGACCAGCCAGCCCCCAACACAGCAATGGCGACGAAGATGGGATTCAGAAGGCGTGACAGCGCATCAGCAACCACGTTATTAGAACCCTAACAATATTGAACACTGAAAGTATAATACATGAGTTTGGCACACCAACGGGAAATGCGAATGGGGCGGCGGCCTTCGGATCCTGCAGAAAGAAGAGCAACTAGTGCTTGGTGATCTGTGCGTAATGTGAAGTGCCGGCCCCACAAGTAAACATGCCATTTCTCACAGGCAAAAAGACAAGCGAGAGCTTCACGCTCTCCTACTGAATATCTGCGTTCAGCAGGGGTCAATGTACGAGATGCAAAAGCAATAGTGATCAGCTGATCATCTCTTAGTTGTTGAAACACTGCTCCCAGTCCAACATCGGACGCATCTGTCGTGATGACGATGGGAAGCTTCTCATTGAAAATACTAACAGCTGGCTTTGAGGCCAGTATTCACTTAACTTGAATGAAGCTCTGCTCAGCTTCAGCTGACCAGTTAAAAGGCTGTGCTTGACGAAGTAGAGTACGCAGTGGTTCAACAACATCAGCATAGTGAGGAACAAACTTGGCATAATAACCAACAAGACCTAAAAAAGATTGCAACGTTTTAACATCAGTAGGCCGTGGGGCATTGACAATGGCCTGAACTTTAGATTCAACAGGTGTCAGACCGCGGGAACTGACATTATGCCCTGGAAATTGTAACTCATTCACAGAAAAAATGCACTTGTTATTAAGTTTCATACCACATTCACTGATGCGGTTGAGAACAGTATGCAAGTTAGCATCGTGCTCTTCGCGAATACGTCCCCACACCAAAATATCATCCAAGTAACAAAGGGCGCCATTACAACCCTTAAGAATAATTGACATCATTTTCTGAAACACTGCAGGGGCAAATGCAAGCGGGAAACACACGCGGCGAAACCGAAATAAGCCTTCGTGCGATACAAATGTGGTTAAGTCTCTACTGCACTCAGAAAGTTCAACTTGGTGATAAGCGGACGCAAGGTCTAGCTTGGAGAAACACACCGCTCCGGAGAGCTGATGAAGCAGTTCTTCAATGTGAGGAAGTGGAAACCTGTCTACGACGATCGCCTTGTTCGGTTCTCGTAAGTCGACGGATAGTCGAAGGGATCCATCTTTCTTCTTGACGACGACCAGTGGTGACAGGCTCGATGCAGAGACAGGCTCGATGAGTCCGCTGGCTTGAAGGCGAGACAGTTCCGCAGAGACTTGCTCACGGAGAAGAAGAGGAATGCGGCGCAGCTTGGCACGCACAGGGCACACACCTGGTCGACGCATCACTTTATGCACAAAACCGCGCACACAACCCAGTTCACGGGTGAACGGGAGAAGTTACCAGGCGGTGTCACTGGTTCAAGTAGACCAAGTCATACGGTTCGCTTCGAACCTTCAAATACGGCTGAGACCGTTGAACCAGACTCCGATCCGCGAAATTCTTCCAAAGCTCATGCTGCGAGCTCTGATGAGACCCCAAATTTTAACGCTCGTTCAGAGCCTTCACAATCTTCCACTCAAGGTGCAGAGACACCTGATTCTACACCCAAAAGGGCCCTCCCTAAGCGGAAGCGGCAGAAGCCGCGTCGGTTCGAAGATTACGTGATGTAAAACTCTTGTGCCGAACAGTTGTGTACATTTTTTCTTGTTTGTCAGTGCATTTTCAGGACTTGTAGTGTGCGTGTGCCGTGCTCTGAATATTCATGTGTTCTAATGTACATACCTTGTAAAATATGTTGGTATCGAGCATGTATAAATATAAACAGTGTATAGGTGTGCTTTTTTCGAGGAGGGGATGATTGTTGTGTTTTGGGTTTTCAGTTTCGGTTTCGGATTGACTATAGAGGATGCCAGGGGGCGCCGCTTTGGCACCTAGGATTTCAAGGCGACTGTAAAATAAGGCAGTGTGTGTTAGGTAGCCGTGGAGTGCGGTTGTTGTGCTTTCTTTCGGCGCGTCGCGCCAACCCGCGTGTTCGGGCTGGTCGGTGTCCCCGCCGGCCGCGTACGTTTCCGTCGGCCGTCTTCTTCTTCTTCTGCTTCGTTGGGACCAGCCAGCCCCCAACACAACACTAACATCTAATATTTGAGCCCTTTTCGACTCCATGTCAGTCTTAATACACTACGATTTGCCTTGCAGCATGAACTAAACGGACAATTTCTTTCTATGAAGTAAGGCACGAACGCCACAAAGCGCTCGATGAAGGAGATGATGTTATATTCCAATGATTGCGGGGTCATTTTGGAACTGTTGGCGAGGAACGCGCAGCTGAAGCTCCACGCACGACCAGCTCACCAAAGAGTCCTACAAAAAAAGAAAAGTTTCGCCACACTTCCTTCATTTCTTTGTTCTTCTTTGTTTTTTCTCTTGTTTGCTAATTAACATTCCAAGTATATCTTGCCGTCCCGCATTTTCGGTATAGATTTTATCTTTACTATAAGCCTTTTTAAAATCATCTGTATTTTTGTAAGTGAAAGTGGTTCTCAGCCATCTGTTTTTTAATAGAATACACCTGCCCGAGTGTGTGTGTTTTATTGAATTAAATTTTGAAGCATGATTCCAAATTAATTAGTCTCGTTCAGTTTATGATCTAAACTTTGTACGTAATGTATAGAATTCGCATTATTAGCATCGTTTTGAGCTCTTAAACACATACTTTAGCTCAATTTACCAAGACCCACAGTAAATTAGAGTGCACTGCTTCTAAGTCAAGGTCACGTGGTGGACAAAAACAATATAGAGCATACAGCTCCAGGAAAGTTCTGCTTACGACTCTGCATAGTTCAAAATTTTTCATTGTAACAACGCAAATGATAAAGAAATGCGTTGAATGCGTTAAGGAGGAGCTCCGTGGAGCACTCTTAAACATTCAGTTTATATCAGAATAGCTCTAATACGTCCTTTTCTATTGTTTTGCGTAGGCGGTATATTCTATTGGTCTGCTTTCATGAGTAATTTCTTAATTTTTACGTTTATGAGATACTAGAGGATCAGCTTGGGTCATCTATAGGGATACGGAACAGTGTCCTCTTTTATTCGGCACCTTTTTTGTTTTTATAATGCTCCCAAATTTCTAATTATAACCTATTTGCCAAGTAATGAGATCCGAAAATGACCGTAGTGTGAATAGCATCGAGAGCTAACGGCGCTTTGTGCCACGACATTCAGTATCACAAAAGCTTGTTCAATAACTGCCAGGAAGATGGCGCAAGAGTGCTATGGTGCGGCCAAGAGGCCCTTGTGAGACGATCGAGGACACCGGCCCGTGCCAAAGGGATCCCGGACTAAGGATACCACTCACGGACATTCCTTCTTTGGTCGCAAATAAATGTTTTATTCTCTCCCTTAGTGGGGCATCAGGTACGAGTCCAAGACGGAAGAAAAAACGTTATTATATTTATGCAGCTCGACAAGTGAACGACAAATACGCGGAAAGTGTGATTACTCAAGGGATACAGACTGATTGCAGTTCATCCGATGGACACAGATTCAAACGACATGGATGAAGTTGGGATTTTCTTCGCCTCACAAAATCCCGGGCCCATCTTCGTTTTCGCAGGCTCACAATTAGCTTATAACTACTTCAGCAAAGGCTACATAGTCCCATTGCGCACCAAATCCTCAATGAGCTATCGTCCCCACGCTCAGGTGGAGAATAACAACAACTGACAAAGATACTAGACCACTGCGGCGTTACAGATGATGAGCTCGACTACACCACGACTCGAGAACTAGTATTCTGATCCTCCGAAACCAACAAATCGCACCCACCTTTGGGGATGTGTATGGAGCCGTTGCTTACCATATACAGATATCCCACAATACCAGAATCGAAAGACGGAAACTTCCGCCTTCGGTGCCCAACTTCAGTAAGGAATCCCAGCTTACGTGGCGTCGCTTGTAGACATTGCCGTACCCCAATTAGGCGAATGATTGTGTACAGATTGAGACACACGCAGAAAACAAAGTGAATGTTCTGTGACAATAAAACAGCCACGTGGTGCCACATTTTTGTATTTTTACAGTGAAAGCTGTTATAAGATCACAACTCGCGTATGAGATCACAACTCGCGGGGGTGGACAACAGCGTCGTAGAAGTCCACCCCCGCCACCGGTATCCTTAACCACATCGTGCGACATTAGCAAAAAAAATAGTACCAATGACACAGCGGGGCTCGAATACGGGTCCGCTGGATACCAGTCCAATATTTCGCCACTGAGGAGGAGGAGGAGAAGGAATAAACTCTATTATAAGAAACCAACAGGTTTAGGTGGCTGGACCTAAGCCTCCCAAGAGGGGACGTCAAGGGCTTGGCTCGACGCTGCCTCACGGGCGTGCTGGGTCGCCAAGGTTTGTTCCTAAAGAGCGGGGCTCCGCAGAGCCTCATGGAGCTTCGACGAAAGCGTCGTGGCATTAGTGTGTCTGTGCTGTGCTGGGCAATCCCACAGCATGTGCGGACGCGTAGCCGGGTGAGTACCGCAGCACCGGCAGTGGGAGGTTGTGTACACGTCCGGGCTACGCCATTTTTTTCTTTCTTTATTGACTGAGCTACGCCGGTGCTTGAGACTTGTCAACAAACTTGCCCTAGACAGGCTTGATGTTACGGAAGGAATCGCATTAGTATGAATAACAAAGTGTTTTAGAACAGCAAACGAACAACCAGGCGTCACATAATGCAAATAGTCTAACGAGTGGGTCGTCCAATACTCCAACCAACTACAAATGCTTGTTCTTGATCACCATTAACTGTGGCGCATACCCACTTCAGCCATAATTCATCATCGTGATCAGAAATTGCATGAACAATTGGCGAAAAATTCCGGGCAATAGTTTAGCAGATACCACGCTTCTCAGAAGAATGACGAAGAAAAGCATAGCGAATGCCAGCCTGCTACCCTGAAATTGTTATTGATAATGCCGCCTGCGTTGCCGAGTACCAAATCTGAATTTCTATAAGCGCAGGTCTGCTCAGGCACCTTCGCCACTGTGCGCATTCTGCGATGAACTGGAAACAATAGATCATTTCTTTTTGACCTGCAAGTGGTTTACCACATTACGAAAAACCCTTTTAGAAATACCTTTACGTGGTATTGCTATGCACTTACCTGTGCCTGTCATTTTGTCTTTCGGAGCTTCCATTTCTGGTTTATCTAATGCGACAGTATGCGCAGCCGTCCGGGACTATATTGATGAAGCTAATAGTCTGACTAATTAACCAGTTTCATTATGCTAACATGTCCACATAATTATATACGTATAAAATCAGATTACTGGTATATTCTAAGAATAAATTCGTTTATGTAAATATTTGTATGCATTACATTAGGCACCACACTTTCCTAGGCGATCGGTAATCTTTCTGTTATACCTCCATTATTCCAAGTCTGAACAGTAAATTTTAAAACCACTCGATTCATGGCCCATCCACCATAGTGGGTATGGGCCACTAACAATAGGTGAACAACAACAGCAATAATGCCGTAGTGGGAACCCAGCAAGTGTGCTTGCAGGAGTTACCCATTGAGTGCTTAGAAAAAGCTTTGAAAGACCGCTCTTCTAGCTTTCGCTGTGACTGTGCTGCGCCATCCGCGCAGGCTGGCGTTCTTATTCCATGAGGACGTCCAGGCAATCCACCCAAGCCATTCTTTCCCTGCAAGTGGGCGCACTACCCAGCAGATGGAGTTTTTCCGAAAAGCGAGTTGATGCGTGGTGCCAGTTTAAAGAATTCGAATGCACGCACGTGTATTTAACAAATTGTTTCGTCGACTTGCGAAAACCAACGACGACGATCAAGAATCGCCGCACGTTGATCTGTGAAACACGCGAACTGTACCACCTGCGAAGCTACGCCTGTACTTGAAACTTCTTTGTAAAAAGACTCTACAAAGATGTTTGGGGGCACAGGTTCAGCGTAAGTTATATGGCCTGCTAGAAGAGTAAAATAACAGCAAAGCGTCCCTACTGGCAAATGTACTTCTACTGGTCGCCCTTGGTCGCCATAAGGGATCTTACAGCCGGCTATACATTGCCTGCCCTTCCAGTTGTAGCCACTATACTGCGCTGCGTGTTCTACGCGTGTCTGCGTGCGCGCACACACGAGCTACAACACTGCGAAATGCGTATCGAGTGGGTAGTTTAATGCTTCCAATGCATTAAAAAGGACTGAAGCACATTTTTTCATCGACATGAGCCACAGCATGAAAAAAGTGCACATAAAGCTTTACAGACGTTTAGCGGGCACATCACATCTCCATTGTGTTAAGAATACAGATTTAGGGTACATCCATATACCACAAATATTATTTCTGGCGCATTGTACGCTTTGCAAAGGACTTAGCTATTGGTCGACTCAAACACAGGCTCTACATAGCGTGCTCTTCTAGTTTTAGCTGTTACTATGCTGCGTGTTCCCAGCAGGCTTGTGCGTGCGCGCGTCCTGTTTGTGTGGGCGTGCGTGTGTGCGTGCGTGAGCAACACCACTTTTGAGATCGTACGCGTTCCTATCGAAAAGTCAACATGTTCAAGTTTCAAGTTTTATTATTTCCAAAAACAAGGTTCCAAATCTAGGATATACAGACGAGGGTCCCAGAGCCAGAGGCTTCAGTTATATTGTTAAAAGCAATTGTTATATTGTTGAATGTATATTCCATTAGAACGTTAACATTGAAGAACAAATGCGCGGTAATTAAAAATAGCACAGCTCTGTTGTCCAGCCACGCACTAAAAAGACAGTTAGACTAGGAAACGGAATCTAAGCAAGAACGACGTTCCCGCCCGTAGCGATATACATAAATAACTTAGCAAGCACATAAACTGTGCTCGTAGGGTAGTATTTCATAACTTATGTAAGCGGGATTTGAGACACTCATCGTGGACGAAAACCACAACACCTACGCTCTTCGTCAGTGAAACGAGTTTTTCGAGCTTACAGTTATTAGCGACGACCCATCATCTTTTTTTACATTATCATAGTTTCAGTCGGCCTCAGTGGAGTATATAGTGGTTATTTTTTGGGCTGCTGTGACGAAGGTCGCGGATGCAATCTCAGCTGCGGTGGTCGCATTTCATTGGACGAGAAACGTTTAAAGCCAGCGTAGTGTTCGATGTCAGTGCATGTGCAATAACACTAGATGATAAAAAATTTTCCGAGCTCTCCACTGCGGATTTTCTCATGACATCGTGGCTTTAGCACGTACGATTGCATATATTGCCATCATATTGTCACCATGAATGGATCGAAGTAAGTCTTCAGGGCTTGCTCGTGTACAATATCTCTATACGCATGATGGTGCTGGTCGTATGATGAGGGGATAGAATGAATGAGATAGCTGACTGGAAAATTTTGATCAGCAGTGCGCTAAAGGCCTTCATACGTATTCGGAATGACCTACCATGAACATTACTACGCTACCCACAATAAAGCTTGAGCAGCGTGAAGAGGAAGTTATGGCGACACACGCCTTGTCCACATACAACGCGAGTTCCCAGTGATCGTTTCGCGAGACTCAACAGGTGCAGGCGTCCTGTCAAGAGACTGAGAAGGCTTAACTTGTGAAGTGCTTCTTTTGCAGCAATTACTTTACCCGTTTGCGAGATGTCATCGTTTTCGGATACAGGTATTATTCGAAATGAAAATGCAAAGTAACCTTTTTTAGTAGGGCTTGGTTTCTACGTGGGCCCCGACACTCCGAAGGCGATTGTCTTGATTTAATGTTCGATTGTGCTGTGCAGGCCCGTTAATTCGTACATGAGACAGTGTTTTGTATTCATGAACTAGTAATGAACAATTGCCACGATGCTGTCAATGGTAAGCAACCAGGGTCATTTATGCGACTGTCATCACTGTCGGTGCTCGACCATTTTAAAGGCTCTCCATGTGGAATGGAATGAAAAAAACTTTATTTAATGAAAGAACTTTATTTAATGAAAAAACTTTATTTAATGAAAAAGCTTTATTTAATAAAAAACTTTATTTAATGAAAAAACTTTATTTAGTGAAAAAACTTTAGGCTCTCCATAGATAGCGTGAAAAAGAAATTGTGGTGGTGTTGGCGATATCTTTATTACTCCCAGAAAAAAATATTAAATATGTAGGGGACCAGTACAGAAAACTCCGGTACGTGACGGCTAACTTGGCTGCCATCCTTGGATGCCTCACGTATGTTCGGCAGCCCAGATGTACCTCATTATATATAATTTAAGGGTTATCTATTAAACCTGTATCCGTGAGCAAAAGCGTGCAGAACATGGGCAGTCATGCCTCTTCACTGCGGACACGCTTGCAGATATGCATCTTCAAAGGAGGGGCTACAAATAGTTCGGAAGTCACCGACTTAGTGCCGTAGCGTAATGAGCGTGCATCTTGTATGTATTCACGTTCATGACAAAGCATGCACGATTACGCAATGTGTAGCAATGAGAAGTAAACTTGACCAGTATCAACAATAGAGAAGTATTGTGGGAAAATGGACATGGTGGTATCAGTTAGTACGTTTTTTTTTCTTAATACCTTCATCTGTTATGACCTAGGGTTAATAACGAATCGGTTAGTAACAGTACAAAATGTTAGTAACTGTTACCACCCTTGCCTATATTTACTGCAATTACTAGCATAGTTTTAATGCATGCCACAAACCATTACTACAGTTCGCAAGTATACACTTACTTTTTCTTTAAGAATGTAGAGCCCGACTGCGCACTCCATATGACGGAGGCCAAAAAATGCATTCCGCCGAGGCAGAGTCAGGTGGGCTTGACTTTATACGCAAGATGGACGGATGCCACTCGACTGTACGCCGATGGCAAGGCGAGTACCTGAGAGGCAAGCCACGCATGCATTTTTACGGCTATGCGGGTACACACCACTGGCTCTACCAGGTACTCTTTCTGCGATGCCGCACTGATACTTCGCGGCAGGCCACCTCGTGCAAGTGCAGCTGTCATTCATCTTGTGCGCACTTCAGAAAAGAGCAATTAGGTCGACGCCAGCGTAGAAGACTTTTTTTTTTCATGCGCTCTTTCAAATTGTTATTCTGCCCCACTGCAACTTAAGCCACTTTCACCCAACGTTTGACGGTGAGAGGGTGTGAATGCATGCAGCTTATCTTTCTTTGAGCACTTTTCATTTTGTATTTCAGTTAAATCTGTGGAAGTAGAACGTAGGGGATAAATTTTTCGGACGTTTCATGTATGCTATTACTTCAATTATTAACGGAAGCTCAATAAGTTGGCACTTTCGCAGGATGTCAGCAACAGTGTGGCAGAGCGCGCGCAATAGGTTGCCTGGAGCAAGGGCAACTATCAAATCTGACGTGTAGCACGCGTTTCGCTTTTTATATTGCGCACAAAGAAAAAACGATCACGTTTGCTCTCACTTTTCGATACAGCCCCTTACGACAGCCATTGTGAAGCACAATTTAACTTACTGGTACGCCTACTGGAGACGACGCGTGAAAGCCTATTGTCACAATACAGCGACAGTGAGGGATATGGCACCACGAAGCAAAAGCCAAACAACACTTTGCTGAAGCACTTGTGCCTCAACAAAATGAAGGCCACTGCAATTACAACAAGGGAAGTACGATCGCTGGATCGTCGAAACCCTATTTACGCTTTACCATTTTGCCTTTTAAATAATCCATGTGTACACTTTACTGTGGTTTAAGCCACGAACATTACTTCAATTGAACAGACCTTCACGGTCAGTTCCCTCAGAAGGAAAGTAGTTAGCAATGTGGATTTTAAAACAGACGTTGACTTTTCGCTTTGCACGACACAATATATTTGACGTGCATAATAAAACACTCGTACCTAATTCTATGTATTTTGCTTCAAGAAAACATTATCCGGCCAGTAAATATATCTGCAAGAACACACAAGCTTCGTGCTTTTTGGTTACTCTTGCCATATTTCAGATGGTCAATGTGTGAAGAGGTAGAGTTTCTTTATTACTGTTAGGCGGTATGGCAATTAATGAAACCTCTTCCAACGTTATGCGTGAAACATGATCCGAAAACATGATATATCACGAATCGATAATTAACAACGCCTCTGGAACAACAAAACAATGCTAAGCAATGTGTACATTACACTGTCAATCAAAGAATGTGCACTTTCTCTTCGGATTCATATTTGAACCCGGAGCACATTGGAAGGCTTCGGCGAACGGGGCGAAGTTCATGACGGCCTTGTTACAATCGCCACCGTACACGTTGTCGGCGGGTGTCGTAGCACAGGTGATCATGCAAGCTGTGATGAAAAACACCTTCTCTTCCGTCAGCTCCTGCGTAAAGCGAGATAGCGTTGCTGCCATGTTAAGAATAATAAGGACACCCGGTTAACGCCATTCAACGTATAAAGCGGCACGTCGTAATTGCGGCTGATAACTCTCATATATGCACGTTACTTATGACCTACGTTTACAGCCTCATACAATTGCTTACTTTTCACTTGCACCAGACTTTAACAAACCGGTGCGTTGCCTAAGCAGAATGATCAAATTTATTTTCTGTCGGGATTCGTCTACGTTATCGCTGACCTAGCTGAACAACACAGTGGGATTTAGCAAGCCCGTCGCGATCTCCCGACATTTCCGCTAGCCGCTGGCTCGACAAAATACTAAAAATAAAGAGGTGCTAGCCTAATAAAAATTGGCTAACTAGCATTTCTCAACTCATTCGAGCATCGTTTATGAAGTAGCGTGTTTCTTTGTGTGTGTGGTTGACACGATATATTGTTCACAAAAACAGAAAAAAAATCTTCAGCAATAACTTTTGTGTAAATATTTCGAGTAATAACTATGGGTGAGGTACTAACCCCTGTTTCAGCGATAAATATAACAAAACAACATGGTATTTTGCTTTTCTCAGTTGACAGC
Organism: Rhipicephalus annulatus; assembly: GCA_013436015.1. Classification (NCBI taxonomy): domain Eukaryota; kingdom Metazoa; phylum Arthropoda; class Arachnida; order Ixodida; family Ixodidae; genus Rhipicephalus; species Rhipicephalus annulatus. The sequence goes on from WOVY01010337.1 coordinate 45,113, forward strand.
AGCTCATGTGTTGAAGGGATGCAAAAAAACAAAAAAAAACAAAAAGTTAACGAAAAAAAGAGAAATAGCGAGAGGACCTAAGAAAGCTTCTGAACAAAGGTGCGAATCCTTTCCTAAAGGACATTTTTTAAAAGCTTTTCATTAGCAGAGCTACTCGTCATGCGTCAATAAGAGATGCACGAATGATGGCAGTTATGAGTGCCTCGTGTAGAGCGGCGTTATGTCCATATTTAATCTGACCGACGTGTGCGCAGACTTTAGGGTATCTGCTTAAGTTTCCAAAACAAAACCTCCAACAGCTCATATTAGACTATGGGCATGAGATGATGCACGATCATTTCGGCCCTCCTTTATCTCGTAACGTTTAGTGCATACAAAATCGTTGACGACCCGCAGCGTATGATCAGCAGCAGCGTTTTATTTATTACCAGTGAAACTTTCTTTCTCTTTGTAAGTTTATGATGAACAGCGAAGTAGCATTTCTCTTAGAAGAGACCTCTGTATAGCAAGAATCGTGTTTCTTCTGAAGGTGCACGGCACTACACAGCGGCCAAATCAGTAAAATGCCTGCGTTGCCATTTAAGGAACCCAATGCAGCACAATTCTCGGGCAAATACCGTAAAAATACCGTACTTAGTCAAGTCCGTGACCTTCTCTAAAATCTGAGACGGCAAACTTCACTGCGCTGTAGAAGAAGCGTCTCTCCTGAACTTACTTTTAGTGCCTTCCTTACCAGGAAAATAAAATTAGATCCCGTGTAAGAGCTGAAATATTGACCCCAACTGCGCAGCACAATTATTATCTGTTGTAGGTTTCACGTCTAAAACGCATGTGCAGGTAGTAGCTAATAAAATAAATACGACAATAGAATCAATCGAACGAATAACCAGCATTTAGTAAATGGTACTCCATAATATAATATACATAGTCACATTATCAGTTGTGTCATGGAGAAATGCGTAAAATATATCCAAGCGCTAAATGTAACCCGCTTATATTGTGAAAAGGCACTTATTTTGTCGAAATTTCAGTAGTTCTGCAGGCACTGTGAAATAAGGAAGTTGATAAACAGCACAAAATCCTGCTGGACGAAATTCGCAGTGGGCTCTCCCCGCATTCCTCTAAGAAGGAAGCGACGAAAGATCAAGAAGGGTGTCACGCAGGGAGAGTATCTCTCCATCGCTATAGTCCTTTCTTGTTTAGTGGACTTTTCAGAGCCCTATATTGGGAAGAGCTTCGACTACGAATTAAAAGAGGGTATCTTAGTAATCTGAAATTAGCGGATGACAATGCATTCGTTAATACCTCAGAGGACAAAATGCAGCTCATGATTACTGAATTGGAAACGGAAACCAGAAGAAGTAGTCTGAAAATTAATAGGTATAGCTTAAAGCAGTGTGCAACATTCTGGAAAGGTAACAACGCTATGCCATAGGGAGCGACATTGGCATAGCCAAGGGTGGGTGGTTGGGTGGTTTTTAATTTTTCCCCGAAAATTTAAACTTATAGCTTGTGTATATATACAGACACACACAAAGCACTGAGGAACATGCATCAAGTATATTAACCCTTTCTCCCCTGAAAAAAATTGCTCGCTATGCTCTTGGCGAGAGAAATAGTGGGAGTTGTAAAGGAATACGCCGTACGCCTACTGAAGACCGGTGCTTACGGCAGCCCCGAACATTGAGAGCGAAGTAAACGAGAAGCATAAAGATGAGGTTTAGCCATTGGGCAAACATTCTGAAATTACGAATGGTAGTTTACTACTATCACTCAGAACGAATGCACATTATTTAATCAAGTACAAATATGATTGAATTGGTACAAGTGTCATTCAAAGTATCACTTAATGCCTATTGCCACCAGCCCGTAGGGGGCATAAGAACAGCTGGCCCAGGATCGGGTGTTGTCTCTTTTCTCGAGATCTGCTCACGATGGATTAAGGCTACGTGGCTCATCAAAGATCGGCTCAACGTCGAGCGGCAGGATCCTTCAGCTAAGATTTAGTTTGCTTTTCATTCCTCGTATTCCTTGTTAGTTTCTCTCAACTGAAACGTTGTTGCAGCCCTTTGGAGGTCAGGCAAGTCAGAATATTCCGATATCTTTCTCATCACCTGGCCAAGGGCACTCCTCTTGGCTGGCCTCACTACCGGCCAAGGATTGGCCGCTTGATACCTTGCTACGCAGTGGAGATAGCTACGTCCCTGTGGCTCTGGTTCCTACAAATGGGGGTTTGATTCCAATGAAGAATCCGAAGGTGATACAAGTGGAGCTTCAGAAAGCCTCGTCGCTTTTCCAGAACATTACTGAGGTCCGCCAGTTCAACCGAGGATACTGTCTTAGTTGATGTGATCGGTTGCGACGTACATTGACAGCATATCTCCTAATGTACTTTGTATCGTTCTGTAATGCCATTAGTTTGAGGGTGATACGTGGTGGTGGTGCGATGAATGACTTGGCATTCCTTGAGAAGCGATTCGACGGCGTCCGACAAAAACACACGCCCTCGGTCACTCAGGAGTTCACGTGGTGCACCGTGACGTAAAATGATCTGATGCAGTATGAAACGACCGACGTCACTGGCTGATGCAGAAGAGAGTGGTGAAGTTTCTGCATAGCGTGTAAGGTGATCGATAGCGACGATTACCCAGCGATTTCCAGCCGGTGTAATCGGAAGAGGTCCACACAGGTCGATACCAACACGGTCAAACGGTCGGGCAGGACAAGGTAAGGGTTGTAGTGGAGCTGGAGAACTTGGAGTAGGATTCTTCCGGCGTTGGCAAGCGAGCCAGGAACGTACGTAGCGACGAACGAAGCGATACATTCCACGCCAGTAGTAGCGGTGGGACAGGCGGGTGTAGGTTTTTAACACTCCAGCATGGGTGCATTGCGGGTCGGCGTGAACGGAGGCGCATATGCTTGAGCGGAGACGACTGGGAATGACTAGGAGCCATGGGCGTCCTTCGGAGAGATAATTCCGTCTGTATAACAAACCATCTCTGATAACGAAGTGCTGTATTTGACGGCGCATACCTCTAGGGATATTTTGCGAGGGAGATCGACTCAACAAGTTGATAAGTGAAGCGATCCAAGGATATTTTTGTTGCTCCTGTAGCATGTCGCTGACACTAAGTGCACATATACGTCGGGGGCAGGCGAAGACGGCGACTTGCCACTACATCGTAGAGGTGATCGGGACAAAGCATCTGCGTCGGAATGTTTTCGGCCAGATCGGTAAACGGCGTGAATGTCGTACTCTTGTAGCCGAAGCGACCAATGGGCGAGCCGGCTGGTGGGATCTTTTAACGAGGAGAGCCAACATAATGCGTGATGATCTGTAACCACGCTGAATTGGCGCCCGTAAAGATAGGGTCGAAACTTGCCTATGGCCCATATGATGGCTAGACACTCTTTTTCGGTGACTGAAGAGTTGGCTTCTGCTTTTGTGAGTGCACGGCTGGCGTAAGAGACGACGTACTCATCAAATCCAGGTTTACGCTGGGCGAGCACAGCACCGAGGCCAACTCTGCTAGCATCCGTGTGTATTTCCGTCGGGGCAAGAGGATCAAAGTGTCGCAGTATAAGAGGTGACGTAAGAAGGTGGCGGAGTGTGGCAAATGCATCATCACAAGCTGACGACCAACTAGAAAGGTCGTTGTTGCCGCCAAGAAGGTCAGTCAAGGGCGATATGATGGAGGCGAAGTTGCGAATAAAACGACGAAAATATGAACATAAACCGAGGAAGCTGCGAAGTTCTTTTAAGGTCTTCGGTTTAGGAAATTCGGCAACGGTACGGAGTTTCGTCGGATCCGGAAGAATGCCATCTTTAGATACAGCATGGCCTAAAATTAGGAGTTTTCGAGCGCCGAAGCAGCACTTCTTCAAGTTGAGCTGTAGACCAGTGGAGGTGAGGCAAGTAAGCAGTGTCTCGAGCCGCTGAAGATGCGTTGAAATGTCGCTTGAAAATATCACGACATCGTCTAAATAACACAGACATGTCTGCCATTTCAGGCCACTGAGGATGTTGTCGATCATGCGCTCGAAAGTGGCAGGCGTATTGCAGAGCCCGAATGGCATGACGTTAAATTCGTATAAGCCATCAGGGGTAACAAAAGCCGTCTTGGGGCGATCAGCCTGAGCTATGGGAACCTGCCCATAACCTGAACGCAGATCTAGTGACGAGAAGAACTCCGCGCCTTGTAAGCAGTCAAGGGCATCGCCTATGCGGGGTAGCGGGTAAACATCTTTGCGTGTGATCTTATTCAACCGGCGGTAGTCAACGCAGAATCTTATTGAGCCATCCTTTTTCTTGACTAGAACAACTGGGTATGCCCACGGGCTGTTAGAGGGCTCAATAACACCTCGCTTCAACATGTCGTCAACTTGTTCCGCGATTATGCGACGCTCAGATGCCGATACCCGATACGGACGCTGACGTAAAAGAGCGTGAAGGCCAGTGTCGATTTCGTGAGATACTGTGCAAGCACGGCCCAAAGTCAGTTGCTGGTGGTCGAAGCTGGCACGAAAGCGCTCGAGGAGGGCGATGATGTCGGTGCGCTGTTGGGCCGTAAGCTTGGTGTCGATGCAGCGCGAATTTGCGTCGGTGGATGATGGGGAAGAGGATGACGCGCAGCAATCAACAGCGTCAATAGGTAGCGTAGTCGAGTGGTCAGGAACTACACGTGCACTCGAGGGATCAATGTCATCGGCAAAGGCCAAGCACTCTCCGTACAGTAACTTGGAAGGCGAGGGAAACGGATTTGAAATATAAATCGCACTTGATGCCTCGTGAACATTCAGAACAGCGGAAGAAATCAGGAAGCACTTGCGGCGAGCAGCGGTTTCAGAAGGCGTAAAAAGAACAGTTGAGCCACTAGAGACGTCACAGGAAAGCGGAACTAGGGCGGATGAGAACGGGGGTATCGAAGTGTCAGCGGCAACGAAAACTTTTGCAGGTGGAAGGGACGAGTCGAGTGAAGCAGCGTCGCATAACGGCGCGAATTCCACTTCGGCGCGAGCACAGTTGATGACGGCATGATGAGTGCAGAGAAAGTCCCAGCCTAATATAATGTCATGGGAACACTTTGGGAGCACTACAAACTCGACGACATAAATATCGTCAGCAATAGCGACACGTGCTGTGCATGCAGCAAAAGGGCGAATTTGTTGCTCACTCGCAGTGCTCAAAACGAAGTCGTGAAGAGGCATCGTGACTTTTTTTAGTCGACGGCAAAGTTTTTCAGTCATTACAGACACTGCGGCGCCAGTATCGACCAATGCAAAAACAGGTATACCTTTAACGGAGACAGCAACGACGTTGGACGGCGAAAAACAAGGTCTTGTGGAGTTCGAAAGATCCGCAGTTCTTGCCCCCGGAACTTCGGCTCCTAGTTTTCCTCAGGGACAGGGCGAGGTCGACGTAGCATAGGGGAAAGGGAACGGCGTTGAGGTGAAGGCGACCAGTGTCTGTTGAAGTTCCGGCGAGGTGAAAATGTGTCCATGGTCGCAGTCTCGCCAGATACAGCAGGCTCTGGTCGTTGTGGGAAAGCATAATTGTTGGGCCTGACGTCGTCACGCAGGAAAAACTCATGCTGTCGACAAAATTGTGCCACGTGCCCCGCAATTCTACAGGCGCAGCATATGGGGCGGTTGTCTTGAGTGTGCCAGGGTTTCTGAAAGCGCGGAGGTGGTGGTCGGGAGAAAGGACGGGCAGCCTGGTACATATGCTCAGTCGGTACGACAAAGGGGCGCGTGGACGTAGGCGTTCGTGACAAATAGGCGTGGCCGTTCGCGACAAGTGGACGTCGGGTTCCGTTCAGTGCTTCGGCATAGGTCAATGGAGCAGCCACAGGTGGTGCGTGAGCTGCTGGTAGCGCCTCGGACACTTGCTCCTGGACTACTCGCTGTATTGATGGCGCTAAAGTAGATGGGGCACCTTCGGAGGTATAAGGCACGAGGGACAACTAGCGTGTGACCTCCTCTCGTACAAATTGCTTGATCTCGAGAAGCAAAGTGTTGTGGTCTATAGTAGTACCAGGCAACGGTAAATCGGCGATTGTTGCACATGACGCATTGGCACGACGAGTGATGTCACGCTGTTTCCAGAGCTCATCATAGCTCTGACAAAGTTAGATCACTTCCGCTACCGTTCGCGGGCTTTTGGCAACAAGCATCTGAAATGCGTCGTCAGTCACGCCTTTCAAGATGTGTTTGATCTTCTCGGCTTCTGCCATGGCCGAGTTGACACGCCGGCAAAGGTCGACAAACCCTTCGATATAACTGGTGTAATTTTCACCATTCTGCTGAGCCCTAGTACGCAAGCGCTGTTTGGCCCGTAGTTTGCGAAGCGCTGGACGGCCAAACAAGTCCGCGAACGCCGTTCGGAAGGCTGACCAGGTGGGGAGGTCTCTCTCGTGATTGCGGTACCACAGACTGGCTACATCAGTCAAATAAAATTGGACGACAGTAAGCTTGTGCGCATCGTCCCACTTGTTGTGCTCTCACCCGGTCGGTCGTATTCGTCGAGCCAGTCTTCCACGTCTTTGTCATCGGTTCCACTGAAAGTAGGCGGATCGCGTTGCCGAAAGGAGCCGAGACAGACAGGAGCTGCAGTAGTTGGAGCCGAGGCGGCCGCCTGCTGATCGTCGTTCGTGGACATCTTAGCAACTGGAGGCAACGTACGGTTTCGCAATTCCAGGATTAGGCGTTACCCAGCACTCTCCACCAATTATAATGAGGCGTTTTACAGTGGCACTCATTTATAAAACAGGAGAGCGGTAACGACACGTCTAGTGGTAATGGCGGAACCAGTCTGAGTACCTAGCCAACCAAACGTCGTCTTCTTCACCGACTGAGTCATACTCCCTGCCTTTCTGAGTAGCACTCATCTTCTTCACTACAATACAATATTAAACCCCAGACAAGTTGGCTTTAGATCGGGATACTCCATTTGGTGTGCACATGTGGATTTGGAAAGTCGCATACAACTGGCTCGGCATCGCCGCGTATACTGTGCACTGGTCACTCTAGACATAGCTAAAGCGTACGACAAAGTGGAGTATCCTATCCTAATCCAGCAGATGCAAGACTATCGCTTTCCAAAATATATAACATCATGGATTAGAGAGTTTGTGAAAGACAGCAAATTTTATTGCTTCTTGGATGGAGGCTCTACTAAAAGATATAAGCAGACACGAGGTGTACCCCAGGGCTCAGTATTATCCCCGGTGTTATTTAACATAATACTATGTTCTATTCCAACCCATCAGGATATCCAAATTTACGTGTATGCAGATGATATTGCTTTTTTCGCAACAAACAGTGATCTGCACTCATTATATCAGGCATTACATAATTACATCAACATGCTAGAAGGATGGCTTGACAATATCCATATGTCATTGAACGTCAAAAAAAGTGCATTTCTGCCATCCTCTTTTAAGGATCGTGTCAACATTTCCCTGATGTATCGTACCGAGCTCATTCCCCAGGTCAATTTCCTGCAATACCTAGGCATCGTATATAATGGGACGCTAAATTGGAAAAGCCATATAGACGAGGTTGGTTGCAAAGCCTCCCGTGCCTTGGGGTGGTTACGCAAATTGCGAAACAGAAAAATAGGATTCCGTAGGAGTTCATTGATAATGATTTACAAGATGTACGTGCGGCCTATTATGGAATTCGGGTGCGTATTATTTTCAGGCAGCGCGGCTTACAAGATGAGACAATTAATATTATTAGAAAGAGAAGCTTTGCGCATGTGTCTCGGACTCCCCAAATTTGTGGTAAATAATGTTTTGTATGTGGAAGCGCGTCTTCCACCTTTGTTAAATCGGTTTAGAGTACTTAGAGTTCAAACTTTCTTAAAAATATACAATTCGCCTCTGCGACAAGCGTCTTACGTTTTCATTCAAGATCCAACCGCATTCGGGACTCGCTTGCTGGATTTTGGGCCGACCGGTTGTGCGCTCGCGCGCTCCGTGCGCTTGCGATCTCCGGCGTCAGCGTGGCTCTGGTCGACTGGGCTTGCCCTACGTCGCCTCCTGCCGCCGACGACCTTCGACGACAGTGTAGCTCTGACCGACTGGACTTGCTCTACGCCATCTACCGACGCCGAAAGGAGCTCTCGCAGGTGTGCCCCGTCCTCGGACTCCAGTGACCGTGCTCCCATCTTTCCTATCTCTTCTATGCCCTCAGTTTGTTGTCGCTCGCTCTGGCTTACCACCTCACGTCTCTTCCTCTCTTCTTCTTCTTCCGCTTTCCTACACCTTTACTCCTACCCATTTTTTATCCCTCCTCACCCCCATTCCTTGTGAGCTACTGTGGAGGTGTCGCTCACTGAAGCAGACAGTAACGGGGCTCACTTTTCTCTTCCTTTCTCTTTTAAGAATCACTTCTCCAACCGCATTTGTTGGAACACAATGTTCTAGACTACACTCCCCTCAGATTAGGTTTGTCCAAGCGCTGCTAGAGCCTCTCAATGTAAATATTTATCAAATTGCCATAACGAAGATGCCTATTTCAAAACATAAAATTAAATTTGATGATATTTTCCCCTCTAATGCGAAACAACTGTCCCTTCGATATTTAAATAATCGGTTACGAGATTACTTGACTCATCTGTCCATAAACAACATTATTGCGACAGATGCATCGGTATTGAACGAAAAGGCTGGAGCAGGCATCTTCTGTACTTCTCTCGACTGGTCTTTCTCAGTTCGATTACCAGATTACCTGCCTATACTCATCGCTGAATTATTTGCTATAGTTATAGCGTTTCGTAAACTTCCTGCAAGCGAATCAGGAGCGGTCATACTTACCAATTCTCTTTCAGTATGCACTGCACTATCTACAGCAAAAAACTTGGCAATATTGAGTATGACTAGCAGTTTATTACCAGCGAACCTGAAAAAATTTCACTTGCTATGGATACCTGGCCACTGCGGCATTTATCCAAATGAGATGGCAGACTCGTTAGCCAAAGCATCTTTAAGCGGACCACTCTTACCTATTTTACCTGATTTCGCCTACGTAAGAGCACTCAGATATAGAAATGCTTGTTTGCACAAAGAAATAGAAAAATTATCATTGGATAAAGTCAGAGACATCGTACATCTAAGATTTTGCTGGAGCAAACAGTGCTGTGTATCTTGGTAGTTAGAAATTACAACCACCAGATTACGATGCAGAATTCCGCATCTGAATTACTACCTACATAAAGCTGGACTAACAGCATCTCCGTTGTGTATCTTTTGCAAGGAATCAGAATCAATAGATCATTTCTTTTTATCCTGTCAGCGATATTCTTATCAAAGGAAAAGATACCTGGTCGAACTAATTGAGAAGCTAGCTTTAAAAGTAAACGTGGAAGTAATTTTATCCTTCGGAAGGATTACATTAGGTTATAGCCACAGGGAGGTTTTCTCTGCTGTGTGAGAGTACATAATGGCAACAAAAAGATTACCTTGTTAATCTACTGTTATTATTTACGGCTACGAGACTACCTGAATGCCTGACTTAGCACACTTGATGATCCTGCCGCCCGGTTCCTGACCGATCCCCCTTTGTGGGCGAGTGCCAACAAAGCTGAAGGTTCATCATCATCATCAGCCATGACTGACGCATCGTTCTAGAGCTAGCTAGCTACCCGGTGGCTTAATAAATCCCTCAGTACTAGTGACTCATCGTGACAAACTGGTGGAAGTACTGGGTAGTATCACGGATGCTGCAGACCCCCCCCCCCCCCCCGGAAGCCGTGATACGAGCCCAGTGCCAGTCAATAATCCCGTGCATCGGAGCAGCCGCCGAATCCTCCAGAAGTCGACAATACTGCTCCCACCACGTCAACAAACATGACCAGCGCTTCGGTGCAAACCTCGTCAACCGGCACGGGAAGCACGACGTCGAAACGCTATACGTTGGAAAGCCCACGGGCACCGGCGACGTTCCATGGCACGGAGCACGAGGATGTTGAGGACTGGTTGGCGGACATCGAGTGCGTAGCCACCTTGAATCAGTGGGACCACGTGGCGAAACTGGGTCATGTCTATTTCTATCTCGAAGACGGGGCACGTACGTGGTATAAAAACCGAGGGAGCAGCTGACGACGTGGTCCAAATTCTCTCGTAGACTTCTGCAGACCTATGCCAGTGCTGATTGCCAAGAACGAGCTGAACGAGCTATTCTGTCCCGTGTCCAGTTGCTAAACGAAACCGTGACCACGTATGTTGAAGATATGACGCGCCTCTTCCGACGGGCCGATTCAAGAATGACGGAGGACAATAAGTGGCGTCACTTGATGCGCGGTGTCAAGGACGAGATTTTGCCGGCCTCGTGCGCAGCCCTCCGAAGACGGTCGCGGAGTTCTTGTCTGAGGCCGTGACAATGGAAAAAATGCTGCAGCAGCAATCCAACCAATACGACAGGCAAGGCAGGGGCATGTCTACTGCCGACATTTTCACCGCCACTAGAAGCAGCAACGACTGTCTACGTGAACTCATCCGTGATATAGTACGTGAAGAGTTGCAAAAGACTGGTGTAACACCTCATCCTACGGTTACCTTTATTGCAACTGTGATCAAGGATGAGCTGCACCAGGCCCTCCGGGACACCTTGCCCCCTGATACAGCAGCGCCAGCTCCTGCTGAATACCGCCGTGAGACAACCTACGCGGAAGCCTTAAAACGCTCTGCTGCATCGCCGCCATTTTTTGTCCATCCTGTTCCTGCTGTTTCACTCCAGTCAGCGCAGTACATACCGTACTACGAAGGCACGTACACGCCACTGCGCTTGCCCTTTGTCCCTGGCGCTTCTGTCGCCCATCGTTCGGTGCAACCAGTTCAGTACATCGACGATCGGCGCACGTCTCCTCGGAAGTCTGATGTTTGGCGCACACCTGATCGCCGGCCTCTGTGCTTTCACTGTGGAGAAGCTGATCACTTGTAGTGCCACTGCCCATATCGCCGCCTTGGGCTTCACGGCTTCTCCGCGTACTCACCGCCACCTCGTCACGGCCGGAGACCACGCGAAATCGAAAACGACCTCTCCCAGCAGCATGCACCACCGGATGCCGGGCGCCAGTCGCACTCGCCATCACCGAGGCGATTTTCATCAACGCCCCAGCGGTATTCTACCACACGGTCTCCCAGCCCCCGCCGGGAAAACTAGCTCAAGTGACCTCTGGGGGTGGGGTCGCTGAACGTCGAAGCGCTGAAGACCTCCAATTAACGCAGAACCGTACATAAACCGGTCCGACATCGCATATTGCTGCAAAGGATGGCCGACTTTCACTCGACATAGCAGTGACAACTGATGGTTGTGCAGTTAATGCGTTAGTGGACACCGGCGTCGACTATTCCATACTGAGCGGGAAACTGACAACGCAGCTGAAGAAAGTCATCACGCCGTGGCAAAACTCGCAGGTTCGGACAGCTGGTGGCCACATCGTTACTCCACTGGGTGCCTGCACAACTAGAGTACAGATTTAAGGGTTCGCAAGTTGCTCAAAGATCCGCCAGACGTCCATCAATCAACAAAGAATCATCACGTACGAGGACGCGCGCCCGATACACCAGAACCTCTACCCCATGTCGGCTAAAGAACATGAAGCGATACGTACGCAAGTCAGCGAGATGCTTGACGATGGCGTTCTTGAACAATCTAACAGCCCATGGTCATCTCCAGTCGTACTTGTCAAAAAGAAGGACGGGTCGCTACGCTTCTGTGTCGACTACCGAAAGCTTAACAACGTGACGAAAAAGGATGTGTATGCGCTGCCACGTATTGACGATTCGCTGGATTGACTTCGTCGTGCCCATTATTTCACTTCTTTCGATCTCAAAAGCGGCTATTGGCAAATCGAGGCAGATAAGCGAGACCGTGAGAAAACAGCCTTCGTGACTCCAGATGGCCTATACCAATTTCGAGTGCTCCCTTTTGGCTTGTGTTCAGCGCCGGAAACTTTCCAGGGAATGATGAACACTGTCCTCACAGGGCTCAAGTGGCAGACTTATCTTGTGTATACCTTGTTGGTGTGGTGGTCTTCTCTACCTCGTTAGAGCAGCACCTTCACCGCCTGCGCAGCGTGCTGGAGGCTATACGATCGGCGGACCTCACACTATAGCCACATAAGTGCCACTTCGGCTACCAAGAACTAAAATTTCTTGGACATGTATTTAGCGCCGAAGGAATCCGGCCCGATCCGGACAAGCTTGCCCCTGTTGTCCGAATTACCAACTCCTGTCGATAAGAAAGCCGTCCGGCGCTTCCTTGGTTTGTGCGCCTACTATCGATGGTTCATTCATGGCTTTTCACAGGTAGGAGAACCTCTGACTCGTCTCACAAGGGACGACACGCCGTTTGTCTGGGAAAACGAGCAACAAGTAGCTTTTGATGAGCTGCGACAGCGCATGCAATCAGCGCCCGTTCTAGCTCATTTCGACGATGATGCTGACACGGAGGTCCATACCAACGCTAGTAACATTAGGCTCGGTTCAGTGCTGGTTCAGCGTGAAGAGGACACCAAAAGAGTGATAGCCTACGCTAGCCACTCTAATCCTTGCCGAGGCGAATTATTCCACTACGGAGAAATTTCGGAGCGATTTCTTCGAGCCACCTGCCGTTATTTTTCCTCGCCGCGATCACCCCTACAAAGTTAAACGCTTAAACTGTAAGTCATCTGCTTTTTCCAAGTCATTCATTCCGCGTACCACAATCGATTGGAATAAACTACCATCACACATTTCCTTAGAAAAAAACGCCACGAAATTTCAAGAACTAATTCAAAATACTGATATCATCTAACTTTTGCTCTTTTACTTGTTTTTCCCTCTTTTCTATAACGTGCAGAGCACACGTGTAGTATTTTTACCTTGTTTCAGCTTATTTGAGGTGTGATGAGTGAGTGTATATTTTTTATTCGTTTTTGAGTGTACGTTTTTTTTTATCAAGTGTATTGATTATTTTTTCTTGCATTTTCATAGGTTGTTCACTGGGTACTCATCTGTATTCCAATGATTTGTTGCCTATTCTTTTCTCTATTTTTTGCTGTCTTTACCAATTACTAGTTATAACATATATCTCAACCTTAGTCTGTATTTAATTTGAATTTTTTTACTTTTTTCTCGTTTTTGATGTTTATTGTTTGTAATTTTGCTCATGTAACCCCCCTATGTAATACCCTCTCACGAGGGCCTTTAGGGGTATTATGAATAAATAAAAATAAAAGAAATAGTGCCTCGCAGTCGTGCGGGCAATCACCAAGTTTCGCCCGTACCTTTATGATCGTCCCTTCAAGATAGTAACGGATCATCACGCACTCTGTTGTTTGGCAAGCCTGCGCGACCCTTCAGGACGGCTAGCACGGTGGAGCTTGCGGCTGCAGGAATTTGATGTCACCATTGTCCATAAGTCCGGCTTTAGGCATGAAGACGCTGACACACTGTCACGCGCACCCCTTCATGTCGTTAGTCAGGAAGCAGAGGAAGACGAAGGCTTCCTGGGTGCCGTTAGCGCATCAGACTTGAGCAAACGGCAGCGAGATGATGCAGAGATTCGTGCAATCATTGATGATTTAGAGGGCCAGGGCGCAATCATATCACGTCATTTATCCCGCTCGTTGAGGCGGAAATGTTGTAGGCCCGTGTGCTCAGATTTGGGTGCACGTTAAAGAACCCCAGGTGGTCTAAATTTCCGGAGCCCTCCACTACGGCGTCTCTCATAATCATATAGTGGTTTTGGGACGTTAAACCCCACATATCAATCAATATCCCGCTCGTTGACCTCGTTCTACCTGCGAGACGGTGTGCTGTACAAGAAGAACGCTCGTTCGAACAACCATGCTTACCTCCTGGTGGTTCCTCGAGACATGCGAGACGACATCTTCTTCGCTTGCCATGACGAACCTACATCCGGTGATCTGGGCTACTCAAGGACACTTGCAAGAGTGAGCGAGAGGTACTGTTGGCCAGGACTTTCAGCAATCGTCAAGAAGTACGTCAAGAGTTGTCAGGAATGTCAGCGCCGAAAGCAACCATCTGTTAAGCCAGCTGGTTTGATTCAGCCTATCGAAGAACCTCCGCACGCCGTTCGACCAAGTCTGCATGGACATTCTCGGGTCATTTCCCCTGTCTGCGGACAGCAACAAATGGGTGATCATCGCGACCGACTATTTGACACGCTAGGCTGAGACGCAGGTGATCCTACGAGCCACGAATTCTGAGGTAGCACAATCTTTCATGCGCCAGATGGTGTTACGACACGGTGCCCCTTCCAGTATAATAACGGACAGAGGGACGGCATTCACGGCGCATCTTACGGACGAAGTTTTCAAACTGAGCAACACCAGACACCGAAGTACAAATGCGTACCACCCGCAAACCAACGGACTTACCGAGCGACTGAATAAGACCCTCGCAGCCATGATCTCAATGTACATCGACGTACAGCACAAAACATGGGACCGGATCTTACCTTACGTTACCTTCGCGTATAATACCGCCGTGCAAGAGACCACGCGATTCACGCCATTTCGGCTTCTCTACGGCCGCGAAGTGCAGACCATGCTAGACTTTATGCTACCGTGTCAAGACGAAGACGAGTTGGCAACTGACGCCGAAGAATTCGCAGAGCGTGCTGAGGAATCCCGGCAGCTCGCGCGACTGCACTTCGGCCAGTAACAGCAGGCAGACGCACGACGATATAACACCCGCCTCAGAGAAGTGTATTACAACCCCGGAGATCAAGTTTGGGTGTGGACGCCCGTCCGCTGCCGTGGCCTTAGTGAAAAGTTACTGAGCCGGTACTTTGGCCCATATAAAGTGTTACGCCACGTAAGTGACGAGAACTACGAAGTGGTTCCGGACTCAACATCGCAGGCACGGAGCAGTACACGACCGAGGCCGGACGTCGTTCATGTGTTACGCACGAAACCATTCATTGCGCGTTGTTCGTAACTTTTCCTTTACCGTTCAGCGTCCTTTTTGTTTTTCGTTTATTTTTGCGAACGTGCTTTCTCGTTCATTGACGTTTCCTATATTGGCACGCTCTTCAATTTCTACTTTCACTTTATTCGAATTCCCAATTTTTCTTCACGTGCCATGTAGTAGCGTCGGGGTGCTGCTATATACTTTTCTTTTCTCTTTTTGGGACTTTTTTTCTTTTCGGAAGGGGGGATAATGCCACCAGCACGTAGTGGGTCGACAGCAAGAGCGGCTTTCAATCTGGAGGAAAAGGAAGATCGCGTGTTTCTTCTCTGCTCGAGAGCCAGCCACGACTGACGAATAAATCCCCCAGTACTCGTGACTCATCGTGACACTATACTATTACAACCACACTTGTTAAGTGCCTGCAACGCGATAAATATTTCATTAAAAAATCAGCGAATGGCCCACTACGCACCCCCAGAGCACCACGCGAACCTACGCAGCTGTTCACATTGTTGATGGTTCAGCTGCTGATATATGTCGGAGCGATTTGTAGTGGGTGGACCCTTAAAACAGCAACTCGCTGCTCAGTTCCCATCTTTTGAAGTCTGGCGCGATACTACGCTTTTACCGCGCAATACAAGGTGCTTAAAGGAGACTGACATTCGCATGTTTTTTTTTTGCAAAGCAGATTCCAAAAATACAGTGGCTCTGGGAAGTTCTGGGATCGATTCGTACTTGGACCTGAATATTTCGATTATTTTGTTTTCATATTCTTTGGTTCGCTCAGGGACAAGGTGGTCTTTCGCTGACAATGAAAGACGTCCACGCAGACGCTTACTCCGGAATTTCTGCCAAACGAGTTCATTGAATCTATTGTGTTATGAATTTATTACTTTTCTTTGCTCGCACAGATACGAAAACACATAGAAGTATTTTATAGCTATACAGAAAAAAAAAGAAATATGCGTAAGGAATTGATCGAGTAAGAAGGAATGTTAATTGTTGAATGAGACCCCACACGATTGATTATTCTGGGAAAAATCGCTTTCTCTCTCAAATGTTTTTCGTGTCATGTTCAATAGTTAGAGACGCCCGTGTCTATAGCATGCGCATAAGCTTGTCACACAGTGGCTTTCTTGCAGCCATGTCGTAGAAAGCGCATTTCTTTAAACTTTTCGCTAATTAACACTTGGTACTGATTCAGCGCTCGTATCACTGCGCTCTTCTTCCTCTGTTGTCTGTTTAGCATTGGAGCTTGCCATGTATGCACTGTAAGTAAAAGTTAGCCGACATGGGAGTTTCTCCAGCACAACACCCCACAAAACTCTTCAGCCCCAATTATTTCGTTCCTTGAGGACTATGCGCAGCTGCATTGCCTCCAAAACTGGAGGCATTCCAAGCTTTCTGCACCTCAACTGCCCTAGCAATGCCGCCGATATCGGCCACCTTTCGAATAAGGTAACGATGTCATGTGACGTCACTTTTATTAAAATCAGAGTGACATCACAAATGTTTGCCTTCCATGACGTCATTATGTCGTCGTCGTCGAGTGATGCTACATTGGTCTTTTACATCACTCTAAGATGCATTTATATGTGAAAAAGTTTTGGCTCGGGCCTATGTCCGTCCCTCGGCGACCATCCACTGCCCCACCGCTTTGCACCAACTCTCCCCCTCTCTTCTCGCGTGAGCACGAGGCGGAGGAGGTGGCAGAGCACTGTTTCCACTTCATTTCTCATCCCCTGTTTATCTCTCCGTCACAGCTGTGCATTCGTAAATAATGCTGCGTGCGCTCGCTTTGTTGCATTTTGCTAGCGGCACTGGATGTTCACTTTGCGGCGCACACACAGTAATACACACAAACGGAAAGGCGGGTAACATAAGCGGTACGCAGCATATACACAGCTACACACACAAATGAAACATACATTCAATTATAAAAATGCAAACACTAGTGAGCTTCAGCGCTGCTTGGCGTCTCCGCGTGGTTTCCTTCAGTGGAAAATGGTGTAATTTTTCACATCACAAGTACAGACGCCTAGGGACGCCGACACTCAAATGTCTTGCTTGATGATGCATGCAAGTCTTGCTCCTCCAAATAATAAAAAAAACACAAGAAATCTCACCTCTGACAGCTGGGAGTCATTTCTCTGGTGCTGTCTCTCGAAGGAGGCATATGCGACCTCCATTGCTGGAATCTCCGGGAAGATGTTGCCACTGTTGGGAAGGCATCCAAATGTGCGCTGCTCGAAGGCCTTTCGGGAAGTTCCACCCAGCCACGAAGGTCCGATGTTGCCCTGAGGGTCGACCTAAGTGTGCGAATGACTCCATTTATAAAAGGAGTCATTTGCTCCCAACACGATTATCACGTGCTACGCAGAATCAAATCATTTATTTTTCGATACGGACACTACAGCAGCGAAAATAAACACCACAAAGGGGCTCTAGAACCACTTACTACGAGATTCATTACTTGAGCTTTGGAACTTGTTGCCCCCACAAAACGACTACCACAAAAATTCATCCAACCTTTCAAGAACGAGACGAGTTACTGGGCAGTTTGCAGGCACTATCCATGAAGGAAGCTAC
Source organism: Rhipicephalus annulatus (assembly GCA_013436015.1). Taxonomy (NCBI): domain Eukaryota; kingdom Metazoa; phylum Arthropoda; class Arachnida; order Ixodida; family Ixodidae; genus Rhipicephalus; species Rhipicephalus annulatus. The sequence goes on from WOVY01010337.1 coordinate 62,626, forward strand.
AAATAAAAAGTTGGCTTGAGAGGAAGAAGATACATCAGCACGAGTCATGATCTTAAAGCGGACCTAGGACGCATTTATAAGCAATCATTGATATCTTCAATAAATAAGGTCGATGCCTCAGAAATCAATCACCACAAAAAATTTAGAATGTGTCACATACGAATGGATTAACGAAGCATTGCTGTACGCTTTAAGCGCTTTCTCTCTTCCTTCAAACCAGTGATCGCGATAAATGCCATGCAACAGAGTGATGGCAGTGAAGGAGATAAGAAAGATTCGCCCGTATGTCGGAATGTTTCCTGACCTCTATCACACTTTTTCTTCTTACGCGTGGCAGTTTGTTTCTAAGTGCGCGCGGGCACATGGTGACATCTCGCGGTAGCCGCGGTAACTACGTGGGTTACTATGCTACGCGGGTCACCATGCTCAGAAGCCCCGAAAACCGGTCGGCAGCGTTTTTGGACCAAGCGGTAAAAGTGTTGAAGGCCCCTCCAAGCGGGCTTGATGAAATGCGATCGCCCTCTACCGTTTTCATTCATGTGTGCGATACAGTGGCTACTGTGTATTGTTAGCAGACTATGAAGCACGTCATTGACATGTGCCAGCATCGGAGGACATTGTCATGTAATGACGTCATCAAGTGAGGTTATTTCAAGTGACATCATGATGACAACAATTATGTGGATGTATGACGCCAACGTTATGTTACCATGTAATTTTCAGCATAGCTCGTCCCCAACGACACAGAAGGCTGACGGTAAAATTTAGCGTTTGATGAGGTATCAAAAGCTTTCGCCTGAAAAAACATCGGTGAGTGCTAACTAGTGAAACCATGAAGATCAAATCGAGATGCATTCCTGTTACTATATTTCAAGAGGAAGCGTTTCATTGATTGAACCAAAGTCGCGTTGTCCGTGAACGGGCTGCAATGAAGTGAGACAGAATTGAAGGACTAACGCTTTTACTTGCCATGGGAATGCTAGTGAAACACCTGATGACGTTTTAATTGGGTGGGAAAACAATATCTCACTTTTTCATGTATATTTATTTATCCAATAGCCTAAATTAGCACTGGAAAGGTAATCATGTCATTGTGATGAACAACAGACGGTTCTAAGATTGGTGGTGGGAAATGAGAAACAATGAATATAGGAATATGACAAACTAATGACGACTAAATCCTCTTTCTTTTAAATCAGCTATTCTCATTCTCTAAGCAGTAAAACAGGTCCGGAGACAACAACAGACCAGACGAAGAGAAGGACACGTATACACAAAACGCCTCGGGTTAGTGTCAGTTTCCTCGTCTGGTCTATTGCTGTCCACGGCACTGTTTTTGTGCGAATATGAACGAACTTGCCCAAAAGCACATCTTGACTGATTGTGCACAGAACACACAGTTCGTATGTGTCTATGCCTGCCTCTAATTGTTCAAATCTTAAATGACAGGGTAGAGAATGTATGCTTATTAGCAACGGTAGCTTTAGAATATTTTGATGAACACACACATCCACATTGGCAGCTTTGATGTGATATTGGCAAACTCGATCGGTGGGCTTGTGGTACGTTTCAAAATTTCGCCTAAAACGTCATTGGTAGAACAGCATGACAATGCCGGCTCTGGTTCTGGCAGTAGTCGAACCGACAAAACTGTTAGAATGGACCGGCCACAGACACTAGCAAACGAAAAAGTGATGCAACACTTGGTAAAGCCTTTCCTCTTTATTCATATTGACACGTGTGCTGGTGTGGACATACTACCTTCGCCACATGCAGCTTGTGTCGGTGGCGAGTGCTTCAATTTTGAGAGGGGGCTGCTTTCTGAGATCAACGGGGCACACGAGATTAAGTACTGAGCAGGCACCAATGTCGAACAATGGAGGCGAGGAGAGCGTGTGAGTGTTGTTTTTTTTTTGGGGGGGGGGGGAGATTAAACCACGGGAAGTTGTTACGGCGCGGTGTTTCCTTTCGGCTGGCCATCCGCAGCCGTGTGATTTTCAAGTTTGGTTTCCTTCATGTGAACACAAGTTCGCTCAATAAATGCTTTTCCTGACGCTGTCGACGCCTGCTTCACAACATTCTGCCTCTTCCACGTGACGATGTTCTGGCGACGCAATGACGTCGTACGTGACGTTCCTGCTGAAGTAATGAAACTGTTTCACACGTGACAGATCATAAACACTGTTCGTTCGTTTTTGGGATGTGGGAACAGCCCGGAGAAATAAAAAAAAGATAGAAGGAAGAGCAACCTGGCAATCTTAAAGCCTAGCAAAAAAATTATAGGATAAGTAGTTCCCGGTAACAAGATTGTCGAGCGCTATGACAGACGGGCTGACTTTTGTTGGATCAGGCATGAGCCTATAGTTCTACACAGAAGTCACTGCACACTGGTCGAGAAAGATGGCGCTGGAAAAGATTTGATTTATGACACTAGCCGATCCACCTGAACCTCCCTGCTAGTCTTTTCATCCCTGTGTGTAAGCACGCTTAGCACTTACCCTAACTCCATCGCTATCGAGAGCACCGACTAGCGCTTGAGCGTACAAGTAGAGCAGACCTCCATGCAACATTCCCCTTGGTGCCTTCCGGGCAATAGAGAGGCAGCGCCAGCGCTCCTAGTGGCATCGACAGCTGGTTGAGGACGTGGGTGTACCTCGCGTACGGAAGAGCCTTACTGCTGCTAACGAGCAGCTCTTCGGCGGCCGCATCGGTACCAAACAGCGCGCGCTGGCGGCGACGTGTCTCAATCCAGTACTCGATGAATGACGCGGCGCTTTCGGGGAAGTTCTCGTAGGCCTCTTCGAGTTTCATCGGTTCAAGAAACTTCTCCGCTGGCCACAAGATGGTGCGCACGTTTTCCAGCTTCCGCATGGCCACCCGAGATGTGTTGCTGTCTAGCCAGGTGGAAGCCGATATCTTTTCGATGGCAGTCTAAAAAAAAAGGTAACAAGATGCTGACAAACCTGCGCAGACAAATCCTGCACGTTCTTTCAACGTATGTGTAATAGAGCATGACTGGTTGTCAACTTATTCAGAACGACGCTTGCTGAAGAGGTAATAAAAGAGCGACAATATCTTACACATACTACTCGCTTCAGAACACCTGCATCCGTCAGCACGACAAAATTGGAGCTATGTAAGAGCTACTGTGCTCCTGAAATCAAGTTTTCTTTGTTTTTTTTCCTCGGCGCACACTTCTAGTAGATGCATAACATGCTCGGCATCGGATATCCGAAACCAAGTCCCCTATTTTGCAACACTTCTAGCAGTTCGTTTGCGTGTTGAAGCCTGTCAGATGATCTTGAAATAACCTCAAATGCTCTGGGACATTCTAGCGTGGTATGCGTAAGGCATTATCTACACGTGCAACACGTTAAACAAGTGTTTGCGAAGTTTTTTGTTACATGAATGTGAAAGTTACAATAAAAAAAATGCGTGACTCTGACGCGCGGCTTTGAAGAATGGAGTGCGCACTTTTCCGCACGTCGGTCGGGGCGGTTTTATACGACGCAGAAATATTCGTTAACGGCTTTCGAGTCCTAGAAACCTGCTCATTTCCAATGCCAAGGGTCTGTTTAGCCTTAAGGCACGTGGCTTCGGCGCACATGGCAGTGGCTTTCGTCCGAGTGAGAGAGGGGCATGGACAGATGGTGCACCACGCAGATGGTGCTTAATACCAAGCACCATCTGCGTGGTGCAGGGCAGGGGCGTGGTTTGGAAATAAATAAGTTTCAAAGTGCAAACGGAGCGGTAATGTTTGACCGTGCATGCGGCATGCAATTAATACTGCCACACACGCCCGTTTAATTCTGTCTTTTACGGTACCGCCCTATATCACTAGTAGATAATGCCTTTCGCATACCACGCAATAGAATGTCGCAGAGCATTTCAGGTTATCTCAAGATCATCTGACAGGCTTCAACACGCAAACGCGAACAGGGGATTTCCTTATCGAACAAACGCGGCCACCAGCGGTGATGCCAGAATAATCGCTTCTTTTTATATAAATGTTGACGTGCTTTACTGCGCATCATATAATCAAGAGCCGACGCCTTGAACACCACAATTACCGCCATTGTGTATTGCTGTTGCCTGACTTTCAGCTACACGGCGACAAGCTCAGCCAAATAAATAATTTCTACTTTGACAAGCCGACTGTGTCCTTCGTAACGTCACGATCACGTGACAGTACGGCGGTCCTTATTTGGGGTAGTCATCAGCGTGTATACAAATTCGCATATTCTTCAGTAGCGCCCATACTGAACCACCCGGTGGGGCGATAGGTTGTTCGCACCCTGCCTGTGAATGACACGAATACTTACCCTTTTCAGTAATCCGCAGAACAAGATTTTAAAAGCAGTAAGTACGTAATGCAAAGCTTTCATCTCTTTGTTATTCCTATGGCACAATTTATAACCCAACAAACTAAACTTTTGTTTTCGGGAGATTTCATTGTCATTAGTACTTTTTTGTTCTCCAATGATACAACAAGCCTACGAAATTCGTTACTATAAAAAAACTTTAGCACGCTATTCCTGAGACTGTGACTATTTGAAGGGTCATTGAATGTGGTTTGTTATGGTGAGATTGGCGATAATGTTAACGCAGAATGTAAGCACTAATCATATGGCCACCTGAATGGTAGGAGGAAAAAAAAACGTAATATGACCACCATCGGAAGGAATAAATGAAGTTTTTTTTCAATATCTGGCACGCTAAAATTATAAGCGTGATTGCATTCTTTGATTATATGAACGTAGTTTCGGAAGTTTCTATTGTCTCTTGTGCTAAATCTTCTGAAATGGTCACTCACCTCCACAATTGCAGCCAGGTGGGCGTCTATAAAGCGCCGCTGCTCTGGCGAAAAAGAAGCCACTGACGTCAACGCGGCCACAAGCAGTTGGTAGCTCGCTTCTACTTGACTAGCGCAAAAGAGGGGCCGCTGACGTTCGGCGTACAGCTTACTACCATGCAGCAAGAGCAGCACAGCAGCAGGGTCGGCAACTGCTCCGTACGCTTGCACGAAGAGCCACGACAAGTGCCGTACGACATCCCGATCGTTCAATGTGTCGATGAGTCGGAACACGCCCGTCAGAAGGGACAGGTCACTGAGGAGTATCAGGTCGTCGCTCGTTATGGGAGGCTTGATACCAAGCACCAAGTTAGACGTATCTTGCACGTGCTTCGCGATGGGTATTGACGAGACCTTGTCGATGTTCTTCATTGTAAACAGGCCTGGAGTGCGGGGCTTGCACGGGCAGGATGGAACCAAGGTATCGAAGACTTGCTGGAGCGTATCGTAGACGGCCATGATTTCGTTTTCGTCCGGAAGGCCTCGTGTGCCGTTGGCGAACATCTTAAACAGCACAGTGTACACTTTTCGGAAGTAAGGCTTCGGTATCTGTCTATGAACTGCTTTCCACAAGGGCAGGAGGTTGTTCGGTTGTATGAAAATGCGCCTGCGCTCGCTCTGGCGTACCCCTGGAAGGACACTGAGCGTGAACCAGAGGTTAACGTTCCAGTTAAACGCTAGATCTAGTAGTGCGCTCGCCGGCAGGCTGTTTTTGTCTGGTTCCTCTGGCCATACGAGGTCGTGCGCATTCATAAATTTTTTAAGGATGTTGACGTGGGCCCCCGTCTCCGTCATGCAGCTGTTGAACATGGCGGTGGCTTTTCTCCCCGCGGGTAGCAGAGCCATCCCTTTGGACAGCGCCGTAGGCAGGTAGCTCAGCCACGACACGACCATGCCCGATAGCGCGGAGCGGGTGAGCTCGGAAAACTCCTTTTTCGGCTTCCAACGATTGCACACGTGAGCGTAGAAGTCGTCGCAAGGATCCACGCCTCTGTCCAGTTGTTTTTCTATAAGAGCCCTGCCAATGGAACGTGCAAGAAGCTTTACGCAAGACCGTGCAACGAAGTGACGAAGCGCTTAAATGAAAAAATGGTTGTCCGACAGCCGGATAACCAAGAAAGAATGATTAAAGTTCTATGCACTTTAGAAATGTGGAACATGTACGTGCTCGTGTAACTGGTTGAACTTCAGCACTACCTGGAGCTACAGAACCCTAAGGTACAATTTCGCAGATGTCGTCCAGGCAAAATTTTTGCATAATATGGGTGATACTTTGTCTCTTACACGGGGCAGAGACAGACACCTACTCCCATTTAGTGAACACATGTGAACCACACAAGTTACACAACCCCTATTCTTGCAAATTCTTGTGTACTACCGTGAGTCAATGGCGGCTTGCGCTTTACACAGTACGCCAGCATTTGAGTTCTCTTCATGTTGTCGCTTTCTTCATACTCGGCCAAAATTTGTACTACATTAAAAAAAACTCTTGGTGTAGGGTGTTGAAGACTTGTTATAGATAAAGGTAATGCCAGCAGTGCCAGAAGGAACCCGAATACTGAGGTGAAAATACGGCAAAAAAACAGAGGCAGGAATAGCAAAATGTTGGACAATCAACTCGCGCTTATTTCCAAAAAAATAGCAAACAACGTCAACACATGAGCATGCGCGTCAACAACAGATATCGCATAGAAACGCACACTATTACTGCAATCAGTGTGATTGCAGCAGTTTTCCGAGTCCTCCGCTTCACTCCTTTGTCATCCTCGCTCAAAATTTAAGCACACAGACTGCCGGCGAAAGAAGAAGCACTCTAAGGGCGAGCGCATCTTATTGCAAGAGCGAACGTGCTCTCCTACCACACGAGAGCATGCCGCGAGCACCACAGCGCCATTTCAAATTTTATTCACCTATTCCACGCGAGCACCATCTAGTGGTCTCTCATGGAACTATGTGCTCCCCCACATGGCGCCGTAGTGCCACCTAGTGACCACTCTGAGAGCTGGAGGTGGCCACGAGCTCGCCAAACCTGTCTATGTCTTGAAGAGCTTCACCCCTTAACACCTTAGTGGACATCCTTGTTTTGGAAGACCGGAACGGCACTACCACTGCAGCTTTCATTCATACCTCTAGCTCTTCAAGTACCGATGTTCTTGACGCCGCACATAATTTATAAACATTTCTAATGAATATATAGGAGACCATTATATGCCATGATAATTTGCTCACATATCTAAAATTTCTTTAGTCCATATGGAACATTCCAGACTCATCTCCTGTTCCTGTTCCCATCGTGACCCTTCACTGACACGATATCAGTGCTAAAACCACCTCCTGCGGGAATGGAAAAGAACTACGCGAGTGGGACGTTATTGGTTGGTCTTGATGCACAGGCATTATCTAGGTACATACTTGAATTTTCAAATACCACCACGCGAGGGCTGAGCGTGGTATATGTCAGCGTCTTATATTCTCGAAAGTTGCATGATGCAAGTGTATGTGTCCTGGGCTGTGCTGTTCTGCCAGGCGGGTGCATTACCGATGCTTTCTGCTGCTTTGTGTGTTACTTTTTTTCACCTGAATGCCATACACATGCACATCAAAAGTTTCATTGTCCACGAAGCGGAGACACACTCACTGATTCCATCCTTCTCGGGCGCCAGCGTAACAGACGACGCTCGCAGTAGGATGCTTCGTGCGCTCGTGCATCGAGGGCAGATCGTGTTACATTTCGAGGTCATACAGCTCAGCCATATCCCACACTCGGCTTTCCCGCAATATTGTTACAAAGAGCTAGGGCGCACTTCCAACGTAATAAGTTCGCAACACTATGTTCTCCTCCGCCGCGGTGGTCTTGTGGCTAATGTACTTGGCTGCTGACCCGCAGGTCGGGGGATCGAATCCCGGCTGTTGCAGCTGCAGTTTCGATGGAGGCAAAAATGCTGTAGTCCCATGTGCTCATATTTGGCTGCAAGCTGAAGAACCCCAGGTAGTCGAAAATTCCACTGTTCTTTACTACGGCATCACGCATATTTATATGGTGGTTTTGGGACATTAAACCTCAAATAAACAATCAATCAACAACAGTATGTTCTTTCGAATGCGCTGGAACAATTTTTCGTTGCCTGTGTGCTGCTAAATGAATATTACTACCACCGATAGTAGCATGAGAGCTCAACGCAGACTAAACATTGCCATGTGCAAAACGCAAACTGCATTTCGTGAAGATGTTGCGTAGAAGTATTGTTTCAAGAGCCACCTTAAACTAACGCTATTCAGAAAAGGAATAGTGTTGACCCTACCTGGCGGCTCGCTAATATTGTCACAAAGACACAGGTATGCAGGTACAAAATAGGGCGTTTACTTTCGTAGCCCAAGGGCCAGAAACGCGAGCACCAGAGCACGCGCACACAGAACTACTTCGTTGTCCTCCTCAGAGGCTGGCTACTATAGTTGCCAGCATACCTTGCGTCAATTCCCCTCTTTCAAGAGCGACCGTACCGGTCGACTGACTGAGATGCTAGAGGTGGCCATGAAGAAAAATTCATCACGTCAACGAAAAAAAAAGCACACGCTGTTGCGGATAATAAGGAAAAAGTTCGAAGTGTTCATAACTCACGGGCGTGGTACGGTTTCATCCGTACGTACTACATTGACTACCTCTGGACGTGGACGTCTTCGGTTTAAACTGGTGTCTGAGCTTTGGGGAACTACCTCGTAATTCACGTCACTAAGGCAGTGCACAACTTCGTAAGGGCCAAAGTAGCGCCGCAATAGCTTCTCCAAAAGCCCACGATGTCGAACTGGTGTCGACACCCATACATAGTCACCTGGTTGATAGTGGACGTTCCTTCGGCCTTGGTTGTAACGGTGAGCGTCGATATATTGCTGCGCGCGAATGCAGTTCCGTGAAAGCTAGCGGGCTCTCTCGGCTTTCTCGACGAAGTCGTCAACGCTGTCATTTCCGCTGGTGTCTTGGTCTTTGGGGAGCATAGCGTCTAACGGTGTTGTGACGTGACGGCCATAAACAAGCTCGAATGGTGTTAGGTCTGTGGTCTCTTGCACAGCGGTGTTATAGGCAAACGTGACGTACGGCAAAGTTTCATCCCACGTTTTGTGCTCTATATCAACATAAATAGATAGCATGTCGGCCAGTGTTTTGTTTAACCTCTTCGTCAAGCCGTTCGTTTGGGGATGATAAGCTGTTGTTTTCCGGTGGTTGGTGTGCGTCAGCTTGGTGACTTGCTGCAATAACTTTGCCGTAAATGCTACTCCGCGATCGGTTATGAGAACAGCAGTTGCACCATGGCGCAAAACAATGTCGTGGACAAAGAATCTGGCGACTTCAACTGCAGTTCCCTCAGGCACAGCTTTGGTTTCTGCATAGCGAGTCATATAGTCGGTTACGACGATTATCAGCTTATTTTATGAGGATCACATAGGGAAGGAACCAAGAAGATCCACTCCCACTTGCTGAAATGGTGCTCGAGGTGGATCTAAAGGTTGGAGGAAACCGGTGGGATTTGCGGGTGGAACTTTACGCCTCTGACAGTCACGACAGGTGCGGACATAGCGCTGAACGGACGAATACAGCTGTGGACAGTAGTACTTCTGCCGGATGCGCGCTAATGTCCTAGCAAAGCCTAAGTGACCGGCCGAAGGGTCGTCGTGGCACGCCTGCAAAACTTCCTCACGCAGTGCTGTTGGAACGGCGAGGAGGAAAGTTACCTGGCTGCTCTCAAGATTTCTCTTGTAGAGAACATTGTTGCGCAGACAATACGTTGTTAAACCACGCGAGAGCCGGCGTGGGACGATAAAGTTTTCTCCTTGAAGATGCTGGATGACAGGAAGTAGCTTAGTGTCCTCACGTTGAAGCTCAGCCATCCGCACCACATCGGCGATGCCAAGAAACGGTAAATGTTGTTCAGTGTCAGATGACGTCTGGGAAATAGGAGTACAAGACAGGCAGTCAGCATCTGTATGCTTATGTCCTGATCGGTAGACCACAGTTATGTAGTACTCTTGAAGGCGGAGGCTCCAGTGGGTGAGGCGGCGTGATGGATCCCGTGGATTGGCAAGCCAACAGAGCGTGGTCACTGACCGCTCGAAATGGCCAGCCGTATAGGTAGGGTCGAAACTTGATAATGGCCCAAACGACTGCTAGGTACTCTTTTTCGGTGGTAGAGTAATTAGCCTCTGCTTTTGTGAGACTGCGGCTAGAGTAAGCGATCACACGCTCTGCGCCGTTCTGCCATTGAACTAGAATGGCTCCGATTTCTACATTGCTGGCGTCTGTGTGGATCTCGGTGTCGGCAGTGTCATTGAAATGTGCCAGCACTGGAGCTGTCTGCAGTCGATTGCGTAGCTCTACGAAGGCTTGTTGTTGTTCTCCCGTCCATACGAAAGGCACATCTGGCCGTGTCTGTCTTGTAAGAGGTTCCGCAATTTTCCAAAATCCTTCGACAAAACGGCAGTAGTACGCACAGAGTCCGAGGAATAGCTGAACAGCCTTTTTGTCTCCAGGGCGAGGGAAATTGGCAACGGCAGCCAACTTCTCCGGATCTGATCGAACACTCCCCGGGCTCACCACGTGGCCGAGAAACTTGAGTTCCTGATAGCCGAAGTAGCACTTTTCGGGCTTGATAGTAAGGTTCGCTTTCCTTATTGCAGTGAGGACACTTTTAGCCTTAAAATATGCTTGTCAAACGTGCCTGAAAACACAATGACATCATCCAAGTATACAAGACACGTCTGCCACTTTAGTCCAGATAGTACAGTGTCCATCATGCGTTGAAACGTGGCGGGAGCGGAACAGAGGCCGAAAGGCAGCACTTTAAATTTGTAGAGCCCGTCAGGCGTCACGAACGCGGTTTTCTCACGCTCGCCCTGTCTTTTTTCTTTACTAAGACAACAGGTGACGCCCACGCACTTGTCGAGGGTTGAATGACGTCATCATCCAGCATTTCTTGAACTTGACGCTTAATCACCTCTCTTTCCTTCGGGGACACACGGTATGGATGTTGGCGAAGAGGCCGCGCCGACTCCTCGGTAACAATGTGGTGTTTTGTAACGGTGGTACGCTGAACATTTGATGCTGTGGAGAAGCAGTCCGAGAATTCCCTCACAAGGTTTAGCAGCCGTTCTTTTCGTGAATCTGGCAAGTCTGGATCAACGTGAATGTGGCTTCCCAGGTCAGCACAAGCTTTTTTATGCGGTGAAGTTGTATCCAATGTGCTGATATTGGAAAAGTCGGCGATTTCACTGAGAAAAGCGACAGTAGTGCCTCTAGGGACGTGTTTAAACTCATAGCTGAAGTTGGTCAGCAGAACTAGTAGAGAGCGTTTATTCTCTAACCGAACAAGGCATCGGGCTATGCAGATGTTTCGTTTGAGCAGCAGCGGGATATTTGCCTCTGCAATACCTTCATATTCGTTGACTTCATCAAAAACGTCGCAGGCTACCAAGGTCAACACGCTACTTCTCGGCGGTAACGTCACGTCATCGTCAACAATTCTCAAAGCATTGACGTAACTGCCGTGAGGGTTGCGCGCTAAAGCGTGTGCCGTAGAAAACGTCACCTACGACTTTTTCGAATCAATCAGGGCTCCATTATCACGCAGACAGAAAGTACAGTCCATGAATTAAGTCCCTCGAGCAACTCGGCAGTATTACGAAATCTCCGAGATACGTGAATCCGTGAATACTGACTCGCGCTGTGCAACGTCCCACCGGAGGGAGAAGATGGCCTCCTGCCGTACGTATCTGAGACCCAGCCCACTGGGTGGAAACCTTCTTCAGCCTGCAGGCAAGACCCATGCTCATAACGGAAGTGTCTGCTCCAGTGTCAATTAGCGCCATTACTTCTTCGTCGTCCACAGTTCCCGCAATGTATCACCACTCTTCGTACCACGTTTGAGTTCGTCTGTACAACTTTTTGCTGCCGTCGCTGTCGTCGTAGTGGAGGATCTTTCGTAGAGTCAGCGTCAGCAGCCTCACCTCCGGAGGTCACTGAACTCAGTTTTCCCGACTTGCAGGACTGGGTGAACGGCGTCTCGGAGCGCTGCGTGAATAGGCTAAGCTCGGTGACCTGTAGTGAGCAGGCGACGACGAGCGAGGCTCTTGCGACCGATGTTCGATACTGCGACGATTCGAGATGAAACTCTCGATTTCCAGTGGTCGCTCGCCAGGTCGTGGCCGAGGGGCATTAGGCGAAAATCCACGGAGACCCACACGATGGTATGGACATGTTCTGTAGACATGTCCGGCTTTTCCGCAGTGGAAACAAAGGGGCCTGTGGTCGGGTGTACGCCAGATGTCACTCTTTCTCAGTCTTGCTTCAGCGATCAACGGTGAGTTGCGAGGACGGAAGCCTACTTTCATTTGCTGAGCATGTCGCTCATTGGGGTAAAATACGCTGGCTGAACTGCACCATGGAGGACGGCGCACTGCTTACGCGTAGCTCATCTCGACGCAGTGCCTCTGTTATGGCGCTTTGGACGGTTGGGGAGCGTGAACGGCTTGCCGTAGCTCGGCGCGTACCATCTCCGCAATGGAGAGCTGCTCTACAGGTGAAGCAGTCACCTGCATCTTTTGTAGCTCTTCCTTAATGAGAGCTCTGATAAGCTCTCGCAACGCGGTGATGTCATTGCCGAGAGTGACAGAAGTGACCTCACTTGGGTGTACGCCACGGTTATACTGCCTGGCACGCTGTTGAAGGGCCCTCTCCATGGCAGTGGCTTCCTCATGAAACTCCGCAAGTGTGGCAGGCGGGTTTTGAATCAGGCCGGCAAAAATCTCTTCTTTAACACCGTGCGAACTAGGTGGCGAACTTTCTTGGATTCGGACATAGAGGGTTCCGCACGCCTGAAAAGCCTATCTATGTAAGTCGTCACCCTTTCGCTAGGGCCTTGAACCCTTGCCTCCATAGCACGCTCCGCTGTCTCTTTCCTGTCCTCTCGGGCAAATGCCTTGAGGAACTGCCGGTGAAACTCATCCCATGACGTAAGCGTTGCTTCATGGTTCTCAAACCACGTTTTCGCGGAGTCCTCCAGGAAGCAGTACACATAGCGTAGCTCACGGTCTGGGGTCCAATCGTTGATGTCGGCGACCCGGTCGAAATGCTCGAGCCAGTCGTCGACATCTTCAAAAGCAGCTGCATGAAATGTCTTCAGCGTCTTGGGCTGGTGGATAACCAGGTGCGCTGTTGCTGGCACGGTGACGTTAGGCGGTGTTTTATTCATAGTCCTCTGACGTTCAGGCAGCAAACCATGCTGTGGCTCGAGTCCCTGGAGACGACGGATGGAACGTACGTGCACAAGGGTAAGCTCGGCTGAGATACTCGATGGACTTGCGTCAGGGGTGCTCTCAGGAAACCGTATCATCTACGGTACCCCGCACTTTCACCAGAAAATGTCACAAAGACACAGGTATGCAGGTACAAAATAGGGCGTTTACTTTCGTAACCCAAGGGCCAGAAACGCGAGCACCAGAGCACGCGCACACAGAACTCCTTCGTTGTCCTCCTCAGAGGCTGGCTACTATAGTTGCCAGCCTACCTTGCGTCAATATGTACGTTCTAACATGATTGGAACCTTTCCACACCATGCAAAATAACCCGGACGAATTGGACTTTGTGTGCAGTATGTCATTTTCACAAATTGACATAGTTCGACTCAAGAAACATCTATATCTCGAAAGGATTTCGTATAAGTTGTCGGATAAATGTTACCTTGCAAAGTTTGAAAACACAGGTTTGTTTCCAGCCACGGCGGCTGTGTTTCGACAGGGTAGAAAAAACAAAACAACCTGGGCGCTTTGATTTGGTGTGATGTTAAACAAAAACATGTTGGTCACGTGCCTAATTTAAATCTGTTGCCCCCAACAATAGTGGGCATAACAATTAGATCGTATTTTAGGCATCAATACAAGCATACAACCTAGAAAGTGTAGTGGTTCTACTAGTTGGCATACAGAAAGGGGGCCACGAAAAGCTCTTAGCCTAATTGCCGAAGAGGTCTGAAAACCAGCCAATGAAAGAGCGACCATAGTGAGCAGAATAATTAGGCATGTATTGGAGCAGAAAGGAGCAAGAATATTTCACAGAGAATAACAGAAAGTACACAACACGAGTGTTCACCGCATGCTCAGTGCCGCACTTAAAAAAACAAAAACTTAGGCTCCTTATCACCACGTAAAATGAACGGATTTCTCACGCAAGACCTGCATAATTGTACAAGTGACTCGGCCCCAGCCGAGCCATTTCTACAATTATGCAGGTCAGGTCATCTTCGTGTCGGCAGAACAAGAGTTCTTTGGGTTTATGAATCCAAAACCACGATGTCATAATTGTTAGAGATGCCGTAGTGAATGGCTCCGAAAACTTCGACCACTTGAGGCTTTTAACGCGCACGTAAATCTAAGCACATGGTGCTCAAGCATTTTCACCTTCATTTAAAGCGCGGCTGCCATGGCTGAGATTCTATCATTCGGATGATTAGCGGTAAAGTGCTGGCCCTAACCTCTCTACCACCGGGTAGAGAGGTTGTTTCTTGTCGGTACAAACCTGCGATGTTGTGCAGTTCTGGAACATGACCAGCGGCTTGCCATTATTACCAGTCGTGTTTTGTCGTTTCTTCACACTGCTACACAAAATGTTTAACCGGGAGATCTCACTTCGATAATTTCAGACTATCATCCATAAGCCTTCAACATGTCACCAGTAGACAATGAAAGCACTCTTCGATAAGAAATCACCTCAGCAACACTCTCGTTTATTACTGTGCAGTAACAATGAAGGCGTTCAGAAAATGCATACATATAAGCTTCCTCAAGGTTTGTACGATAATATTCATGGAGGTCAAGTCAGCACACGGAAAATCGTAGCAATATAGCGCCGTCTCACTTGTGTGTCAGGCATCCCTTCGTGGTGCAGTACGTTCTCCGTTCACTCCCTGCGCTTGTCTGTTCGCGTAGTAGGAAGGCGAGCGTCAACAGCGCCACAATCAGGAGCATGGCAGCAGCTACTTTGGACATCGACGATTCCGTACACCACACGGCAGGCGCTTGTTTTCGGTTAGCGCGGTCCTGCAGTACAGAATCCAAGCAGCCCCTTTCAGTGCCCGCTCAAGCTACACCACTTCGCATATACTGGCGAAAAGCACAGCTGCATTCAATACTGAACTTCTCAGCGCAAAAACTACCGACAAGAAACACAAGAGACGAGGACGAACGCAGCAGGGCAAGCGCATCGTCTCTCGTGTTTCTTGTCGGAAGTTCTTGCGCTGAGAAGTTCAATAATGCAGTACCAACTACCACAATACCACACTTTACTTCAATACTGAGCCGGGAAGCATTAAGTGGTAGAATCATACGGTGAATCCTATCGGCAGATTCGGAGTGGCCAGATAACTGTGCGCCGGAGCACTCCACTCGAACAGAGGGCCACAACTGGAAGCGTGGCTATAGAACGCAGGTGCTATACCACCAGAGAAAATGGCAGGAGGTGAAAGCATGTATCCGCTTTCAAATCCTCGCACATTCCTGCCATTTCGCGCCGTTTTTTTCATAATCACAGGCACGTGCCGTTGCACGTGCATAGAAAACACGCGTCATCAGGCAGAGGGTTGCATGGGTCGCGTGAGAACAGTTCTCCGCGAACGCGCGTGGCGCATGCGACTTCCGGTCGAATCCGCCGCTTTTCGCAACTACAGAGGGCTGCTCAGTACAGTGGATCTGGCGGTGAAGCTGCTTCTGTTCTGCCGATGAAACATGCGAGGAGTGCTCTATATGTGCCAGTGGTGCTTCGAGTGGGGCAGGAAAACTGCTACAGGAACTGCCCTGAATAAGCCTTTGGAATGAAAATTCGGGATATTCCACGCACCTTGGAATCATTGTTACGCAAAGCATGCGGAGGGAAAGTTACTGCCTTGTATTTTTTTATTAAGTTACGTGTCATGAAGTGGTGCTAAATATATGTACAAATGCACGCACACACATACGCACACACACGCACACACACACCTGCCTTGTATATACTATAAATTAGCAGTTGTTTACAGTTCTCTAACGGTGTCAACAGCAAGATGATATCAGCAACACCAGAAGCGGTGAGCTGATACAAAGCTCTGGCATATGCTCTTGTGCGTTCGAGGATGGCAGCCCTCAATGCTGCTTCAGGAATCAACTTCAGGGCATGGCACCTAACTACAATTTACGTTAACCCGACAGGACTGCTTATCATAGGAGTACATATGTAATGTTTACCAAATTGGATAACCAGAACTGGAACCAAAATTGATGTTACACGAACATAAAGGTCTATTTGAAAAGTATATCCAAAGACTGCGGTGGCTATGTAGTAGAATACTTCACTGACATGCAGAATGCTAGGGAATCGATTCCTACTGGGACGCTGATATTTATTGTTTGCATTCATCTGGTCAACGCAGCCTATGACAGCTTTTTCTTAACGCTCAGGCGTTAAAGTTTCCCATTGTGTGTTCTCACCTTTCCTGAATAAGTATATATGTCTATCACGTGTTGCACATACCCGCATAAGACTGGCACGTACCCGATCCCGGGTATGTGCCACTGTTCTTTTTTTTTTTTGGGGGGGGGGGGGGTTTGACGGTTCACGTGGCGAGATTGTGGCATTATTCATGTCATGAACAGCGAGTCGTATTTGACAAACCATCTTACCCTCCCGTACTGATTTTGGTGTACCCCAAGTTTAGGGGCCGATCATAAGAAACCCAGGCGTATAGGCGAATAGATAGATAGATAGATAGATAGATAGATAGATAGATAGATAGATAGATCCATAGATAGATAGATAGATAGATAGATAGATAGATAGATAGATAGATAGATAGATAGATAGATAGATAGATAGATAGATAGATAGACGCCATAAGGGCTTGTAGTACGCAAAAAAATGCTTAGCATTTAAAAGTTTCAGAGGAGAACAGCCCTCGCCGGCAAAAAACTGTTAAGGTTCACAACCTGTGCAATAAACGCAAGATTTGAACTAAGGATTTTAAACGCATGTTTGCACAGATGCATATATATTACAGTATGAAAGTGTGGTAGCTATAGTATAGAGATCGGATGTACCTGTGTACACGCAAGCTGAAGTTATCCAGACACTATCGGCTTATCATGTAGTAAGATGCATTTGAAGCATGTGGAATACACGGTCATCGCTTTAGCCTCTTGGTTTTATAATTTTGTTTTTTGCTTTCCATTTGCTTTTGCCTTTACATACATATAATCTGTATGCCTGGGGTATGTGAAGTAGTAACCATAATAATATATGTATATAGAATTCGTGCAATGAGGATCAGTTGTGAATCCTTAGGTGGATCGGAATCTGTCAGAAATAATTTAATATTCTTAAGGGTGCCAGCGCCAATGCTTATCTTCATTGGTCATGATAGATGCTGGGAAGAGCATAAAGCTAAGCAGTCTTTTGAGTGTCTTGCCGCATATGCACGGTGGCCCTTTCCGTCCCGGAGTGCCTTGATGCAAAGGTACGTTTCCAAACTTTTTGAATATCCTGTCGTAATAAGCTTGCACACTTACTGGAAAGTGGCGCCACATCGTAAGACCTAGAAAAAGAGGTGGAATTGACCATGCTATACTGCGAAGATAAATCAAACTGATTTCTGGCATCAGTGCATAGCGCAGCCGGCGGCGACACCGATGAACAATGCCACCGATGAACAACGCCATTTCTCGCTTTCGGTTTCGCCATGTTATAGCAACGAAGGCGCGTGAAAGATTATTTTCATGTTTATTGGCGCTTCATTAGAGAGATAGTTGAAGTTCATTTCTATCTTTATTTGCTCCGCCCTTGTTTCTCAACGACAGTCACGATATATTTTCGTTCTCTTTGTTTACCGCGTTTACAGCCGTCCACGCAGAGCAGATGCCGAGTGCGTATGCCAACACAACTGATCGATTGAAGAGAACACGCATACGTTTCTCGTGTGCACACTGCGATAAGGCGCCGCGCGAAGACCCGTATTTCAAAGAATGCCACGCTCTTAAATACTATTTAACATACACATGCAGTTGATTAGTGCTAACAACAATATATTATTCATGTATTTTGTTTTATAATTTTGTCTTTACTTCACGCATTTCGTACATTCAGAAACCGAAATAAAGCAATCAGATCAACTGCGAAAGTACTTTTCAGAAAAATCCGACACTAAACAAAGAGAAAGGAGCACACATACACCGTATACTGAAATTTCTACGTACGGCATGTGTGAAATAATATATAAAGCTCATTTCTTCTTGTTAGACACAGTAATAATCAAAACTAACAGAAGATAACGCCTCGAGAAGCATGCGGCAAGTTATCAGATATCGCAAATGTGAAGAAATAAAAGTGCACGTGTTACCGGAAGCATCCCAACTTGCCACCTTCGAATAACGCGCCTGGTGTTCTATACCACTGAGCGTAGGTGGCGGTCACGCCTCCATTCACAATAAAAGGCATGTGAATTTCAACGCGGGAGTGTGAGCAAGCGCCGCCTGTTGCCTTTTCGGCAAGTATGGAGCACTATTTTTGCTTGTTGGAGTCTCCTAGAAAGTAATCCTATTACTAGTTGGCAGCTGATCAACAATACCTCGCATACCATCTGAAGGCATCAAGTCTGTCATAACGAGACCCCTATTATGAAGGAAGGAAATATGCGTAAATTAGAAGCAATATTTATAAAAAAATTGTTATTATTACTCAAAACGTTCAAAAGAGTGTTCCATACTCACTGCAATGGCAACAGGTGGCGCTGAGTGACGCTCCCACGCCTAAATGCACATATGTACCCTATAAAGTGGACGGAGGGACGACCGTAGCTCAGTCGTCGAGAATCGGACGCGTCGTTCGAAGGTCACCGTTTCAGAGTCGGCTGGAGGCAGGATCTCCTCATCCACCTTTCGGACCGCCTCGTTCACTTTTCTTTTAAATTTACATAGAAAACTACGAAAACCATCCCAGTACTTCTCATGGCGTCATTGCCTCTTAGTTGTCTATAATACGTACTGTACTGAAAGATATGGCAAGAAAAATAGGTCTACTATACTGAATGTTGGCCTAGTTGGTACTTGCTTAATGACATGCTTTGGCCGCAAATAACACACACACACACACACACACACACACACACACACACACACACACACACACACACACACACACAAAGTGCTTGTCATCGAGTGTTTATTTTCTTTGTATATGTGTTACTTGTGGCCAAAGCATGTCAATAAAAACAGATCTAATTTTTTTAGTCAATATGCACTTGTGCCCACACGCCCTCGCATTTTCCCTATAGCATTAAAACACATGTTAAAAGATAGGTGAACGCATGTTTGAATGGACGCTCAAAATCGTAGCACTTATCGTACATCTCGGACCTCTACTTCTTCACCTAAAAAAGGTGTTCCTACAAACGCAGAAGCTGGAAAACATTCGCAACACTCTTCTGCTATAAATAAAACAACTAAAATCTGACAGGCAACCTCGAAGAATTAAATATGTGCGAATAGGATACAAAACACTTTTACGCAGCGTCATTAATGATTGTGCAGCATTAGAATAGTCCGCGATATCGTGGTGTCTATGCGAACAGAAATAAGAGATGTTTTTTTACACTGAAACTAGAAGCGTTGATAGGGATACTGTGGTAAAAATGTAGGCATGGAGTTTTTTCTGTGGCTTCCCCTAGTCATTCCACTTAATATCGCTTGCCGCAGCGTAGGACAGAAAGCTACTCACAGTACGCTTATTATTCAACATTTTCCGTTTCGGTTTACGAGAGTGAAAGGCCGCTGGGTACCTCTCAATTTAGCGTGTCAAACGGCACAGGACTGTGACACACTTCCGCACTGCCTACATTGACTGCTGTTGTTATTTCGCCTGACGCGTGTGGTCGTCCATCTGGTGAGAACATAGAGGACGGAAAGATGGGTGGAAGAACATTCGACAGACTGCCACTCTCTTCGGCCGTTCGCGCAGGTATGCACTGGCGAGCGGCCGTCGACTTGCTAGCAACCTGCGCACGCAAGCATGGCGAAAGCGCAGCGGTGACTACGACGTCATCGCACAAGGTGTGAAGCTTAGAGCTATAGCCCACAGTGATGACGTCCCAGAAGTTAGGCCTGACCTAAGTGACACCTTAGATAATGTTGATATCACGAGGCGTGACGTATATAAAGCTTGACAATGTCAATTATTCCTCAAGGGATATACGCTGATTCTGTTTGGCGGATACGCGCGCATCTCTGGGGACATCGATACCACAGTCTACCATAGCCACAAAATTTTGGGTGAGTGCACTACTAAGATCGCGAGGCATGTTTGAGAGACTGGTGTCATCGCTACCTTCTCCACAACTTCACTGAGAAGCGGTAGCAAACTAAGTCATTGCAACAAGAATAATTATTTTGCTTCCTGCTAAATACATCGTTGCATGTGTTGTCAAGCTCTCACCGTAGAAGAGGTCGGGGAGTGACTGCCGAGTAGAGTGCTCAGGGCCTTGAGCGTCTCCCGCGTGAACGAGCTGGGAGATGACGCCTTGGGCGTTAAAGTTTTACCGTATAGTGGTCCGGTTGGATGCAAGCTCTGTCGCTCAGGGTAATCCATCGCCATTGATTGCGAATTCGTTGCCTCGTCTCCGTGCAACTCGACTTCTTCAGTGACATTTGCCGCCTGCGTACAATACAGATATTAACCACAAAGCTATCCCGATGCACACCTTAAAGCAAAAAAAAAAAATGAACGCAACAGATATTTACAAAGCGCATTTGTCACAGCTTTCACGTGCATTTCAAAGCAGTGCAGCTGTGATATTGCCTGTTCACGCAGTTTCTTGAATCTGAATTTTGTTGTATTCGGCCGGGAGCTCCACGTCTACATGCAACGAACAAGTCATGCTATAGTTACATAAGGTGAGAGTTGGTAATATACGAAAATTTTCCGGTACCTGTGATGTAGTAGAGATGAACGAATCCCTTGCTTTCTGTGAACCTCGGCGCAGAGAGTGGCTCTTCGCAAGGGGTTCAGTGAAGCCGCTTTGCGTAGACGGCACTAGAAGCTCCGTATTTCCGGTCTCCGCCACAGCGCCAGCACTTTGCGACGCCACTGGCTGAAATGTTGCGCCAGTTGGAACCACCACGCCAGCCTGCTTCATGATGACGGTATGCCCAGTCTGAGCAGGCTCTTCCGTGATGCCGTCATGCCCAGCTTCACTACGACGCTCTATCGCGCCAGCATGCGGAGTCTTCATGGATTCCTTTGACGATCCGGGCTGCTTCATTGCGAAGTCACGCTCAGTCATGCTGGTACGCTTTCTCAGCCCTGTCTGTTCACCAGAGACGATCAGCTCCTTCGCGCTGCGCTGTGATGCCCCAGCGAGCCCGGCATTGGAGGCTGCGCCACTGTCTGAAACCACCGACTGTGCAGTGTTGTTTCTCAGACTTCGTCGTCGACCTTGATTTTTCCCTCCCCCTGGGTTCCAGGCAACTGTGCTGCTGCCCGCTTGGCTATTGCCGAGGGCAGATCTCTAGTTTGGCCAGTGCGGTCCATGCTGGAAGTGGCGGCTTGAGCACGTTCTTTATCTCGAACATCGCCGGTCAAGCTGGCTCTTCTTCGCCCTGGGTCCTTAGACTTCTTGCGGGTCGACATAAGGCAGTCTTCCGTTCAAGATTGACTGAAGGAACAGAGCGATGACCCAACGTAGAATGTCGTCTTCTTCTCCGCACGTGCCTGCAGCGCGTTCTATGACGTTCGTCTCTAATGCTGATGCAAGGTTACCAATAGATACAACTATGGCACAAAAATTAAAGACAAATTTTTTCATTTCATTTGAGAAAGGTTCCGCGGGCTCCAATAATAACGGAAGCCTGCAATATGATTCGCGCTAATACAGTAATGAGAGGAATGATGAGCTCGAAAGTTTTAATTGGGAATAACATTCTTGTGTCAACAAGAAATTCGCTAATGCGTAACCAGACGTTCATGTTGCTGAATCAAAGAGAAGAGAACGGAAAAAGTATTGTGAAAATTAAGAGTATTTTTTAAGTTTCTGAATAGCTCCTTGAAAAACTTTTCTTCTAAGGCAAGTGAAACGACGGCACGTTAAAAAATATGAAGATTTATTGGCTCTTGGCAGTAATAGCAAATAAGAAATGGGACCAGACCAGGTCTGTATACAGAGAAAATTAGAGGAGGCATACAGCATCGAATATTTGTAATACCCATTTCCAGTTTTCAACTGGCCCAGCCTTTGGAATTCTAGGGAAAGGAACACGGCTGTATTCTAGGACAGATACGTTCATATTTCTGATATCTCGAAGTAAACAGAACTTTCAGAATCTGCCAGGCACAATATACATTACTTGACCAGCTAGGTGCCACCATGCTGGAGTATCAGTCATCTTGTTACGCGATTTGTTCACATACACACTGGGGAAAAAGTCTACGCAATATGAACATCATGCCAACGACGACATGAGAGTGAAAGCAACGCATGAAATGTGACATTTAGGTTAGCACCATTTTTCACTTAAATTTGTAAAGTTTTATAACCTCCATTACTCAAAATGTTATTAAATTTTTTGAGGCAACTAGGATCTTCACTAATTCCCGATAGTGGGTATGTGCCTGCTGGGGTTGCGGTTTGGGCGTGTTGGTTCAGGATTATAAGAGGGGAAAACAGCATGAAATTCAGAGAGACCGAAGACGAAGAAGGCACGACAACGCGGGTTTCAATCACTAGACTGCGCTGTCAAATGTCACAGCTGAATTTATATTTAAACAGAGCGGGTCTGGCAGCCACCCTCTTTGTCCTGTTTGTGGAGTAAATGAGTCAACTGAAAATTATCTCATTTATTGTAATAGATTCTCTGCCTTACGTAACAACACTTCAGGTACCATTGGCCACCTTCACGGAATACATTTAAATGCTGAAAATGTGCTTTCTTTCGGAACTTTGTGTCTAGGCCACAGTGATGGGAAGATGGTTGACGCATTGCAGGAGTTCGTGAAAAGTTCAACGAGGATCAAGTGTTGAAATGATTGTTCAGCAGATTTTGAAACTTTCAAATTCATATTAAATCAAATACAACGCTTTATTGCATTACACTACAGATTATTTACGATTCAACCATCAAATTCGTCTTATTGGATCTTTCTTTTATTTCTCGTAAATGAATTAATTTTAATATGTTATTAAAGAAGAAATTCATGAAAACTATCCGGTTCTTAACCAATCTCCTAGCAGGGGTATGCGCCCCATCGTCAAAGATCTTGTCTTGTCTTGTCTTGTCTTGTAAGTCAGCGCTGTTGTCATGCCTTCTTCAACTTGTCTCTGTCAGAATTTTGCGCTGTTTTTTACAAGAGAAGACGAAAACGAATATCGAAGGCTGCTTAATAGCCGATATAGAGCAGCCTAAAATTACACTAGGGGTTGCTATGGCGAGTAGTCGAGCTTCAAACGACTTAACCACCACAGCAGATTTCGGCAATGCATTACCATCACTTCACTAAGCAGCAGCCCGGCTACAGTACCACAAATTGAGTGCTACAAGGCACCTGCTGCATCATGGCAGCTATCTCATTTTCCGTACTAATAAATGAAGCTACGGAGACAGAAGTGGCTCAGACTTCACTGTTTTCCCAAGATGGCACAACAATTATTAAAAAAATGGCAGTGGCTTAGCTCAGCTATGCCAGGATATACGTAGCGTTAGCAAAGGTTCAGCTGATTATTCTTAGCTTTCCAGATATTACGCTTACAGCTGTTCTAATGACATACACACGGTATACGTATTATGTGGCACATGTATATTTATTTTGCCGGGCAGCTACTTCAGGATCCGATGAGTTAAGCTTCTCCGCTCTACTGCAGCATTGAGCAGCATGTGCACTCTCCTTCTCCATGGCTATACCACAGTGGCAAACGCCAGTCAGAGGCGCTATCAAGCGGCTCCAGCGCAGTGTCAGATGGCGACTGCACAGGGAAGGCGCGCGCGTCGGCGTCCATACGTCTACCAAGGCTATGACGGCACTCCTCTGGAAAGCGCACACCGGCGGCGGCGAGTAGCGCGCGGCGGCGGCGGAGTATCATTGCGCATGCGTAGACCAGTGCCACGCGAAATTGGCTCAGCGAGGCCAGTGTAGCTAACGCTACGAAAAAATTCCCCGCCCATGTGGAGCGCTCAGCACAGTCAAAGTGCAAGCTTCAATAGCGGCCTAACTCGACAGATAGATGAAGTAATGGGTAGATAAACTTTATTGAGTCCTTCACAACAATCTTTAGCATCTTTTGGGATGCTCACACGCTATAGAACAAAGAGACCAAGTATCTTTGCTTCGTCGCGGGCCCGTTGAACAGCCCGTAACTGTCGTTCGAAAAGGGAGCACGTAATAGCAGCCTTTCTGTTGCCTTTTTCAAAACACAGTTGAGGCAACCACTACAAGAACAGTTACACAGTAGCCACATCGCTATAAATCATAAATTTTGTGCTGTATAGGGAAGCGTTCACTATGCAATTATTCGTCATTCTTCGTAGAAGCCTGGTAACCACTTCACACTTGCAAGAGATTACGTGTGCTTCGTGGATGCTGTGGCTCCCGACAATGAAGAATGGTGCTTGTGGCTTTTGTAATAGGCATGAGTATTCAACAACCCACTCGTTTCTGAAGTTTCTGAATTCGCATTGTGCGACGCCTGGCGGTTACTTTAGTCTTCGAAAACGCTACATAACACATATTAGCGTGATTCCTTACCCAACAGCGGCAGGGAAAATGTCTGTTTCAACGAAGGTTTAGGCTCCGGTGTGGCTGTGTGGTTGATAACTGGGCCACTGGGCTGCCACGCGGAAGACACGCGTACAGATCCTATTGTATACTAGCAATCTTCTGTTTATGTCGTTTTTTTTTCTTATTCCGCGCCATAGCTGTTGCTTAGGTCGTGGCGAACTGCGGTGTCTAATAGACCCTTGCTGTCATCTCATTGTAGACTTTGGGCGTAAAAAAAAATGGAAAGCAAGTGCCCATTTTGTCTTTAGTACCAAGTATATGAAACCGAAAAAAAAATTCCATCTAACAAGTGGTTTCAATTGGTGTTCACAAATATACACAGAAATATAATTGGAATTGGCCAGAAGACGATTTCCCGACGGTGAAACGAAAAGTTACGTTGCCACAATGCTCTACCAGTGTACCTACGAGACTTTGGCTACCCCTCAGTAAATTGTCTACGGACCAGTGCCAAAATTTCGGGTCTCGTAAATGTTAGCCAACACCACCTAATTATAACAATCGGCCACGATGGCAGAATTGTTGAGGTATCAGGACTCTTTCTTTCAAAGTTAGTGCAAAAGGTAATTGCTACGATATACTTCACTTTTGCGGGCCAGTGCCATAGGTGATCTTGTGCGTCTGTGAACACCACTGCGGAAACAAGGATCTTCACCATGGAGTACCGCGTAAGTGTGCTCACGTGCTTTTGTCATCGCTGACCGCTGGCGTAATGCACTCGGGCTGCGATGTCATCACGGCCCCTGATAAAAGCCACTTATGCTAAAGAAAATACGTGTACGTGAATCAATTGAGGCGCACTCACACCATGGTCACACATTCATCCGCCGTCGCCATCAGCGGGTGTTTTTCCCTGGCAGAAAATGTCAGATGTTGGTGGAGCAACAATGCTTGCAAGAAAAGTAATGGAAGAACGAATTTGCAAAGAGACGTTTTAGCAGCTTGCCACGTTTGTTCAATAAACATCTGTCAGTCAATACCCAATTCATTTATTCCGCCGTGGGGGTATAGTGGTTAAGGTACTCAGCTACTGAACCACAGGTTGCGGGATCGAATCCCGGCTGTGGCGACTGCTTTTCCGATGGAGGCGGAGATGTTGTAGGCCCGTGTGCTCAGATTTGGGTCCACGTTAAAGAACCCCAGGTGGTCAAACTTTCCGGAGCCTTCCACTACAGCGTCTGTTATAATCATATGGTGATTTTGGTACGTTAAACCCCATATATCATCATCATCATCATCATCATCATAATCAATCATCAGCCTGACTACGTCCACTGCAGGACAAAGGCCTCTCCCATGTTCCGCCAGTTAGCCTGGTCCTGTGCTTGCTGCTGCCAATTTATACCCGCAAACTTCTTCATCTCATCTGCCCACCTAACCTTGTGTCTCCCCCTAACCCGGTTGCCTTCTCTGGGAATCCAGTTGGTTACCCTTAACGACCAGCGGTTATTCTGTCTACGCGCTACATGCCCGGCCCATGTCCATTTCTTCTTCTTGATTTCAGCTACGATATCCTTAATCCTCGTTTGTTCCCTAATCCACTCTGCTCTATTCTTGTCTTTTAAGGTTACAACTACCATTTTTCTTTCCATCGCTCGTTGCGTCGTCCTCAATTTAAGCTGAATCCTCTTTGTAAGTCTCCAGGTTTCTGCTCCGTAGCTTAGTACCGGCAAGATACAGCTGTTATATACCTTCCTCTTGAGGGATAGTGGCAATCTACCTGTCATAATTTGAGAGTACTTGCCAAATGTGCTCCACCCCATTCTTATTCTTCTAGTTACTTCAATCTCGTTGTTCGGCTCCGCGGTTATCACCTGCCCTAAGTAGACATATAGTCTTTTACAACTTGAAGTGCGCTATTACCTATCTCGAAGCGCTGCTCTTTTCCGAGGTTGTTGTAAATTACTTTCGTTTTCTGCAGATTCATTGTAAGACCCACCTTTCTGCTCTCCTTGTCTAACTCCGTAATCATGAGTTGCAATTCGTCCCCTGAGTTAGTCAGAAATGCAATGTCAAGAGCTCTCAAATTGTCAGTGGTGATGTATGTTCGAATTGGATGCTCTCTTGCGATCATAATTGCCCCGTAGGTTGAGGTGCATCGCGGCAATCCTAAGCACACGCGTAGTGCTTGTCCTTGCAGACTTTCGAGAGTGCGGATGTTCGTCTTGCACGTACTTGCCAGTAACGGCAAGCTGTAGCGCAAAAATCCCAGAAACAGTGCTCTGTATAGCTGCATCATTGACCTTATCGATGCGCCCCAAGATTTTCCGCAGAGGAACCGCATTATATGGACAATGGAAGTCAGCCTTCTCTTCAGGTAATTGCAGTGGGCACTCCACGAAAGGTCCCTGTCAATAATCACACCCAGGAAGCGATGGTTCTTCTGGTATGGAATATTTTGTCCATTGATGGTAACGGGGTATTGTGTCATGGCTCTGCGGGTAAACGCAATCAATGCACATTTCTCCGTTGAGACGGAAAGACCTTGCTTGCGGAGATATGAGCATGTCAAGGTGGCAGCCTGCTGGACTCTTGCACGTACTTGTAGACGAGTTACAGCCGAAGTCCATAGACAAATATCGTCAGCATATAAGCCACATAAGACACCTCTGCCGAGTTTCTGGTCACCATGTTGCAGTGTTGCCACTTCAAAGACCACACGCGATCTTTTCAAAGATTATTTCTGCCCATAGAGAATGCCTCCCTTTTGGCTTCACTCCCGCAACAAGACCAGCGTCACCCCCGTGGTGCCTACAACAACCACAGGTTTGCCTCACTATTCCGGGAATAACGAACAAGAGCCATCATTCAACAGTGGTCCTACGACAGGTGACATTGTCGCTACTCAACGAAAAATACGGCCAGAGGACCCACATTTACACCGATGGATCGGTCTCGGCTGACAGCTCCACAGGTGCTGTTGTCATCCCGGCGTACCAGGTCACTATAAAGCTCAAACTGTCGCATAGGACAACATCCACAGCAGCGGAGCTTGCCGCCTTACGTGCTGCTATACTTTATATCGCGGAAGCCCGACCTCAAAAATGGGCTGTGTTGTGTGACTCCAAGGCATCCCTTCAGAGCTTACAATCAGCTTTACGACAGCGGGAGCATCAACAGCTAGTGAATGAAGTAAGAGAAGTGATTCACGAAGTTTTATCGAAGGGACATGACTTGGTGTTCCAGTGGTTACCGGGACATTGTGGTATTGTCGGTAATGACCTTGCTGATAATGCTGCCCGATCCGCCCACGCGGACGCCCAGACAACCCCAATTCCATTGTCGAGAACCGACGCTGCAAGGGGCCTTCACTCGTTCGCTAACAACATGTCGGAAACTTGGCTGAGTGACCCCAGTGTCAGGAACCGCCGCCTACACAAATTGGACCCATCGAAAAAGCTTCAAGTTCCATCGGACCTCTCCCGCCAGGATGCAACTTTACTGTGCCGCCTGTGGTTAGGAGTAGCTTTTACAAAGGCGTACTCCTTTCGCATAGGAATGGCGGATAGCTCCCGATGTGATTCGTGCGACACTGACGAGACAATAGAACATCTACTGTGTTCATGTGAACGTTTTGCGAGCGAACGCAATTTGCTACGCGAAACGTTGGAGACACTAGACAGTAGACCTCTTTCCGAAGAGAAGATACTTGGCTCATGGCTCTACGCGTCGCTGGCCAGCAAAGCGACGCGGGCACTGCTAAGTTTTCTGAAGACGACCGGACTACGCGACCGCTTATAAGCGTGCAATGGACAAGGTCCCACCAACATACACGTTGCCCTTCACTTCTCTCTCTCTTCTCCTTTAATCCCCTCACCCCTTCCCCCAGTGCAGGGTAGCAAACCGGACGTGCGTCTGGTTGACCTCCCTGCCTTTCATTTCTTCCCTTCCTCCTCCTCCTCCAATGTCAAGAGACACCTGCCCCATATATCAATATAAACCAAATCATTGAAAATTTCTACTGTCTAGTCTAATGAAATCGCGATAACTAGCGATCGAAGCGTACACCTGTACTTCCCTTGAATCGTTTTTATCAACTTGTTAATGTCTCGTAGTCACCAATACATATACTGAGCGCCCTATGGAATGCAGAAAAAAGAACTACAGCACAATATTTTGTTTTCAATAATCCGCGATTGATGAGACGCGATTTCTCGTCATTATCTGCACCTTTATTTAAGACTCTCAGACAGTGTAATAAAGCTGAAGTTTGCTATCAGCTAAAAAATGGGTTTAAATTTACTCCCAATATTTTTTTCTCTGACATATTGCGGTAACTAAGCGTGTCACACTGGTACGCTCCAACACGTGGGTTCAATGCTCGACCACAGCAGAGTCAAATTTAAGAATACCCTTGCTTTCCTAGGAAATGTACGCACTCTTATAAACAACCATTAGCATAGTTTTAAGTGCCCTATTTGCTCCCATTAGCTCAAATATCACGAGAAGTAAGCCCGCAGGCAGTCCCTTAAGAGAATATCAAGCTTCTGGCCAATATTGAACATTTTAATATTACCTTAAACTTAACTACTTCGTTAGGGATGAGGTTACTTAAAGGATGGACACACAATGTATTGCACTTCTCTCCTTTAGTGACTTGTAACCGCGAATATGACCAGCGAATGGGAATGCTTTATGAGTATACATAGTTTTTTTTGTAGTGTTTGTGCAACACGTTTTGGTCGGAAAAAAAGCTGCTGATTGGTTGTTCAGGCTTCTGTGCTCGTTAGCCTCACAGTACGTCACGTAAAACCTATTATTATATTTCAATATCACTCAAAAGCTCCTTGTTCTTCTCTCAACAAATGATACTGTAAGCCAAAATGACCACGCCATAAGCGCAAGCATCACGGCGATTGCCTTATTTTAGCATCATCAGCTACATAGCTACCGCAACCACCACGGTATGTCACAATGTAACCGCGATGCACTGTTTTCGCACCTAAAACAAAATCCAGGGTACGCTACGACGGTGGGCAACAGTGGCAAAGATGGCGGCTGTTGAAGGTGCCTGTACGTATTGCTGCTGTGAGAAGTACAGCGTTCTTTGTGTTATCAAAACGTGGTGTTTTGTCGAAGCCTTAAAGTTGAAATGGTTCTTGACGGCGAGTATTTCATTTTGGTTGTCGCGAAGAACAGGGTGGACAAAAAGTAAATGTTGTTGCAGTCTTCGTGCAAACTTTTAGCAAGGATTCAGATCCTCAAGATATCCCCCTATGGCTTCGCAGCGTAGGTATTGAGTCTTTATTCTCAATGCATGCATTTTCCTGCACTATTGGCTTTTTAGCAAAGTACAAACAAGTGTCAGTTGCTCACTAAGTAACTATGCGAATGACTAATAAATTAGGTATTAGTTACTCACTGATTAATGGCACTTCTACTGCTAGGCAGGTGACGCTACGCTGCCACAGGCGTAGAACTTGTTCATCAGTCTTTAGTAGTTAGATTAGATAACGCATTCGGCAGTTGCCCATGGACATCGATTATCACATGCTGATTGCCGACAGCTTCACGGCAACCCATCAGTAGTTTGCAGTATTTGTCTGATGATTACGTGACTGATGCATGTCCTTCTATACATAAGAAATGCAGGATGAGGCGGTGACGATGTTATGAGTTAAATACCAAGGTTTACTGTAGCATACTTGGTGTAGCATCTAGAAGAGTTCGGGCGGAACAGTTCTCAGAAGAGCTGCAAAAAAATAAAGGCAGGAAACTTCATTAGTTTTGTAATGTGGACAGCCTTGCGAGTGTGTTTGTGTGTGCATGTGTAAGCTAATACACATACGTGACCGGAGTGGGGATGTCCAAAAAAGTCATCTGTCTATCACTACAGCAGTGCATCGTTAGAGATGTTTGTATACTGGCCCTTTCATAGCTTGTTGAACCTTGCAATATGAGACGTCGGCCAGGTTGCGCCATGTACGCCCGCTAACAAGTCGAGAAAACGGAGCAAACGGCACCTTATGCAACAACCATTGACGAAGATACTACACTTCCTAATATAGCGAACATTTTTAGCCTTGACGCCATCGACAGTGGGCGTACGACACACTGATGCCACGCAGCAAGCACGCTGACATCAACAGACATTAACACTGCGAACACTGCGAAGATTACGACTTTGCCTACCATTGTGGCACACTCATTATGGTGCCTATATTGCTACTCGAAAGACGTGGGCTAAATACTACTTGTAGACTCCATTTAGATGGAGCTGACATGGTAGATGCCCGCGCTCTGTTGGATGTTTGAACCACAACTAGTCATGGATATCCGGTGACCTCCACCACGGAGTCTCTCACAGCTTGAGTCGTTTTGGGAAGGATGTCGACACAAACCGGTCCTGATTCC
Source organism: Rhipicephalus annulatus (assembly GCA_013436015.1). Taxonomy (NCBI): domain Eukaryota; kingdom Metazoa; phylum Arthropoda; class Arachnida; order Ixodida; family Ixodidae; genus Rhipicephalus; species Rhipicephalus annulatus. The sequence continues at coordinate 93,660 of WOVY01010337.1, forward strand.
TCCCAGCTTTGTTATCCATAAAATTTGTTGATGCCGTTGGATTAGTCCTACGAATTTTTAACCCGTGAACGTATTACTTATCGCTTAATCGCCAAGAATCAACAACCACAGTTCAAGCAGATTTGTCGCTGCGGAACAGGGGTATTCGCGCCATTCTTCGCCGTTCTTCCAGAAAAGAAAAATTGTGAAAAGGTACCATCCCGTATTTCCGCCTCGCCACTTGCCGAAAGGGAGCAAAACATCTTCTGATGCATTTATCTTTTTGCTGGTGATGAATGCATGTGTCAGAACCACTACCACACGTAAGAAGCGAATATTGTTTTCTACATAAACTTTGATAACGTGTTTCACTCTATATTCCTTGGTGGAATCTTGGCTCAACTTATTCATGAATAGGGCTTAAATTACACCGTATAAAATTTCACCTAAGGTCTGTAGTCTTAGTTGTGCAGTGGGAGCACAGCTCGTACACAGGCAACAGGAGATTCAGTTGACCTTGCTATAGAGGAAGCTCTATGGGCTGCCAGTCCAAGTGAGGGCCTGGGCTACAGGCTCCACCGAGAATTGCCGGAAGATTACATGCCAATTACATCTTTCCATAACCCTCGTTTTTGAGCGTGCTCGTGATATACTGGAAGTATGGTGCGCGTGGAAAAAAAAAACGGGCTTGGGGTTTTGACGCAAGCTGACAAACGGACGTATATCCTCTCCCCCCCCCCTGTCACCCCCTCCACCTCTCTGCATTGCTTTCACCGTGTTCATATGTACGAAAAGGCAAAGAAAACTTTAAAAGCACCCGAAAAACCCCCATCACACTGCTCGGACTAGACGGATTCAAAATATTTCAGCCTAAGTCGATTCGCGAAAAAATAAATTAATTACTGAAGTCGTTTCATGGTTACTAGAAAACGTGTTGCAGCGCCCCGTAAATACATGTTTCCACTTTTGTTGGGTGCTTCGAAATTCAACTGTGTAGCGGTTTAAACAATTATCACTCTCGTATGTTTCTATAAACCATAATATTCATTACAAGGGGTTCTAGGGTTAACTTTGGCCTTCTAAGGCTGCACTTCAACATTTTGCGAGTATGTTTATTTTACTTTGATTTACATACATAGGCAGGATGCCACCCCGAGGATGCTGTATTCTTTTTTTACATTTAGTGACGCGAATTTATGTGGTTTCCTTATGCGCAAACATATGTGGCTCTAAAGATAAATTATCTTATCCCGTAATGCCTTTGTTGCGCCAGTTATTTCTGCCTAAAAAAGAGAGAAATCAGCTTGGTAGAGCCACTACCTTTGACGCCTTTGAAAGATTGTGGTATAAATATCAGTCGTGTCGCTTCACTGGAATCCAATAAAAGAAATTGATGCAAGAGCAGCACGCCATGTTTTTAGCTCACCCCAGTTAATTTAGGCCAACCCTATGTTTTCTTATAAGATATTAGATATATTGTTTTCATGTTACCCCAAAATTGGCTATAAACAAATTTGTTTGGATATCGAAATACGTATGTCTCTACCCTCATACCAATAATGACCGCACATTCTAGCATGTAAGCTTATTTCTAATTTTAAATGTGGCAAAACTTACCTTGTGTACTATATATATGTTACACCGAGCTATGGTCAAGGCCTATATCAATGCAATCTCCGTATTAAGACTCAACTTTATGGCCATGTTAGATGCGTACTCTTTCTTTTTACGCCGCAACTAAAATGTACATCGGTACCATCTCCTGAATAAGGAAGACGATCACGGCGCAGGTACACGTCCTACTCGGAACATAACTGACGTCAGAATGCGATAAGACTACGCCTTTTGTTGTCAGCAAAACGTCCGAGGTCAAAGGGGCCCAGCGTCGTCTTCAAGTTCACTCTAGACATCTCATAAGTGGGCCTCGGTCGGGTTATCGGTCTCTCCACTAGCTCTTCGCGGAAATATCATTGTCTCGGCCGAGACAGCTTACGAGCGTGCACGCACCGTACGCTGACAGGCTATGAAGTTGGCAGTCTTCTTGACCCTCGTGTTTGCTACGGCTGGTGAGTAAACGGAGTCACTGTTTCGCATGTAGCTTGCCGGGCTTCCTTCTGGGAGCCTTCGTTGTCACTGCGTTGTAACCCTACGAGCTTGACTGTAGCCTCCGATATTTTAATTTTTTATAAATAACACGCGAGTCTCCGAGTGAAGACAATCCTATACACTCTGTGAAAGAGTGGCAGTAAACATAACCTCAAAACAGGATAGCACCTTGCTCTTTTTTGTCTTCTTTATTTCAATGAGGAAACTAGTTGATATGTGCTTGAATATTAGGCCAATTCTGCTATGTTTCCAGACACCAACAGAAAACTTTTCAGCAACGGTTCATTTTGTCTACTTCTTTGTGTACTTCTAGCGCGGAATATATTATGGCACTTGTAGAAATGTCACAGCGGTATTTCTTTTCAACGGTTTTGTAGATTGGAATACATACTGGCGCGAGACGTAGTTTTCAGAACTTTTAGAAAATTTTAGTTGTTGGTCAGTTGATGTACAAAGAAAATGCATATATACTGAAGGCTATGTTTCGTGGTAGTAGTTCTAATAAAAAAGCCATCTAATATGCATGTTATATTGCTGCATCGTCTTAGAATTTTTTAAATTAGGTGAAATTATCTTCTATGCTACACTCATTACCTGCGCCTGCATATATAGTAGTCGCTGTATATTTTTGTTCAATTTCCTTGTACGTAACCTACTCCCATCGCCCTATCATTTCTCACTTACCTGAACAAAGTAAAGGTTTAACAAAATGAGTTAACAGGGTTGACAGCCGCACAAATGAATGAAGTAAATAACCCCACTGTATTAATACCTCTAAAAGAAAAATAAATATCATCTTCCTGCGAATATTATTATGTGCAATTTGTTCGCTTCGGCGGAGTAATACATGGGAGTGCAATAACTAGGTGCAAACTTAATCTATGGGAGTTCAAAAAAAAATCTTGAATTTGTTGTGCAGTGACTACAGTAAGGGACATTTTTGACCGATGACCAGTACACAATTTATGTCTCCGATTTTCACGTTAATGTACACCGCACGTAGAATCCCTTGAAACTACTAAAAATAGCCAGAGGTTGTGTAGAATATTTTATAAACTATTTCTATCGTATCATACACTAAACACTGGTGCGTTGGCCGTTCAGGCGTGCTCTGTTGCCAGTCATTAACGCGGAGCAGCAATTGAAGCCGAATCCCCGTCCACTGATGTGACATATCATTAAGCCTTTCAGTTTCGTCTGTCATGCAGCTAGATGCCAATACACTTTTGTGGAGTGACCGTGGCTCAGTAGTTACGATGCCTGGCTGCTGACCCAAAGACCATGGGCTCGATCCCGGGAGCAGTGGTTTCAATGTGATCGAGGCGCAATATGCGAAAGTGCTTTTTTTTGTAGAATTGTGCTTCCGACATTCTGGCCTCCCGTATTCACTGCTCTGCGTTCTCAGTTGCAGCATTCGGTGATTTTGAAACCAAGTGCAAGCCAGCAGCTGATCGTGGGCCCTGCAGTGGACGCATTCCACTGTGGGCTTTCAACGTCACAAAAGGCCGATGTCAGCGATTCTACTTCGGAGGCTGTGACGGTAACGAGAATAAACACTACACGAGGAGACAGTGCGAATTGACCTGCGTTCTCTCTGATGGTGATAATTTTTTGTGTCATTTTCAAAAAATACACAATGCTTGTAGGTCAAGGCTACTGCCGAGGATTGTCCGTGTATTTAACAATTGCGCATATCTTGGGAAGCATTATTGCAGTATGTCACTAAACGTCCCTGAAATGTCAGTAAGACTACGAAAACTCATTCAACAGTTTATATTTGCTGACGAAACTACTTTCAATTCCAACTATGATTCGGCTGTATTATCTTCCGAATGAACATTGGCGAAAGTTTTCTAAGCTCTCCACTGCGGCATCTCACATTGATATCGTTGTTTTTCGATGTAAAGCCTAACAAATTGTAAACCTGCCAGAACATTACAGAAATTTGTCTTGACTTCCTCTGTGTAGGAGCTTTCTTTGGTTGTGTTTGCGTTATTTGAGACCACGCTCAAAAGCGCCTTGCTACAAAAGAAAAAAAAATTCAAAACTCGGCAAACCAATTTGAAAGGGATAACTACGACTTCTTTTTCAGTGTCTCAGAAACAATGGCTACTTTATTTGGGGCAGTGGTACAACTGAGAAGGCTGAAAAATAGTTATTTATACAGCATATTGTATTCAGTTATCAATGAAGCGGAATGCCTACTGGTAGCAAAATGCCATTTGAAGTTTAACAGATCCATAATATACAAAAATTTCCATCCGGAAACAACATCAGATCTAACAACTTCCCTTTCAAAACAATTGCAAAATGTAATAAGTTCTCTGAAGGAACAGTCAGCATAGTCATGAAGACTGCTCTGTTTTCATAATCGTTGAATCTCGTGACATACGTAGCAAAACATTTTTCTCTGCGAATATCTATGTGGCGTTGTTGTATGCTATTATTCTTATCCATAAATACAGTTACACTTTGCGTTTCTTTTTTGTTTCAATCTTAGATGCATTAATAAATATTGCCCACTTCGTGTGTGCACCCCTTGCAGTAATGAAATTACGGCGTTGCTAAAATTGTAAGTCAATATAAAGAATGAAGATTACAAGAATAGTAAACGCATCAGGAGTATAGCCATTAGAACCACACAACATGCCAATCCCGCCCATATTTCTAGATTAATAAAGGCAGTCAAACTTTCGGGCAATAAAGTTCGTAGGAAACATTTCAGTGGATTCAGTATTATGTTTGTTTTTAGAATAGAAGTCTGAAAAAGAAATGCACAAATTCCCCCACACGCCACATTCCCCCAGTTTTTTGGTCTCCCGAAGCACACTGCCTTACGCAAGTTTCAACACTACCGATTTTTTCTGATATCAGTGAAATGAATTATCCAAACTGACGTCATGAGAGGCATGCAGCCGCAAAGACCCTTAGCTGTGCGTGTGCAAGCTCACCACGCTTATTGAATGTACGTGAAACTTAACTGCCAAATATAACAGCGTAGACGAAATAAATCGCACTCTTCGAAAAGTCAATGACTTGTTCCACTTCCAGCTTCTGGAAAAGGTGGAGGACCGCAAGAATTGCGCGAATACAGCAATGATCTTTTACCCGTTCCTGAAGTGCCCAACCTTATGTGGTCTGGTACGTAGTCAAGCACTGTTACTTACATTTTATTGCCAGTAGGTGCCAGTTCATTTGTTCATGATCGGTATTGCTACAGCACTATATTGTGACAAAGAGATAACTTCATAGCTTCATTTGTCGTCTTTTGTATTTGAGGCCTTAATTTTTTTAGAAGACAGATATGTTTTTTGTTGTTATGCAATTTATGTGACACCAAGTTTACAAAAAAATGTACTTTAGGATCACATTGGCGTAAAATAAAACAAGGACATTTTTATTGTGCAATGAAATATGTTGAATTTTGACAATGTCAATTTTTTATTCGTTTACACATGATATTGATGTAAAATATTATGTTCGCATTCGCATGTTAGAGCGTATTAAATGCATGAAAGCAAGTTTGTGCACTCATGATACATCACTCTTGATTGCACTTCATTGGCTTCCCCCTAATTAAAGAGTGCTATGTTATATTTATATCACAATATGTTGTGTAATCATTGATCATTGCGACAAATTTTTTACCCATTATTCACCATTCGTTTATGCCTGAAAAGGAAACTGACAGAACTAAGCTTCATGTTTATTGTTTTCTAGCTGCCTTTCGCACCATTTATATGAAGCAGTAAACGTATTCATATTTATTGTAGAAACTCGCTATTGAAGTTGCCTTTTAAACTAGACAAATCCAGGATGATTTCTTCAAGAGAGTACCCTTTAGTCGGAAGCTGGCACAAACACAACGGCTTTGAATCAGCATGCAATGCATTCAGATATCTGACAACCACAAAGACCTCATGTCCTATATTTGGAACATGAATATTTGTTATACTGGTGCGGTTGTCGTCCAAACATTATGGAAAAGGCGCTTCGTAAATGAGCTGTTCAACACCTTAGAAGCAACAGAAAACATCAAGGTGGCTACCGAGAGACTGGTAATTCGTGAAATGTCATCAAATATTTGGCTGTAGTATTTGTCGTCTATTTCAACTTCCACCATAGGGCTTTCAGCTTTGGAATAATCTCATAAACACAACGACAAAATAAAAACTACCTTTGTTTGCACAATTGCAGTTGCGATACTCCCGATGCCTTTCTGAATTTCTTAGCAGTTCATGTCGTAATGTATAGAAATATTTATTCGCGACCTTTTCCCAGCATCGAGAGGGTCACCACTCAATCTGTGAAAAATCAAGAGGCTGGTAACTCTTTCCACAATCGCGCTAACCTCAAGAACAAACAGCAGTATGCAGGAAGTATACTTCCGTTAACGATTGCTATACTTTTGTTCATGTTCTTTCTTGTCAGACCCAACTCACTTACGTAACGGCTCAGTTGACCTTTGCCCAAGACCCAGGTACATTGAATGAAGCGAGACTAGGCGAAGTAAAAGTATTAAATCTATAATGATGTCATTAGCGAACGCTGGGTAACACAAATATCAAGTGTCAACGTTACAACATTGCACATTATATTCTATATAACGTTAAATGGTTTAGTAACATTTCCATTCAACATTACACGTCATACCAAATAGCAAAAAATGCACGAGAGGCCTGACATAGAAAACAGTGAAAGATTTTTGCCCATGACTTCAAATTAAGCCGAAGAACAAAGAGTAGCGTCGATTTATGAGGAAGAAACTTGTTTTTGACATGTATGGTTTTATTGATATGAACAAGGGGACCATAATAAGCAAAATACATTGCTCATAGGCCAAATATAAACTTGTGCATAATCACTCCGTTCTTCCTTTGCTCAATGCGCTGCATATGTTGGCAACAGGTCCCTTTTGTGAAAATATTACAATGTTCGACAACTCGGACAACGTGCTGCTCTTTGGAATGTCCAAAGACCCAATTATTATTTAATTTCTACCCAAAATCAAAGTAAGCGTGCGTTTTGAGCATATGATTCAATTCGTTTTGCGTAAACTTGAGCATATATTACTGCTCAATTATTGGAGCATTATAGCTAGTGAGCGCACTTGCTCTAGAATCAACTCAGCTGTTCGCTATGCGCGCCCAAACAAACCAAATAATTTGAACACAATATCAAATATTCTCCGATATTCTGACGCGAATTGTAAAAGGCGATGGGCCGCGGGAAGTGCCGGCATAATTAAGAAGAGAAAGAAAAGAGTGTGAGTGGTATTATTTCTGTTCTCGCCATACTGTAAAAGAATTGCTGAGCGCAAGACATGCTATTGCATTTCAATTTTTAGAATGTAATATCGACTATCGCAGATTTTTCCAGTGTGAATTCGACACACTTTCAGACAGTTGATGACAATTTACGCACTATGGAGATGTTCACTTGTTAACGCGATAGATCTTATACGCAATACATTTCAAGAAAATATTGCTACAGATGAATAAGCAAATGGAAACTTGAAATACTTTCGCCGTGAATATTCATGGTCGACGATGACTCTGACAATGCACGCTCGTGCTTTTTGTCCTGGTTCCAGTGCTCACAAACCCCGCTTGCCTCCTACCACCCGATCGAGGCATGTGCGCCGGCTATCTCTATCGCTTTTTCTATGACGCCACCTTCAGAACGTGTCAAGGTTTCGTCTACGGTGGCTGTGGCGGCAATGCAAATAACTTCGCCGGCCTCGACCAGTGTTACGAAGCTTGCAGTCCGAGGCAACGCCTGCTACCACAAACATGATGCCACCGGACTCATTCCCAACTATGTATATTTAATATTTGATGAAACTGCTTGTAAGTGGAATAAAGTACCCGTGATTTCAGGAACATACCTCATCCGAAAGATTGAACTGTTGAAGCTCTTTATTCAGAAACTACGAGCATTATTGTTACTGTGCTACGTGATCACACGATGATTGTCAGGAGTTTTGGCATCAAATTTTGTCTTAAAATCAGAAGAATTCTCAAGTATTGCTAAAATATTCGATAATGAAGATTGAATGCAATAGGTGAGTACGTCAATACGTACTCGTACTGTACTGCATTTCATTTAAATGTAACTCCGGTGATTTTGCGTTCTGGTAGGTTTTTGTGATGATATGCCAAATTATACAACCGGAAGTTCCTAAGTTTTTTTAGAAAACCAGTTTTACAAATTAGTAGCCAATTCTGGAATCACACTTGTAAACTTGAGTCATTCTGCGTATAAAACGTAGGTTACTCCTCTTTATGGAAACATCGGATTGCCCAGCAGACGGATGCAGCACGTGCTTTTTTTTTTACGAGGCGATAACGACGTGGGCACTGTCCCGTTTGGTGAGCTGCATACAGCGTTAGTCGTCGTTGACTTGGGCCTAATTAAAATAATAAACAACGAAGAGATCGATTCGGGGGTCACCAGATGCTTCGCGCTCCTTCGGGTTGAAATCAAAGGGCGATGTTTCCGCGCTCAGATAGTAGCTGCACTCATCGCTGAACTTGTCACTGGGTAAGTTAAGACGAACTGGCACACCTTGATTCTAAGTCGGTTGACACCGACAACTTGCTTTTCGCACGTACAAGATGCACGAGGGCTGTGTTTACACCCTGACCTACTTTGGCGGTGTGCAGATTTCATAATGTCGTTCAGATTTCATCACGTAAAGGATACAGATTTCATGACGTCATTCGATACCCACCTTGAAGGACAAAGCAGCTCCCCTTTTCCGTTTGTTTTAACTCCTCGTTCATTGCTTATTTATCAATACTTACGTTTTTTGCAAAATAAAACACCTTAGTTCTTGCAGGATTTTTAATACTATACTTGAAAACGGCATTATCTCCGCATAGTCAAATATGCATCGGAGTTCCAATTTAAGGGTTATAATTTGTTAATCCAGCCTGGTTAGGGGTCGGGGTACAGGTGAAAGATAACTGGTAAGGCCTACTTTCCAATACCAACTTACGTACGCAAGTAAATCGAAGGTTAAGTCGCGTTTATACTTTCGCCGATACCTACATGCCAGATGGACATGTGTGTTCAAGTTTTCATAGAACTTGTAATACGACACACAATGGTCGAATTTCGGTATGATATACGGGCATGGCAATGAATAGAAACAGCTTGTTTTGATGCTTCGATTGATGTTGTTATATAGGTCTTTGATTACCAACGCAGTGTATATGCCCTGAGAAGCAGGAGTGTGACCAGAACGTTTTTACGGAGAGGTGGAGTGGTTGAACTATACCATATATATGTTCATGCGTGCGTTTCTACGCATGTATATACATACGAAAGAAAAATTTACAAACTTTTAGGTGGAGGTTTGCACCCCTCAACCATCTCTTGGCTACACCACTGCAAAGTAGAAGTGGCCACTGCAAAATATGGATTTATGCACCACAAAAGTGTGGTCGCCTGTAAGGAGGAGGAGGATTGAAAGAGGAAGGACAGGGAGGTTAGCCAGTTCTCAGACCAGCTGGCTACCCTGTATGTAGCCTGTAAGTTTGTTAGCGTGGTTAGCAAGACAAATGTCAGTGCACCTTTAGTGTGTGACCTGCTCATTAATTCTCCGCACGTCTAGGCCTATCATAGCTTACTTACTGGCATATGTAAACTAAAAGTTAACGTGATATCTCCTTCCCACATTTCTCTAGCATGAGCGATAAGCAGCGGGTGTAAAAAAAAAGTTATTACTCACCTCTTATTACTGGTGCTTTCTCGAATCTCACTCAAGTACGACGAAAATGAACGTCTTAGGCAGTTGGTGACTTTGGCTTCTGCAGCGCTAGGATAATCTGCGCCTAGGAGACGTGTAACTTGTGCGTTAAGGTAGTTTCAAGACAAATTCTTGCTATTGGGGTGCAATTTTTCTTCTTGCCTTTGCATAGAGAGTGCACCAGCATAGTATAACAAGAATGCTAGGGCCGCTGCTGCCAGGCTATTATACGTAATCACTTTCCTGCCATGCGGTGTGACTAGCCTCAGCTGACAATGGTAATAAATAAAGAACACGCAAAGGAAGTGTCAGCGAAACTGATAGAGAACGGTTAAAAAAGGGGCTCCTAAAATCATTCTGGGATGTAGGACTGTCAGATAAGTTCACAATACCGACTCACCGAGAAGCTTTAGTAGTGCCTTGGTGGCACTCCGACTAGACGGTGTCATTTTCACTCGCTCAACGCAACTAAAAGTTCTTCAAACGGCTCGTCGTCAATATGTACCTCTGTATAGTGTGCCTCGGTGGAACAATAAATATGGTTTTCAGCTGCTGACCCGAGTGTCACGTATTCTATGACGGCCGGGAGGGGTCGCCTTTCAACGGAAGTGATATGGTAGACACCCGTGTATACTGTGCGATATCAGTTCACGTTAAAGGGCACCGGATGGCCGAAATTTCTGGAGTCCTCTCCCACCGCATCTTTGATAGCTAAACCGTGGTTTTCGAGTGCAAAACCTCAGATATAATAATAATAATAATAATAATAATAAAACCTTTATTTAATGTGTTCTAGAACCACCGTGATGCCAAGATAATAATAAGATATAATAATAATAATAATAATAATATATTATTATTATTATTATTATAATTAATTTTATTATTATTATTATTATTATTATTATTATTATTATTATTATTATTATTATTATTATTATTATTATTATTATTATTATTATTATTATTATTATTATATACCGCTGTATTCAAAGGCCTTCTCTTAAACACGAAGCGATGAGCAAGGCTTGTGACGTACATGACTTCCTCGCAGGTCCAATAATAAAACGTAGCACTGCCAGTTATTTCGACATGGAAGTCTAATTAGTTTGACTACGCAATGTATTCTGAATAAAATTTGGAATTCGTATTGTTCATGAATACAACGAAGTTGCTTTGAATATGAAGTCAGCTCGGTCCCGTTATTGGAAGTCCTCCTTGCTGCCTCCGATTTGTGAAAATGCTGGAGCATGCAGCCTAACCATCTGATGTATTGACAACTTTTATACCTGCTACGTGTCAAATTCACAACAATAGCTTTCAATATCATTGAAACAGATATTTCAAGTCATAGTCAACTTAAGTTTGCCGTACTCTGCGCAATAATCGAGGTGGTCAACCTTGCACATCCACCGACACTGTTTTATTCCGATCAGCGTCACTTTCGTGGGACATTATTGTGGTCATTCCCACATATGTAAAGACATGTGTTAAACGTGTGTAATTAGTGACGTGCACGTTTAAAGTGCGCGCCTTTAAAAAAGTTTGCAACATAAGACGTTTAAGGGTAGGCGTGAAGGATGGCCGAAAAAAAAAGAAAGATTACGACGACAACGCCGAAGCAACGTCAAGCACGAGAGTGCGCAGCGCAAGGGATTGCCGTAAAATTGGCCACATCCACTTCCCACATTGTCTAGCCACGCAGATGTCATCACGCAGATGCCAGGTGCCAATGTGCTGGCAGCACGAAACATAAGCATCACTAATGAGGACGGGAGAAGTGGGCCAGAGTTCAAGGAAGATATTGAGCAGTAGAAGACCAGAAGAGTTTGAAGAGAACGTGGCGAGTGGAAGGTGGTCCCCAGAGCGGGCGATGAAAGTGAGCTGTCGAATTGCGCACCCGAGTCACGAAGACTTCTACCGTCCGGAACCTCCTGCCATCATGTTAGCGTTCGAAAGGAGCGTAGCCATATGGTCATTAATTCCAGCACAGGGCCTGCGGACTTCGGTGCGGACAGGCGAGCAACAGAAGTCTGGCTAAGGGCCCGAGCTGTGCTTCGAACTGCCTAGATAGGACAGTTTTCCTCTAGTTTTTCGACGCGTCGCCCAGCTGCCAGCCTTTCTTTGCAGGAACTAGCCGACCCAGGTCTACTACTTCACACAAGCCTCCACACTCGCTGAAACTGAACTTGCACTTTTCTCCGTTCGATCTTTTTTATTTCAGTTTGAGGCTACTAACTTGTATTTTATGAGTGGTTAAGAGTGTTTAGCGAGTGCAGTGAACGTTTTAATAGGTACTTCGTCTTGTTAGCATTTTCTTCACTTTAATTGTTTAAAAATGTTTTTGTGTTATTTATTAAGATATGAGGCAAAGTGACGGAAAATGTTTGTAAAAGCAATAACCACTGTAGTCGCTAAAACCGAAGAATATATGTAACCTCGACCTACAAACGCACCTCTCCCACGCCGAGACAATTTGCATCAAATCACATTTGTTAATTTGTGTGACGCCGAATAAATTATTGCATTTTCGATCAGTGTTTTTTTTTTTACTGAGAGACATGTCAGTTCCGCTGCTTTTTGGTGAAAAAGCATTTACTTGCTGCGTAATTTCCGCACAGACTTTTGACATCGGTCTCTGTCAAACGTAGCGTTTCAAGTAAGAACGTCAAACGTCTATTTACTATCGCATGTACCATTTGTGTTAGCAGAAAAAGAAGTACTTATATTTGGAAGAGAAACCACGTACCACGACTCTCTCGCACATATCAATGGCTCGTGAGCCATAGTTTTGGAGGCGGTGCTAGTGCTTGTATTTTGTATTTTATTCTTAGGTTGTAATAAACTATAGAAAATATTGGTCTGCAGTATAAAGCACATCTTCTTAAACACATGTTAGCATTAAAAGAACGTCCCATTTTCCGTTAATATTGCCTAATGAATTATTTCATCAAAAGTATGTCTTGCGGGAACACTCCTAACTGAAGTTGAGTCAGTTGAAATATTTCATTTTTTGCAGGCACATAAAAAACGCTTTAGCCTATGCGATAAAGTAAAACAATTGTGATGTGAGGAATAGTAAAAACGTAGTAGTTAAACAAAAAAAATATGCACTAGCACCAGGGCCACCTGCGAATAAAGGCAGCCGTATCAAATCTTGTGGCACGACTTTGCACTTGGAGGTTCATTGCACGGCTACCAATGTAATAAGGAAGTGGTGTTAAATAGCTAGAAGTGTTAACTAGCAATAGAGTTGTGGCTTTTCACATACGCGAAAGCGCAGAAATATGTTTCGGGAAAAAAAATTGAAGCAGGTGCAGTGCTTACGTAAGATACTCAAGAGGGCTAAAATGTTGAATACTTGTAACCAGTTCCATCATGAACATTAATTACTACTGCATGCCTTTTCTATTGCGGCAATTGTAATTTCTTTCGAGCTTGTTTTGCAGCATCAGTGGCATGACAGGGCTGTTTCACGCAACGGTGATGATCATTTGTGAGGCATGCCTTTCCAGTATACGGGCCAGGATCGATACCAATTTGCATATTAATATCAAATGTGCTTCTGGTGCCAATATTGAAATCAGAGGCATCGTCAAACAAAGTAAATTTGATGCTTTACAGGCTCACATTCGTGCCCTCGAGCGTGAACAACGTGTTTACCACTTTAAGCGTTCACCTAGTGAGAAGTTCATACCTTCATAAACAAAAATGATGTACTTACATCGCTTTCAGAGCATTATAACATGTTCACACTCGATACAACAACTAAATAGCAAACAAAATGCTACCTATCAAGTTAAGGTTATGATGCACACAAAAGTGACACTTTCAGTTTGGTTAGGTATAGGTGATGGGTGGTCTAACATTTTTGCGTGTGCCATTTGAAAGAAACTGCGCAGTCTGAAGCTTTATGTCATCAAGTGATTGAATATAAATTCAGCGATTAACATAACAAACAGAAAACTGGCATTTTGAAAAATATTCAGATTTTTCTATTTAGCCTTATACTTCAAACACATGGCTTTGTCGTCGTTCGTGCTCTCAGAGGCTCAGCCTTGAGAGAGCGATTAGGAACCATTCAAAGAACCTGCATCATAATGTGTAACAGTGAGCATGTAAGTGGTCATTTGGTTGGAACGACTACTGGCTACATTCACCGCGAGAATGTGGTCTCTGTCGCTTGGGATCACATGCAAAAATGTTAGAGTGCGGTAGAATGGGAGGCAATCACTAGTCCTTGCGACCGAATGTGCTGGCAATCTCGAGGACAAGCTCGACGAAGCCATCGTACTTGGGATCGCTCGGGCCCAGTGCTGGCAATTCGGGCAGGCTCCTGCAGCTTTCCGATCCCCTTTTGTAGCTTCCACACACCAGGCTGAGCGTCTCTCCGAACACTTGCTCCACGAGGGTGAGCGTTAGCTGCTTTCCGCCGACGTCCTCGCAAGGTGTCAGCACCTTCTCGAAGCAGTCCACCATCTCGGCATACGAGCTGCGTAGACGCGCAGAAACGTTGCAGTCTTTCAAGGTGATTGAAAGAGGCATTTAACGGATTACTTAAAAGGTCTAGACGAGCGACTTAACAAGAACTTTATTTGAGTCTGAAGCAAATCGACAGAAAGATGGACGACTTTCATACACGAATTTCCCCAGAACCATTCGGCTCGCGACATAATACTTCACCTCAGTAACAGATCATTTTTAGCCCTCCACGCAAAATACACAGCTTAGCGCAAGGAGGAGGAGGAGGAGGAAGGGAAGAAATGAAAGGCAGGGAGGTCAACCAGACGCACGTCCGGTTTGCTACCCTGCACTGGGGGAAGGGGTGAGGGGATTAAAGGAGAAGAGAGAGAGAAGTGAAGGGCAACATGTATGTTGGTGGGACCTTGTCCATTGCACGCTTATAAGCGGTCGCGTAGTCCGGTCGTCTTCAGAAAACTTAGCAGTGCCCGCGTCGCTTTGCTGGCCAGCGACGCGTAGAGCCATGAGCCAAGTATCTTCTCTTCGGAAAAAGGTCTACTGTCTAGTGTCTCCAACGTTTCGCGTAGCAAATTGCGTTCGCTCGCAAAACGTTCACATGAACACAGTAGATGTTCTATTGTCTCGTCAGTGTCGCACGATTCACATCGGCAGCTATCCGCCATTCCTATGCGAAAGGAGTACGCCTTTGTAAAAGCTACTCCTAACCACAGGCGGCACAGTAAAGTTGCATCCTGGCGGGAGAGGTCCGATGGAACTTGAAGCTTTCTCGATGGGTCCAATTTGTGTAGGCGGCGGTTCCTGACACTGGGGTCACTCAGCCAAGTTTCCGACATGGTGTTAGCGAACGAGTGAAGGCCCCTTGCAGCGTCGGTTCTCGACAATGGAATTGGGGTTGTCTGGGCGTCCGCGTGGGCGGATCGGGCAGCATTATCAGCCAAGGTCATTACCGACAATACCACAATGTCCCGGTAACCACTGGAACACCAAGTCATGTCCTTTCGATAAAACTTCGTGAATCACTTCTCTTATTTCATTCACTAGTTGTTGGTGCTCCCGCTGTCGTAAAGCTGATTGCAAGCTCTGAAGGGATGCCTTGGAGTCACAGAACACAGCCCATTTTTGAGGTCGGGCCTCCGCAATATAAAGTATAGCAGCACGTAAGGCGGCAAGCTCCGCTGCTGTGGATGTTGTCCTATGCGACAGTTTGAGCTATATAGTGACCTGGTACGCCGGGATGACAACAGCACCTGTGGAGCTGTCAGCCGAGACCGATCCATCGGTGTAAATGTGGGTCCTCTGGCCGTATTTTTCGTTGAGTAGCGACAATGTCACCTGTCGTAGAACCACTGTTGAATGATGGCTCTTGTTCGTTATTCCCGGAATAGTGAGGCACACCTGTGGTTGTTGTAGGCACCACGGGGGTGACGCTGGTCTTGTTGCGGGAGTGAAGCCAAAAGGGAGGCATTCTCTATGGGCAGAAATAATCTTTGAAAAGATCGCGTGTGGTCTTTGAAGTGGCAACACTGCAACATGGTGACCAGGAACTCGGCAGAGGTGCCTTATGTGGGCTCTCAAATTGTCAGTGGTGATGTATGTTCGAATTGGATGCTCTCTTGCGATCATAATTGCCCCGTAGGTTGAGGTGCATCGCGGCAATCCTAAGCACACGCGTAGTGCTTGTCCTTGTAGACTTTCGAGAGTGCGGATGTTCGTCTTGCACGTACTTGCCAGTAACGGCAAGCTGTAGCGCAAAAATCCCAGAAACAGTGCTCTGTATAGCTGCATCATTGACCTTATAGATGCGCCCCAAGATTTTCCGCAGAGGAACCGCATTATATGGACAATGGAAGTTAGCCTTCTCTTCAGGTAATTGCAGTGGGCACTCCACGAAAGGTCCCGGTCAATGATCACACCCAGGAAGCGATGGTTCTTCTGGTATGGAATATTTTGTCCATTGATGGTAACGGGGTATTGTGTCATAGCTCTGCGGGTAAACGCAACCAATGCACATTTCTCCGTTGAGACGGAAAGACCTTGCTTGCGGAGATATGAGCATGTCAAGGTGGCAGCCTGCTGGACTCTTGCACGTACTTGTAGACGAGTTACAGCCGAAGTCCATAGACAAATATCGTCAGCATATATGGATATGAGGATGGTACTTGGCAAAATTTCACGGAGTCCTACCATCACGAGGTTAAATAAAGTGGGACTTAATACGGCGCCCTGAGGGACGCCACGGGAGATATAGTAATTGGTGGTAGGTCCATCTGAGGTTTGTACAAAAAAGGACCTTCTTGTCAAATAATCCTGGATCCATTGGAACATCCGACCACCGATTCCAACAGCTTCCAACGAGTCTAGGATGGCTTTATGTGTTACGTTATCATAAGCCCCTTTGACGTCGAGGAAGAGTGCCAGTGGTATGCGCTTGAGGCTCTTCTGTTGCTGGATAAATGTTGTGAGATCAATCACGTTGTCAAGAGATGATCTACCTCGCCGAAAACCCGTCATGCAGTTTGGGTATACGTTGTACCGCTCAAGGTACCATTCTAGGCGTGTAAGTATCATCCTTTCCATGACTTTTCCTACGCAACTTGCGAGGGCAACAGGGCGAAATGATGTCAAATCAAATGGTGACTTTCCTGCTTTGAGTAGTGGCACAAGTCTACTTATCTTCCAATCCTGGGGAACATTGCCCGCCAGCCATGAGTGGTTGTAATAGCTTAACAACTGTCCCCTTGCCTCATGTTGAAGGTTGGCTAGAGCGGCGTAGGTGATGCCATCGGGTCCTGGTGAAGATGATCGTCGGGAAGCCGCCAAAGATGCGTCAAGTTCTTCTATGGTGAAAAGATTGTCCATTTCGTAGATGCGGGGTTCAGGGATAACACTCCTAATGGTGCCAGCAGACAAGGCGGATACACCGGCGATTCGCGTACAAAACTCATTTGCCACTTCAAGTTGGGTGTGGCCTGAATGTAGGGCTAAAGCCATGAAAGGATGTCTTTGTTGGGGAGCCGAGCGCAGGCCACGAATAGTGCTCCAGATGCGGGACAACGGCTTTCGGGGATCCAATGATTCGCAGAATGATTTCCAGCGTTCCTGTGCAAGTTTGTCTAAACGTCGTTGGACTTTTTTCTGTATGCGTCGTGCCAGCCTCAAGTCGCATATTGCTTTCGTCCGCCTGTATCTTCTTTCCGCCCTTCGGCGAAGCGCGCACAGTTTTTCCAGTTCAACGTCGAAATCTGAACGCTTGCCGGTGAACGGGAGGAGACAGGAAGCTTCCCTCATTGCCTCTTTGATGACATCCTCCAAGTTCTGGTCAGGGTCTTCACGGCATGTATTTTCCATGAGTCGCTGAAACTTGAACCAATCAATTCTTCGTATTGTGGTCTTAGGAAAGGAGTTAGTAAGACCCCTTATTCGCATATAAGTTGGAATGTGGTCACTCCCATGCGTTTCGATGTCTGAAAACCAGTGCACTTGCGACCGGAAGTTTCTGGATACCAGAGTCAAATCGAGGCAACTGCTGTACGTAAGGCCCCGCAGGTATGTAGGACTGCCATCATTTAAGAAACATAGGTCATGCTTGGAAGCGAATGACACGAGGTTTCTTCCTTTAGCGTTGATCGTCGAACTACCCCAGATTAAGTGATGTGCGTTGAAGTCTCCAGTTATAACCCACGGGCCCGTAGTTGTTGTCAGTATGTCTCGTAGTCGGTCTTGTTCAAATCGTCCGGATGGTGATATGTAGACACCAATGAGTGTGAATGACACTTTTTCCTTTTTAACACGTAAGCAGACATATTGATTGTCATCATGCGGTTGAACTGCATGATGCACATAAGTGAAATCTGTGCGAATGTAAACAACCACCTTGCTGCGTTCCTCGCACGTTGAAGATACGAAAGATTCATACCCTGATAGTTTAGGAGGTTGTTGCACGTTTGGTTCACATATAACTATCATAGGAATACGATTCATGAACATATACTGACGGAACGAAGAGATGCGGGATCTCAGGCCTCTCGCGTTCCACTGCATTATCGACGCTTGTCGGACCTCGTTGCGGAAGGAGAAAATTGGTCGAGCCATGGTTGCTACTGGAGACTTGCAAATACTGGACTTAGAGCATCCAGTACTTGTAGTGCACTCTGAGCGAGTGGAGACTTCAGGCTGCTGCACAGCTTTCGCATGGCATCCAGCAGTGTTCGGAACATTCTGATGACTTCTGTGTCCTCCTCAGGCAGCTTGTCAGCGGCTGGCTGGAGTGATGTGACTGTCGATGTGCGCTTGGGATTTGCAGGTGGCTGTGATTTCGGCAATGAAGGCCAAACTGATTCATCTGCAACTGTGCAGCTCGTTGTTTTGTTGACCGCGCTGGCCGCCTTAGGTCTGGGAGGCAAGGGCGGTGGAAGAGAAGGGTGGTGGATTGGTGCTTTCGATGTAGCGTCTGCGGCGTTCTTTGATGAACTGCGGCGACGGTGACGCCTCTTTCGGACGGTCCTGGCAGCCTCTCGATGCGACGAATTGTCTCTGACCATTTGTTTCAATACCGCTATTTCTCTTCGGATTTTGGGGCATTCTTTTGACGAAGCTTCATGTGACCCATGACAATTCGAGCATTTGAGGGTAGTTGCTTCGCAGTCATCCACAGAATGGGCTTCCGCGCAACGAGGACACACCGTCCTATTTTCGCATACGCTTCTCACGTGGCCCATCTTCATGCACTTATAACACTGTAAGGGCTTCGGTATGAAAGGTCGCACTGAATGCCGAAAATGGCCCACCTTTACGTGTGAAGGAAGAGTGTCGCCCTTGAACATGATCTTCAAGCAGCGTGAGTTTCCCAAACGGACAACTTTTGCAATGACGCTGGCTTCATTTACCGGTTTTACCAGAACATCGAAGTCGGAGCTGGGAATGGCAGTATCCACATCGTAGATGACTCCATAGACGACGTTAGAGCTCACAGGAATGTAGGAGCGAACTTTCATTCCCCCCAACTCGTTGACGTTGCGCAGTACATTAAGTGCCGCAGCATGCAAAACGTCGATGGCCAATACGTTCTTACGCGTGTTCACTCTGATGTCTGTGATCTCGTTTGGCACGAGTCCTTCCAGCATCACCGAAACAGATTGCCTGTTGAGGCGCTTCATGTTACCGTCCGGTACCTCAGGGACAAAAAGGATAGTGTTTGTCACGGGTCTCCTTGGCACTCTGTCATTCAACGTACTCGATGACGAAGATGTTCTGACGTTCCGCCTCTTCGCTTTACGGCTCAGCACCAGCTTAAAATCGTCGTCGTCAGAAGGCTCTTCGCTGCTCATTGAGTAACCAAGAGTGCCCTCGCTGTCGTAGTCGCTATAGAGTCCCGTACGCTTCCTGGATGCGGCCACCGCCGACGCCGCCGTAACTGGCGGACGTCCGTGGGGGTCCACGTCCATCACCGACGGACACGGATGTGATAATCGCGAAGTTCACTTAAAATTAGGTGAAAAAAGAGAGCACCTACTGAAACTGCGATCTGCTAAGCAATCACTTCGTCGTCGTCCAGCTTAGCGCAAAGTTTGTAAAGAGGCTATATAATAAAACTCGAGGTTTGCGCGGAATAGAAAGCACAGTCACTGCGAAAGTTAGATGACTGACATTCTAAGTGTGCGTGAACAATCGCTACAATAAACATGGAGTAGAAATAAACAGCAAACATGGTCTGGTAGTAAATTGTGTCTCGCGACGAGATAAAAAAGAGTAAGGTTTAGTACAGTGATTGATTAATTCAGATGTGAGGTTTAGCGTCCCAAAACCACCATAAGAGTATGAGAGACGCCATAGTGGAGGGCTCTGGAAATTTTTACCACCTGGGGTTCTTTAACGTGGACCCGAATCTGAGCACACGGGCTTACAGCATTTCCGCCTTCATCGGAAATGTAGCCGCCATAGCCGGGATTAGATCCCTCGACCTGCGGGACAGGTTGTCAAAATTTTCGGAGTCCTTCACTACGGCGTCTCTCATAATGATATGGTGGTTTTGAGACGGTAAACCCCACAAATCAATCAATCAACTCAATCTTTCAATAAAACTGACACCTGGGCTCTTAAGATGAGTACCGGCGACCAGTCGAGACCATAGGACACCCTTTGAAGGTCAGCGTAAGGGACGTGCCTGTGCGCTCTATGATCAATTCGGTTGAGAGGATGGCAGGCGCCGGGGAGTCACCCCCTGCCCTCCTTAAATTGTTACTGCCTCAAACAGAGTCGTATTGGTGCTTGCCTCAAATTGTTGCAGCCTTCCGGAAGGGCAATCGGGGAGTATTTTTTATTTACGTTTTCTTAGTGTGTTTAATACTGTCTAAATCTCCCTCTCTCCCCTTTCCCCCGAAAAATTTTCCTGAGTAGGGCCTACCCGAGATATACTCATAACTACTAGAAGTGCTCAAAAAAAAGCCGGTCTAACTCGCAGCGCTTGCCTCAGAGGAATAAAAAAATATTGTAGGCCACTGATCGCTTATTGCTTCGCATAATGCACAATGAGTGCAATATGGTTCAATATTGAATTGTATTGTGGTAGCTACTATATAATGTTAAGCAAGTAAAAGTAGAGTGGATGAAAAGACAACTTGCCGCCACCAAACTGTCCTGGTAGGTTGCTATACAAGTTAGATAATATTAAGCGGAATTCATTGCACGGGGAGGGGTTGTCAAAAAACAGGTACGATTGAATGCTTCGTGTCGGAGATGTGTAACGTTCAGGCAGCGTTTCAGTGTTAATAATTTGTTCCACTGTAAGCCAGCATTGCTTGCTAACTTGGAATGCTCAGCTACAACCATGGATTGCAGAACTTTCAAACTTCCATGTTTGTAGTGAAGCCTTTCTAATGAGTTGTACGGCGTGTCAACGAGCAAAATATAAATGGCACACGACACAAATGAAACATCATTCCAGCATATTCGGCATACTCACCAGCATGAGTAGTTGATGGTGTCCTTGGTGGGTGCCTTGACTAGAGCTTTTTCAAGGTTGTCGTGGAGTCCTCTAAAGCAGCCGTTGAGCTTCCCTCCCACGGAATTCATGCAGCCAATCGCCTTTTGGTACGCTGACAGCGACATGAGATACACAAGTCAAGATGTGATACCGGTTATGATTAGAATTTGAAGTGATTTCATGCATATGTGAAATAAAATCTTAACAGTATATTAGCGCATTTTATTGGTAAAACACACTTAATATCGCATCTCGTCGTCTTAATGGCTTGGAAAAGTATCCTCAAAGGCGTATGACAAAAAACAAAGATGTTCTGCATGTTTTCGTTGTATCCGCCATCTATGACGGCCAAGTTATGACCTTAGGCATGTAGAAAGTTCTCTTTTAGGAGGGGGAGAGGACGTGGATGTTTATTGCGCTGCTTCCTCTTTTTGAACAGGTCAATGTATAGGGCAGACATCGTAGCACCCTCTTCTAAGGTGACTAGGTTGTGCGGCCACCCCTCTGTCCCTTCCTCCGCCCCTCACCAACCCATGAGCATAACTATGGCTATGGCAGCCTAACTGAACTCCACCATGCTGTTTCTAGGTGAATATCACCAATAATAAATATATTGTTTTTTAATATAACTTCTTAAAGAAAGCTGTCCTATGGGACGGCAAATTTTTCGTGATCATTATTTAAAACAGCTTCCTCACCTTCGTACGACTTCGTACCAACCGTGCAGGTAGCGTCAACGTTGTCCTGGAAAGCTTCCAGACCCAACAATGCGGCCGCCCTCGGCACACCTACAGCACACTCTCGAGTGAAGTTCCTGCTGCACTCAATTTGCTCTCTGTATATCCTAAAGAAAAAAGAGTGGAAAGATCCGACTAAACAGGGTGTATTAGGTGGAATGCTTATATTCCTTTGAATAATGCCCGTCACTGGTCGACTGGAAACGCTTGGAAAGCAGTGTTACTCCGAGCTTCATGCATATGCTCATAATTCTCAGCATTTTTCACCGACAAGAACGCCAAGCAAAGTATAGATGTTTTCATTTGACGTAATTGTTTTGTGAATCGCGAAGAATGTAAGGTTGGCGAAAAAACCCTGCGACCTTCAATGCTCTACCAACTGAGCTACGGCGGAGGTCGCCATGCCGTCCAATTTGTGGCGTACGCATTGTCAGGCAGGAGAGGCAGAAGCCACTCAAGCAGGCACCAAAAGCGTAAAAGAAACCGAAGGATATTCTTTATTGAGCGAACTAATGCCCATACAAAAAAAACGACCCTGGGGATAACACGGCTGCGGATAGCCAGCCAAAAGAAAACGCCGCCCAGCAAAAACTGCGAAACTGAATCCTACTCAAACAAAACAGCATCGAAACGGTTCGAACGCCCTCCTCACCCACCCGGCTTGTAAATGGCGCCTGGGCAGTACATATTCCAATGTGGCCTCTTCATCTCATAAAGAAGCGTTGCCCTAGAAGCAAGAGAATCGCGGTGAGTACATACAATACGGCGTGTTGTGAAGATACAGTCGTCAGCAAGGTTAACATGAACGATGCGACTCACAATTTGCACTACTTGTGCTGTTGCTAGCCGCGAAGCGCTGCAAGCCGTTGCCGAGATAACACCTCGGTATGCTTACATTGTATGTCGTCATGCGTGGGTAACATCTCGACCGTAGAACCCAAAGCTACGTGGCGCTAGCGTCAATCAAACTGTTTCAGAATACGTGGCGGAGCTTTCGTATTAAGCTTGCTGACAACTGTAGCTGGTTGCGGAGTACTAGCCCAAGTGAAAGTATGTGCGTGAAATGTACGCATATGTGCCCCATAACGTGGATAGAATGGTGAACCCCGCTTTAGCTTGGTTGGTGTTGCACCGAAGGTCGCAGGTTCAGGCCCTGTCGGCGGCGACTCATATTTTCATCCACTTCACTTTCTTTGCAATTTAAATAAAAATTTGCTAGAAATGACGTCCCTTAATCTTTGCTTGGCTTTGTTGTCTGTTAGTTCTAATAAATATTGTACTTTACAAAAAAAAACACGAGGCCATAAAAACCGCCAGGCCTGCGGAGAACGCACAGCATAGTCGCAGAGAAAGTTGGAAGAGCCGCCTTACAAGAGCCTTTTTCAGACATTCTCTGGGTGACTGCTACAAGAAAACTTGCACGATACCCACTACGCTATATAGGATCATAATTCCTGTGTAGTAGAAAAACATTCGCCATGCCATTCTTCGTCATTCTTTCAAAAAGCGTGGTGCCCGCTGCACATGTGCAATAAATTTTGTGCAATTTTTTGACGCTGTGGATGACGGCGATGAACATTTGTGGCGCAGGCTTTTCTAAAGGGGTAGGAGAATACAATGACCAATTTGCTACTCTATTCGCATTGTACGACACCTCTTTGTTCCTTTGATGTTCTAAACTGCTTCGTTAATCACATTATCAAGATTTCTCTCCTGACATGAAGCCTGCCTACGGTCAGCTTGCCGCAAAATTTCAAGCACCGTTGTGGTTCAGTGGTAGAATACTGGGCCGGCACGCAGGAGACAGAGGTTCGAAGTCCCTTTGAGTCATAGGTGGTTTTATTTACAGCAACAGCTGCTATGAGGTCACAACACAGGTCACGCGCGGTGCCGTAGTTGTCCGCCGCCGCCGTCGATGTTCGCAACCACTATCGCACGAAATAAAAAAAGAAACTCACCAACAAACACATACATCAGGTGAAATTGTTAGATTCGAACCCGGGTCCTCCGCGTGCCAGCACAGTGTTCTACTGCTGAGCCATCCGCTGCTTCAAAGTGTTTCACAATCTTGCCTTAGGCAGGCTTGATGTCGGGAAAGTAATCGTGTTCGTATGAGTAATGAAGCGTTTTAGAACAGCAAAGAAACAAACAGGTGTCACACAATGCGAATGATGATGTTGATGTTGATGCTGATGCTGATAACCTCGGATGAATGGCGCTCACCCACAGAGGGGGATGGGCCAAGAACTGGGTGGCAGGATACTTAAATGAAACGACACAATTCGTGTACCAAGTGTGTCGTTCTTTTCTCTTTTTTTCACGGCTCTTACCCATTGCAGGGGATCGGCCGAGTGTTAGGTGATTTTTTTTCGTTCAATGCTCCAACACTTTACAAAAGCTTGTTTTTCATCACCTATGAACTGTGGCAATAGCCGCTTCAGACGTATTTCTTCATCGCCATCAGCCACTGAATGCAACCCGAAGTTTTCACGAAATTCATACCAAGATTATGGCGGATGCCACGCTTCTCAGAAGATTGATGAAAGCTAGCATAGCGAATGCCAGCCTACCACGCAGAAATTATGATTATTTATGACGTAGTGGGTACTGAGCAAGTGTGCTTCTAGCGTTTACCCTAACAGTGTTTAGAAAAAGTTCTGAAAGGCCGCTCTTCATTCTTTTGCTTTTACTGTCCTACGCGTACCGCGCAGGCCTGGCGGTTTTCTGCGTACTTTTTTTTATGTGTGATAGTGGCCATGGACACAGGTGGTGGCAGCAACGGACAACTACAGCGCACGCTACCCGTGTTGTGATCTCGTAACAGCGTGATTACACGAGATATCGACACGGGTTCGAAAGTCTATATTACAATTTTAATTGTTTAGTTTACATTTTGTGCACATACCACTCAGTTCCAGACACAGCCCCACAACAACATCGTCATCTTCATTCCTTCTGCGTCATTTCTGCACCCATGCCTGAGGTACCTTTCTATACCCGTGACATTACCCCGGGCGGCAAAGCACCGTTCCGGTGCCTGCTGATATTAGATGGACGGGTCACTTGATAGGGCTTCAGGTGAGACACATGCACAATGTCACTTCTAGATGTAACAGTGGAGTTCGTAGTAGGATAAATTTCATAGGTGACAGGTGTGCCTTGGCGCAGAACTCGGTAGGCTCAACGTATTGCGATAAAGGTTTCTCGCACAGGGCGACACGACGGGATGGGAGCCGTAGTAGCACGAGAGAGCCCGAAGAAAAATCGACATCCCTATGTTGGGTGGAGCGACTTTTGGGCTTTCTGGGACGATAAGAACCTGGCGCGGGTACTCTACGTGCCATCAGTGCACGGCAGATGACATCTTGTGCGTACGAAGTGGTGGACAGAAGGTCATGCGTAAGCAGGGTATCGAAAGGTAGTAAGGGAGCATGGCCAAAGATAAGTTAAAATGGTGAGTAGCCGGCAGTTTCATGACGTGACGAGTTGTAGGCGAATGTTACGAACGAAAGGGCAGTGTCACAATCGGCGTGGCCGTCAGAAACATACATAGCAAGCATGTCCGTCAGTGTGCGGTTGAGGGGTTCAGTAAGTCCGTTAGACTGAGGATGGTAAGAAGTCGTAAAGTTGTGCCGCGTAGCACAGGATCTAAGGAGGTCGTCAACCACAAGAGACAGGAAGCAGCGGCCACGGTCCGTGAGTAGGTGAGAAGGAGCGTATTGCTAAAGGATGATGTCATAGAGTAGAAAATCTGCGATGTCCGTCGCGCAGCTAGTCGGTAGCGCTCGAGTAATTGCATACCGAGTCGCATAATCCGTAGCTACTGCTATCCATTTGTTTCCCGTTGCCGATGTTGGGAAGGGACCTAACAAATCTAAACCCACCCGATGAAACGGCTCGACTGGGACATCAATAGGTTAAAGGTGACCAGCAGGGAGAAACATAGGCTTCTTCCGACGCTGGCACAGGTCACACGCTGCAACGTAGCGGCGAACGGAACAATAAAAGCCCTTCCAGAATACCCGTCGGCGGCACTGATCTCCACTAGGGTGCTGGATGGCGCTTCGAGCTCTCCGGCGTGCGGCCGCCGGAAGTTCGAGCGCTCGTCCCGGAAGTCGGACAAATGTCCGCCGTTCCAGCATAGCGCGTGCTACGTATGGGCTGGTTTCGCGCGCATTCCGCTAAAAATGCCTGCTTGTTGCGCCGTCAGCTGCACCAGCAGACCAGAGAAGTCGTCTGGGAAGACGTTCCACTTGTAAGTATTACAATATTCTGTGCAACGTGCGTGATACGCAGCGAAACGCAAACGTCATATCAGTGTCGTTGTAAAGCTGTGGCTCTTGTTACGCAGGTTCCCACGCTCTAAGCCGGATTTATACCGGCGTTGGGTGGTAATCTTAAGAATTGACAAATGGACTCCATCCCCAGGTAGCAGACTCTGCAGTGACCACTTTACTGACAACTGTTTTGACAAAACGGGCGCACGAACTCGGCTACAGCCTGACGCCGTGCCCACCTTGTTTTCTTTCCCGAAGCACCTGGAAAAGGTATAGTACGACATCTCGGCATTTTGGTATAGCGGCCCGGAAAAAAAAACGCATACTGTTTGGCCATCGCAGTTCGCTCGTTTAGCGTTCGTATAACTGCCCCTACAGTTGATGCTACGTTTATTAGACACTGAAATCGCCTGAATGGGCGCTACCTTCTTTCGTAGTTCATCTGCTGAGTCCCTTTAAAAATGACGCCCTACAAATTAGCTCGGAGCACAATAAAATCTACATGTAGCTGTGAGAAGCTGTGGTTGAGGAATTGTTTGGCAGACTTACTCTGAAAACCATGTACTGTAAGCAATGAAACGGAATAGGAAAAACATGTCCATTACGTTACAAAGCGCGAGGTCTTGAATTTTAAGTGCCCAATTTTTTCTTTAAATTTCTGAAATGCTCGTATCTGCGTTATATATCTCAGGGGTGCTATGATAGCTGTCTAAGATGCTAGTGGTATAATTCAGAAACTGCTAGACTGCTATAATATGCTTGACGGTAGCATATTTTTTTACTTACAGCATTTTGCACTCGCAGTAATAAATAAGCATAACTGTGAATGAAACACGGCTGTTTCAGAGGACTGCTGAGAGAAAGCCGCCTAAGCAGAGAACTGCCATTGTGGATGTGACCCCAGTGGAACAGCCAAACGACAACACTCCAACCACGGTGCAAGAGAACTCAGCCCATGCAAGTTGCCTTTTTTTTGTACTACGCTGCCCGAGTGCAGCTACTTGGTCCGTCCTCGGTTGAATGTAACTAGTCCGATGTTAGTCAGGCCACTTTCTTGCAATCTCGTGGTAACCAACACGATAACTTTGTATACATTATGCACACCAGGATAGCATCCAATTTGAATCAAGTTAGTAGTCCTGGTATGTTCTGTAGTCATAGCAGAACATTGGTTTTATTCATGGCTGCAGCACCAGTTTTTCTAATCCAGGGAAAATATTGAAATTCCTGTCTGATGTGGCATTTCTCGAGTGCACCGGTAAATGAAGGGGCCAAAGTTAATTTCTACACTCCCCTGTGCACCTGGTTGCTTATTTTCTGCGTTAAACCACGTAAGCTACGAACAGATGCCTGCTTTACAAAGACTGTCATATGATGAGTGGTTTTTGTGAAACGTGTCGTCTTTTTCAACAGCTTTAACTTTCACTGTTTTATTTTCAGGTCGCCGAGCACAGCTATGCAGTCCTTGACACGCCAAAAATACTGAAGAGGAAACTGGATGCTTGCACAGATTCAGCGGCTACAGTGAAAAGAAAGCTGAAGCTCAGCCTTGAACGAGAACGTCGGTTAAGAAGGAAGGTCAGCTCATTTAATGAAATATTTGATGACCTCAAGCACAAGCAGCTCATTTCAGAAGATGCCTCGGCAATGCTTGAAAGGTGCTTCACGGGGATCCCCTTGGAAGTTACGAAACGGTTGCTCAAGCAAACATCCAGTGAAGGCGACAAGTCGTCTGTTAAGTTAAGCCGAGACAAATATTCTCCTGCACTGCGTGCATTTGCACTCACGCTACAGTTTTACTCGACAAAGGCATATAACTATGTCAGAGAAACATTTCAATGTTCCTTGCCACATCCATCGACTATAACTAAATGGTATAGCTCCATTAACGGAGAACCTGGATTCACAAGCGAAGCAATCAACGCCATCCGAGCAAAAGCCAATGAGGCTAAGAAGAACAACAAACAGCTTCTCTGCAACCTTGTTGTTGATGAAATGGCCATTATAAAGCACCTTGAATGGGACGGCAAAACATTTCGAGGCTACGTGGATATTGGCAATGAAGTGGACGATGACAGTAACGCAGTTGTGTCTGAAGCCCTTGTTTTCATGCTCGTATCTCTGGACTCCCACTGGAAGGTACCGTGTGGCTATTTTTTGATCAATGGCCTTTCAGGAAAAGAGCGTGCGAACATTGTGAAGCTCTGTCTGACAAAGTTGCATGAGACAGGAGTGCACGTGACATCAGTGACATGTGATGGTCTCCGTTGTAACTTTATAATGTTCCAAGACCTGGGGGCTTCCGTTGAAGATGCATCAGTGATGTCAACATCATTCCCTCACCCTGTAACACAAGAAAAGGTGTACTGCCCTTTAGACGCATGTCACATGGTCAAGTTAGTTAGAAATGCTCTTTCTGCTCTTGGGTGCCTCAGGGACGCATCAGGCGCATCGGTGAGCTGGGACTACATTGTCCAGCTACAAGAACTTCAAGAAAAAGAAGGCCTGCATGCAGCAACAAAACTACGTGCTGCACACATTCAGTGGCAGAAACAGAAGATGAAAGTCAACCTTGCTGTCCACACTTTAAGCACTAGTGTGGCTGACGCCATAGATTTTTGTCGTGAAGACTTGCAACTCCCACAGTTCAAAAGTTCAGAAGGAACCTGTGAAATTTATTCGAATGTTCGATAAACTGTTTGATTTCCTCAATTCACGCAACCCAGTGGCCAATGGTTTCAAAGCGCCGCTCCGACCTAGCAACAAGGGAACCTGGATGAACTTCTTCGAAGAAGTCAAGGAGTACATTCGGGGGCTGACTGACGGATCAGGTGTTCCCATTTTCAGGACGCCCAGAAGAACTCCAGTTCTAGGATTTCTGGTGACCATTGAAAGTGTCATCGGTCTGGCATCCGCGCTCCTCCTCTCGGACAATGCTCCACTCCATTACTTTCTTACTTACAAGCTTTCACAAGACCACATTGAACTGTTCTTTGCCGCTGTGCGTTCTAAAGGGGGCTGGAATAACAATCCCACAGTCTCACAATTTGTGGCGGCATACAAGCGACTTGTCACACACAACCAGGTGAAGGGTTGGCGAGGGAACTGTGAGTCTCTTGACAATACGCGCATACTGTACGTGAGCAGTCAGTTTTGCTCCAACGATGAGCTCGACATGGCCACAGCAAAGCGAAGCGGCACATAAGACCTCATGCAAGGCATAGACGTACCCGACGAGAGCGAGCTGGATGTCATAGTTGAAGATCTCCCTGCACTGTCTCCGTACCTTGGAAACGTCGTTGGTTACATCGCAGGGTTTGTTTGCCGAATGGTCAAACGTAAAATACCTTGCGCAGTATGCTACTCGGCCACCATTGCCGAGACATGTGGTTCGGCACTACTGAACAGAAAAAAACCGTGGAGGTCTTTCCAAGCCGTCGTCATCGACAACGTACATCTGTCAGCTGACTGAAAAAGCTGTTCGACTGCAGGAGAAGGTTCACGACGGAGGCCTTCCAAAAAAGAATGCAGCTGACACTGTGACAGCTAAGGTTATGGCAGAACTTTCGGGAGTGCTGAGCACGAACAAGCTCTATCCGGAACTGCATGGCCATATGTTCGAGTCAGCAGTTGACTCCAACCACTTTGTGCGTCTTGTTAAATGTGTCATCGGCTGCTACGTGAAGATCAGGATGCACCATGCCGCGAAGCAAGCTACTGCAAAGTTAACAGGACCAAACATCCGCAAGCGACTTGCAAAGTTGATTATTTTCAGTCACCAGTGAAGTGACGTGACGTGACATTTCTTAAGTGCTTCAAGCAACTTGCAGAGTTGATTATTTTCAGTCACCAGTGAAGTGACGTGACGTGGCAGTTCTTAAGTGCTTCAAGCGACTTGCAGAGTTGATTATTTTCAGTCACCAGTGAAGTGACGTGACGTGGCAGTTCTTAAGTGCTTCGAGTACAATAAACACGTGAAATCCATCTTTGTACATGTATGCCTGTTTTGTTTTCAATGTCGAGGCAGGAAGCATACCTAAATATTAACCTGCATGCACTATTGCCAACCATTTCCAGGCACTGCATTGTCAGTAACAAGGACACGTGCACAAACGTTCTGAGTAAATGAGTTTTTCGTTCAATTGCAGGCCTCTCAATTCGAATGAAGCAGTTCCACGCGTCCTCCTTTATCATTCTTTAAGGGTTACACTAAAATGTCCAATTGAAGCCGTAACCACTAGGCAAATCTAAATCTGGATAGACCAGTTTGCATTAGGCACTGCGTGTGCGCAATGGGTGGGTGTCCCTGATAACTAGCAATAAATGTGTTCATAAGCTAGAAATTTTCCTTCAAGAGAAAGGGCGATACCTTTTGTCAGGCAATGATGAGAAAGCGCGTTTTAAAAGAATTTACTTTGACCTGCTGGTTACACACATATGCTTGAATTCATATTGTAAAGGGTTCCGATGTACTAACGTTCAAAGGTAAAACAGGCGCAAGCTGCCCACAGCCATTTCAGGATTTTTTTTTTGCCGGCACGTAGCAAACATCAAATCGGTTATTCTGTTTCAGGCAGCTTCAGTGGGCAGCTTCCTCCGCGTTGTTATCGAACTCGCTTAGCTAGTTAATTTTCCGATAATCCAAGGCCTTTCACGGCTGTTGATTTATTGTTTTCGACTAATACAAGCCCCTTCATGACTGTTAATTTTATTGTAAGACGTGCATCCTAACACGAATCATAAAGTCCACTCGCCAGCATAAATCCCGTTCGAGCTGCGTCGTCTCCTCTCGAACCGATACCTAAGTGACATTTCCGTTCTCCTTCGCAATTATAAACTGCTTCATATTAACGTCGCATGTTTCGGTATAGCATAAGTTGTGATCTGAACGCGATGTGTATCACCAAAATGCAATTAAGTGAGAACAAAATGCAAAATGCGTCAATGGGATCAGCGGTTGAGAAGCGTAGCAGACGCTCAACTTACGGGACGAGCCATTGAACTTCCGGTGGCCGTGCGCGCGCCAGGCCGCGACAGCGGCGAAGCGCCATCCAGCAACTCTAGTGGAGATCAGTGGTCGGCGGACGCGGTCATAGGTTCTGGAGACACCTAAATGTGCGGAAGTTGGGGCGCTGTGCACTTCTTGCAAGATGTCCTTGCGCAGATGACATGGGACAACGAGCAAAAGTTCCGCGCCATCGGGCTGTAAGTTGCGGCGGTACAAAACGTCTTGAAGAAAAAAAAAAACAGGCTCAGTGAAGGGTCTTTAAGGCCGGATTGAAGACGGTCGATCATCGATAGAAGCGACGGATCTCTGCGTTGTTCGTCGGCTATGTGCAGAAAATCTGTTATGGCTAGAATGTTGGCATCAGCTTCCAACTCGGAGTTGGGTGGATCAACAGGGTGTCGAAATAAGCAGTCGGCATCGCTGTGAAGCCCGCCAGACTTGTGCACTACAGAGAACGTGTACTCCTGCAATTGCAATACCCATCGCCCGAATCTTCTGGTAGTATCCTTAAGGGTTGACAGCCAGCAGAGCGCATGGTGGTCTGTGATGACTGCGAACGTGCGTCTATATAGGTACTGACGAAATTTTGCGAAAACCAAATGAGAGCCAGGCACTCTCGCTCAGTAATTGAATAGCTCTTTTCCGACTGAGAAATTGGGCGGCTAGCGTACGCTATGACACGGTTTGTGCCGTTCTGCATTCGTGCGAGTATTGCCCCTATTCCATGGCCACTTGCGTCGGTGCGAAGCTCTGTTCGAGCGGCTGGGTGAAAACGAGCCAACACAAGTGCAACACAAGTACAATATTTTGTACGGAGGATCCAGTTTTGTCCCGTGTCATTCTTGAATTTTGACCACGATATATAAAACACAAGTAATAACGTGATAAAAACGATCTTTTTCTAATGAATGTGCGTGTAATTAAGAGTGAAGCAGCATTTTTGAAGCCTGTGCACTGAAGCAAACTGTTTTTAAAAAAGCTCTGAACAGGGGACATTTTTTTCAAAGTTGCAATAGTTGAAATTTTTTCGCTCCTAACTAAACCTTCTAGTGTTTCACGGTGACCTATTAGAACATAATGGTTACAATATGGCCTGTTCTTTTGTAAAAAAGAGTTAATTTATAACACAAGGCACCTCCAGTTTTATGGCCGATACCCTGCAGAGGGTAGCAGAAGTTTAACAGAGAACAAACAGCCAAGCAACTTTTTCGTTATAGCATGGCGATGCCGTGAAGTGTTGAACAACACCAATAATAACCTGTTGATTACTCTCTTTTAGTCAGTGTATTACCTGCTTAGATATACTCACAATCGCCACATCCGCGAAGTAGCAATAACCGTATTGTTACGTGGTTTCGGCTGACTTAAAGAGGCATAGTGGGGCCTACCCAAAAAAGGTGCCTCAGACTGAGAGTGAAGAAGTGGACGTTGCCGGTGAGCTGCGTTGTGCCCGCGGACTGACAACTGTTATTTTCCACGTAACATTGTGGTGGAGGTGCTGGGTACTCTTCTGACAACGGAGCTATGCAGTGGACGCCTACTTAAGTCTGCTACCATGGCTCCGGGTGAGGATACGGCTTCGCCACCTACCTCAGCAACGACAGCAACCCGGTACGTCACCCTAATGCAACCCCGTGATCCCGGTACCTTTACTGGAGAGGACAACGCGAATGTGGACAAGTGGCTTAGCATGTACGAGCGCTTCAGCAAGCAATATGGCTGGGACCCAACCGTTATGCTTGCAAATGTCATTTTCTATCTTGATAAGACTCCTCGCATCTGGTTTGAGACCCACGAGCACGAAATCACAAGCTGGGAAATGTTTAAACAACAGCTCCGCGACCTCTTTGGAAACTCGTTTGGTCAACAGCTTGGTGCACGAAAGCAATTCGCTGCACGTACACAGACGTCCACTGAGCCCTACTTGACCTATATTCAAGACGTCTTAGCATTGTGTCAAAGGGCCGATCCCAACATGACTGAGGCCGACAAGATTTCGCACGTTTTAAAAGGAATCGCCGACGATGCGTTCAGCCTGCTTGTATTTACCAACGTAACGACCATCGACGCCGTTATCAAAGAGTGCCGCCGTCTCGAGCAGACGAAGAGTCGGCGCATTTTGCAGCAGTTTCAGCGCCTACTCAACACCGTGGCAACGTCGTCTTGCGAAGCCACTCCTTGTCATCCGTCTACAACCGAAGACATGACGCGCATCGTCCGACGTGAACTCGAGGCCGCTTACCCGGCTGCCAACAAACCGACGTTGCCCGACGCCTCAACGCAGCTGTCGCCTTGATCCAGGCTGTTGTCCGCCAAGAAATCGCTAACCTTGGTATCCTGTCCACTGCACCCACCCTGGATAATACTGGTCCCTCGATAGCTTCTGTGGACATGAGACGTCGCCGTCCGTACTCTATTCGAACCAGGAAACTCGTCTGAATGGCGAACGGCTGATGATAAGCCAATCTGCTTCCGCTGTGGTCGCGCAGGACACATCGCTCGTTACTGCCGCAGCCAATGGCCATCTATGTCTTCTGGCTCGTACCCCGCTTACAGTAACTCATTCCGATGGTGAGGACTACGGCCACCCTGTACCGTCGTCGCCACCGCTTCAAAGCCGCCCTTCTCGTTCAAATACGCGTCGCCGCTCTCCCTCACCATCGTTTAACCACCGCATGTCCCCGGAAAACTAGGCTGCGCAGCCTCTGGAGGTGAAGCTGCCCTGTCGACCTTACCACAAAAATCCTTTGTTGCCCTTACGTTTGAACCAGAACACCCTTGAAGTATATGTTGATGGCACACCTGTTGAAGCTTTGATAGATGCGGGCGCTCCCATCTGTATTATGAGTTCGCGTTTTCGTCGTCGCATGAAGAAGGTCCTCACGCCCCCCTTGACCAGTGTCGTCCAAGTTGCAGATGGTGCAACAGTCCCTGTCGTCGGTATGTGCACAGCTCAACTTACCGTAGCCGGTCATCAAGTGGTCGTCCTTTTTACCGTGCTTGCAAAATGTCCCCACGACCTCATACTAGGCCTCGATTTTCTTGCCGCCAACTCTGCTCTGATTGATTGCTCCGCTGGTGTGCTCCGCCTTGAACTGCCACAAATCAGTGCCGCCCCGTACCAACCTACATGCCGATTAC
Source organism: Rhipicephalus annulatus (assembly GCA_013436015.1). Lineage (NCBI taxonomy): Eukaryota > Metazoa > Arthropoda > Arachnida > Ixodida > Ixodidae > Rhipicephalus > Rhipicephalus annulatus. Next base: position 128,125 of record WOVY01010337.1, read on the forward strand.
AATGCAGCGACTTTGTTCGCCTGCCCTCCAAAACTGTGACGTACGTCAATTATCTGTGCTCACCAGCTGTGCCCGACGGTGACTATTACGCCAGGTCTCTCACCGACGTACTCCTTGCGCACAATGTTGCAGTGCCCTATACGGTGCTCAGCATCACAGATAACAAAACTTGTCTACCTCTTGTCAATTTCGGCTACATGAATCATATGCTTCCACAAAGCATTTCTGTGGCCCACCTGTGTCCGTTGCTCGATTCACAAATTGAAGTGCTTGCCTTAGACACACTTGTTTCACCGCAGCGCACATCACTCGCAACACATTCGGGCAGCCGTCAAATTGTAGACATGATCGCCACTGATCTTCCGCCTCCGCAAGTTGAAGCCCTACAACATCTTCTCGAAGCCTACCAGAATATTTTCCACTTTGGCGACTGACCTCTTGGGCAGACGTCCTTTGTCCAGCATCATATACACACAGGTGATGCCAGCCCTGTTCACCGCCGTCCCTACAGAGTGTCTGCTTTTGAGCGGAGCATAATTCAGAAGGAGGTGAACAAGATGCTAGCGAAGGACATTATTGAATCATCCTCCAGTCCCTGGGCATCCCCGGTGGTAATAGTTAAAAAGAAGGACGGATCGTGGCGATTTTGTGTGGACTATCGCCACCTTAACAACATCACCAAGAAAGACGCATACCCTCTGCTCCGCATTGACGACGCTCTTGATTGCCTACATGGTGCCGCCTACTTTTTATTCATCGATCTTCGTTCTTGTTATTGGCAGATTGCCCTGGACCCCATGGACCGAGAGAAGACGGCTTTTGTAACACCCGATGGCCTCTACCAATTCAAAGTCATGCCTTTCGGCTTATGTAATGCCCCCGCCACCTTTGAACGAATGATGGACTCCCTGCTCCATGGATTCAAGTGGTCTACGTGTTTTTGTTATCTGGATGACGTGATTGTGTTTGCTCCCACTTTTGAAGCGCACCTTGAAAGACTGTCGAAAATTCTTGATGTATTCCGTCTCGCCGGCCTTCAGCTGAATTCATCCACGTCGCCGTCGCATTACAATACTTGGACATATTGTTGACGCTTACGGCGTACAGCCTGACCCAGAAAAAGTTCGAGCTGTAAAGGACTTTCCTGTGCCAAAAACCACCAAAGATGTCCGCAGCTTTGTGGGGCTCTGCTCCTATTTTCGACAGTTCATCAAGAACTTCGCGGAAATCGCTCGGCCCCTAACAGATTGACTCAATGCAGATGAGACGTTTACCTGGGGTTCCTCGCAAGCAGCAGCATTTTCCGACCTGACCACTTTGCTCACTTCTTCTCCTGTGCTGGCTCACTTCGACCCTACGGCACAGACTGAAGTCCGCACCGATGCCAGCAGTTACGGAATAGGCGCTGTGTTGGCTCAGCGACAACGGGGGCAGCATCGCGTGATAGCTTATGCCAGCAGGCTGCTGTCCCCCTCGGAGCGTAATTATTCCATCACAGAGCGCGAATGCCTATCGCTGGTGTGGGCAGTCACGAAATTTCGCCCTTACTTATACGGCCGATCATTTATAGTTCTCACCGACCACCACGCTCTCTGCTGGCTCGCCTCCCTCAAAGATCCCACAGGTCGTCTCGCCCGCTGGGCACTCCGCCTCCAGGAGTATTCTTACACCGTAGTGTATAAATCAGGAAAACTGCACAAAGATGTTGATTGTCTGTCACGCTACCCTGTGGCCGACTGCGATCCTACGAGCACTGATTCTGGGGGCTGCATCCTTTCCATCTCCCAGCTGCTTCATCTCGGGGACGAGGAGCGTCGCGATCCGGATATCAGCCGCCTGATGCAACAGCTCGAATATTCACCGCAAGACGCTTCTGTTCGCATGTTTACCTTAAAGGACCGCACCTTATATCGGCGTAATTTATCGCCCAATGGTCACGACCTACTTCTCGTCATACCAAAGCACCTGCGTTCCACAGTCCTACGTGAGCTCCATGACGCGCCAACCGCGCGTCACCTTGGTGTCTCTCGCACATATGACCGTGTCCGCCGCCGCTTCTACTGGCCTTGCCTTTCACGCTCTGTACGTCGCTGTGTCAACGCTTGTGAAATTTGCCAGCGTCGCAAAAAGCCGTCGGGACTCCCTTCCGGATATCTTCAGCCCATCGACATCCCATCGGAGCCATTCTTCCGTGTTGGTTTGGACCTTCTCGGTCCCTTCCCAACATCCGCCTCCGGAAACAAGTAGGTCGCGGTGGCTACGGATTACGCAACCCGTTATGCAGTTACGCGAGCCATGCCAACAAGCTGCGCTACAGATGTCGCTGATTTTCTACTACACGATCTCATTTTAGTGCATGGAAACCCCTGGTCAACTGCTGACAGACCAAGGCCGTACGTTCCTTTCGAAAGTGGTTGACGATATCCTGCGTTCCTGCTCTACCCAACATAAACTCACGACATCGTACCATCCCCAGACAAACGGGCACACAGAACGTTTAAACCGCACTCTGACAGACATGCTATCGAAATACGTCTCGGCCGACCATCGTGATTGGGACCTTGCACTACCCTACGTGACGTTCGCATACAAATCCTCCCGGCATGACACTGCTGGGTACCCGCCATTTTACCTTCTGTTTGGACGCGAACCAACATTGCCGTTGGATACCTTCCTGCCAGCCGCTGCGCAGTCTACTTCTGAATATGCACGCGACGCTATTACCCGAGCTGACCACGCTCGTTAGCTTGCCCGCAGCAGATTAATGGCGTCCCAAGACTCGCAGAAGCATCGTTACGACGAGCGGCATCACGACGAACACTTTCCAACAGGTTCCCTCGTTCTTCTTTGGTCCCCTACGCGACATGCAGGCCTTTCAGAAAAACTTCTCTCTCGTTTCACGGGCTCATACCGCGTGCTTAGACGAGTGACCGACGCTACATATGAAATTGTCCCTGATAATCCATAAACCTCTTCCGCTCTGCTGTCAAGGGACATCATCCACGTTTCAAGGCTCAAGCATTACAACACTGCTCCTGCTGTGGCCCCGTAAACTCGCCGGGTCGGCGCTTTTGCCGCCGGGTGTCGTGTTACGTGATTTCGGCTGACTGAAAGAGGGCATAGTGGGGCCTACCCAAAAAAGGTGCCTCAGACTGAGAGTGAAGAAGTGGTCGTTGTCGGTGAGCTGCGTTGTGGCTGCGGACTGACAACTGTTATTTTCCACGTAACAATATAAAAGCACGTGTACTGCACGTAACCATAGCGCCAACTGCCACATCTCAGCTTTGAGCGTATCAGCGTCCTATTGCCCTGCGTCACCCAGGTAGTGCAGTCATGTGCGAAAGGGAATCAATGCTGTGGTATTTACTGACTAGAGTGGGATGATACCAACTAACGGTGCGGCACGCATTTGCTTATTGTCACTGGAGTATTCTCTAAATTGCTTATGTAGTTAAGCATGAATATATATTTATGAAATTTCAAATCTATCCTGTCTATCACGTGAGGTTTAACGTCCTGAAGCAACTATAGGATCACGAGAGATGCCGTAGCGGAGGGCTCCGGAAATTTCGGCCATCTGGAGTTCTTTCACGTGCACCTAATCTGAGCACACGGACCTACAGCATTTTCGCACCCGTCAAAAATACAGCCGCAGCAGCTTGGATTCCATCTTGTGACCTGCGGGTCAGCAGCCGAGCACCTTATTCACTAGACCACCATGACGGGGCATAAAATTTTATCGTGCTGTGAAGTGATGTGGCCGGCAGAATAAAACAGCGCTCGCCGAAATTCGCCAAATGCGGCTGAAGATGTATGTGGCTCGAACACCCAAAGTATTTGCGGAAGTGAAGTTAGCCTATTCCGATTCCCGTGAATAATTTGGCGGTACATCAACAATTCTACATTTTTATTTGATCATACAAAAAATCAAGACAAGGTTTAATTGACAGAAATTATATACCACTGACAGAATAACAACGCAGTTACGCTACATTCGTTAAATCACTCCACGTTTTGAACCCAGCAGCGCACATATGTGACCATTTTCTTAAAGTAAGGCCTCTTATTTGTCAATCGTCATGTAATATGCCTTCATATATTGGTTATTTTTGAGTTACTGACAACACACATGCACGAGGGTTTGATATCCATATCTAAGTTACTTGGTGCATGGTTATACATCCAATAAGCACGATAAAATCAAGATAACACAAAGTGTTCCTAACTTACAGTCTTGTTACCCATTTTGTTTAGAAATCGCTGTGCTTATCTGATGCTGTGACTCCCTTATGTGCTTCGGAAAATCAAAACCAGCACTTAGTTTCCGTTCTATACTTACTGGCAGTTTTTCCGCAACGGTTCCCCCGAAACCTCCAGGCGCGTTGTCTTCCAATACGGCAGGTAGGTGTCACCGCATGCTCTGAGGGTCTCTACCTTGCACCCTTCCTTCAGCTGAATCGGTTCCGCCCAGCAAAGGCCTGCGTATATGAAATGAGGAAAACTTACACCATTAGTGTTGAATACTCTCCCAAGTTCATATCCCATAAACAAACGGGAGAGTGTGAGAGGCAATGTACCTAAGTCAGAACTTGCAACACTTGCGAATATTGATTTTGAACGAAAGTGCTGGTTCTCGCCAGATTTGAATAATTTTTTCAACCATTGCTGCTTTTCCAGTGTAATCTTGTAGAAGAATCAGGGCTTACTCTTGACTGTGCATGATAATTTCCTCTAAATAAAAAGATTGGTGAGAATGTTAGCGTAAAAGTGGTGTTTTTGACACTGCAGAGGTTACAGTGGCTTTTAAAAACAGTCCCTCCCCTCAAACCGCACGCCTGTGTTGGCTCCATGAAAGATTCAACGTGGTTTCTGCCATGTGGACCAGGGGTTGTTTACTCTATATAATATACTCATTTGTTAAGAGGTATACTAGCCAACAGGGCAGTGCCTTAATGAAATGCTGTGAGTCCCATTACAATGTTCACAAACTAATCCAGGGCCACATTAAAATTCACTGCCGTGATTGTGGGTGTTACACTTTGTTTTATCAATGAAGTGATGAAAAAGCACCCTTCACAAATGACTAACAGAAGCGCATTTCATAGCAAGAGCTGGCATCACATGTATCAGCGCCCCTTAGTTGGCTTTACCTGAACATGAAGTGTCCTTCATTCATTAGGCCAACCATCTATGAAACTTTCGTCTGACGTTGCCATGATGTTGAGCAATCTTGGTGTCACGTTCGGGTATTTTTCTTATGCCAGCGCAAGTCTACGCATTGATGAAATTTGCTACTGACGCTCAGTTGGAAGTCTACGTTCTCTCTCTCTCTCTCTCTCTCTGTGTGTGCGTGCGCGCGCGCGCGCGCGCGTGTGTGTGTGTGTGTGTGTGTGTGTGTGTGTGTTTGTGTGTGTGTGTGTGTGTGTCTTGGTCTGCTCGGCTGTTTTTTTTCCTAAAGAGGTGTACCAACTCAAGTGTGTAACCAACTGGTCCAGTCTTTGAAACTTGTGTAGTTACGCTCGGAGCAGAGACTTACTAAGAAGGTTCCACTTAAATTAAGAACAACGCAGCCAGCAATAGAAAGTGAAATATAGGTGTAACGAAATGCGAAAAAAAAAGAGACAGCAGTGTGGGTCACGGAACTAAGGGAAATTAAAAACATTTTAGTCAAAATCGGAAAGTAAAATGGGCATGGGCAGGGTATGTAGCGCGTAGGCAAGAGAACGGGTACTCATTAAGGGTAACAGACTGAATTGCAAGAAAAGGCAAATGTACTAAAAGTGAGTCATAAAGTTATGTGGGCAGAAGATATTAAGAATGCGGGTATAACCTGGCCGCAAAACGCATGAAACCGGGTTGACCGGCGGAACAATACGCAATGACCGTAGTTAGGATCGTAGTGGTTACCTACGAAAATGCGTGGCAGGGCTAGTCGGTGATACAGAAGGAGACAGCGCCCGTCCTGTAATGTAGGCTACTTCTCTGCATTGTCCTCTTCAAAATGTAACGCTACAACAAATCAGGTAAACATGGAGCTTCTCCTTCTGCTATCACTGCTGCTGATGATGATTGTGATGATGATGATGATGCAGTCAAAAAGGTCTGCGCGCCAGAAGCAATATGCGTTCATCTTGGACATAATGACACAGTTAACGAGATATACGCGCCAATTAACGCCAATGCGTCGTCGTTGGTCGGCAAGGCCAAAGCAATGCATGGGTTTCGCACAGAATTACAAAGTTAACGAGGTGTGTGTGCTAACAAGTCTGCGTGATATTAGGCATCCTGACACAGTCAATGAGCTCAACGAACCAAATGCTATACATTCATCTCGCACACAATGACACAGTCAACTAATTCTGCGAGTCAAACCAAACGCAATGCGCCGATCTTTCATATTATGAAATGGTCAAGGAGGTCAGCGCACCAAATGTAGTACGTTCATTTTGCACGCAGCCAACGAGGTCGGTACGCCGAAAGCTGTGCATCTTTCTTGGACACAATGACAGAGTAAATAAAACCTGCGCCCATGCCAACATTGGCATATTCATGCCAGCAGTGGCATATTCATGCAAACAGTGGCATCTTCGACAGGTATATGTGTGCCAAGATAATTGCGTTATTATTGTACACAAAGACGTAGTCAACAGGATTTGCGCGCCCAAAACAATGCGTTGATTTTGTTAAAAATGATGCTTTCGATTAGGTCTCCAAGCCAACAGCAATGCGTCGATCTTGCACCCATTGGCACAGTACAGTAGTGTGTGCCAAACACAGTAAGTCAAACACCATGCGCCGACCTTGGAATGATACAGTCAACAAGGTCAGCGCACCAAAAGGTACGTGTAATTCTTTCACATGACCACCCGATGATTTAGGTGGGTGCGCCAAAAAGAGTTCGTTGCTGTTGGACGCTTTGACGCAATTAACGAGGAGTGTGCAGCACATCAATGCGTGAATTTCAGGCATGACATACTTGATCAGGTTTACACGCGACCAGCAATGCACCGATCTTGCAAGCAAATGACGCAGGTCTGCGCACCAATAACGGTTTGAGCTTCGAAAAACTCACGCATTCAATGAGGTCTCCGCGTCAATAGCAATGCGTCATATCGCACACTATGGCACACTGAAATAGCTCTGCGTGCGAAGCGCAATGCTTTGATATTGAACGTGATGCCACAGTCAACGAGATCAACGCACCGAAAGCATGCGCCCATCATGTAGATGATAAGACAGTGATTTAGGCGGATGAGCCAAAAGCAGTGCGTCAGTTTTAGACACAATGGCACAGTCAACGAGACGTTAATGCCAACAGTAATGCATAGATCTTGCGTACAGTGACACAACCAGTTATACACAACATACCATTGCACGCGAATCGTAGCCAACCAACGGGATGTACTGAATTCACGGCTTACCTAGCAACGATGTCGCTACCAGCGCTAAAGGGACGGCAGCGTTCTTCACGAACATCTTCGGAGCTCTTACCAACACCCAGACGTGGGCAGTTTTCCTCGATAGACTTCACAGCCGCCGAGTAAAGCATTCGCTGCAATGACGGACACGCAGAAACGAGGAAAGGCTCATTGCCGCGTGCAAGAAAAAGATTGTTACGCAACGTCTATTCCGTTCACGCGCGCAATCTACGATCTGAAGCGGTATAGGTGAAAGCAAGGGTGCATTCTGTTTTCATCCAAGGCAGCATGTCCTCTACCCGGTGAAGGAAAACTGCCAGATTTCGTAATCACCTTGTGAAAGCATTTAGGCATATACTTTATATTCCTTCCGAGCTTGGGGCTTGATTAGGGGCCGTAAGAGTGCTGTTTGATCCTTTATTCACGACTGCCGTCTACGCGGTATGTGCGAAGGAACGGGAATGGATCAAGGGCGCCTTTATCACAACGTGCACCCAACGAGGCCAAGGATGGCCCCTTACGCACCCGGTGCTCTGCCATTCGAGCAGCGATGGCGGTCATTGCCCTGTCCGTCCGATTCTGCATTGCTGATATATTCGTGGGATAGTCAGCCAGCGCCGTTAGTAGCCATGGTGGCGTGTGTGTAAAAATTGTTTTAGCCAGTTTCTGAATGTATATGCTACTTACCTTCTTGCTTTTTTCTTTCCTATATATGAAGGTGCGAAGCGGTAAGCCAAATGGGCCAGCTGCGCGACGACCACTGTATTACAAGAAAAATATCTTTTTTTTTCCTGGCGTTTCACGTCCGACCATCATTCAGTCGCTGTGCATTAGCCACTTGTTTTTTCACAGCCAATACAAGGAAGTGAGTAAAAAAGTTTCGTAGATGCTATTCAATATACAAGATCATGTCATGCCACGCCGCGGTGGTCTAGTGGCTAAGGTACTCGGCTGCTAACCCGCAGGTTGCAGGACCGAATCCCGGCTACGGCGGCTGCACTTCCGATGAACGCGTAAATAGTGTAGGCCCGTGTGCTCGGATTTGGGCGCACGTTAAAAACCCCAGGTGGTCAAAATTTCGGGAGCCCTCCACTGCGGCATCTCTCATAATGATATGGTGGTTTTGGGACGTTAAACTCCACATATCAATTAAGATCATGTCATGCGAAGCAATAGGTGGGTAAAGGCTTGTGCCACCTGTACATGAACAAGGTATAGCAACTTAAAACAAACACTACAATTGAAAAGCAAGTACATGCTAACGAAGATGATTAAGTTTACAGTTATAGAAAAAATGCGCACGATTTTTCTAGATACAGTGTCAAGCACAAAAAGAGGAGCTACACAAATGAAATCATAAGATGATATAATCTAGCGTGATAGTACCAACAATGTCGTCCAGACGAAAAGGTGCATGTATTTCTTGTAGTCAGGAATGCCACGTTTAGGAAAAGCGTATCGGGGCAGTGTATTTCATTCGCGAATGGTTTGAAGAAAGTTGGAGCGTTTGAAAAGGTTAGTAAGAGCAAGGTATGGTGTCAGATCACGATTACGATTATGTCTGGTTACGTCTGGATTATCACCATAGCTTTGTGAGTCATGGGAGTTATTATGTAGGGTTTATTGCTCAGTCGTAAAAGTCAATAGCTAACACTGCAACCACACCTGATGTTGCCGTCATATGGCTAAAACACAGTTTTTTTCTCGCAAACTGCATGAAGTACCGGCGCAGTTTCGTGGTAGAAAAGAACATAGTTATGCAAAAAAAAGTTTGAAGAGACGAAATGGGCCACAGAAGGTAGTACTTACGTGCTGTCACAAAGATCTTTAACTGCCCAGCGCACATGCTCTGGCAGTGTCTTGCGTCACAGGACACGTCATACACAAGCGGACAGGGCTGGGAAGGCACCGTCGCACGTCGTGAACTGAATATCTAAATTAACGTCCGTCCAGAGGGCCCGTGAAAGAGTGGAGAGGCATTCATGACCTCCCGATTCTGACGTGGGAGCAGCCAGTGGCGAGCCGAGGACCTCAGCGAGTCCTTCGCAGCTAGTCCCTCAGGACCTCATACAAATTTTTTGTCTGTCTGTCTGCCCGGAAAGGGCCATTTCCTGATTGATATTGATTGATATGTGGGGTTTAACGTCCCAAAACCACCACGTGATTATGCGAGACGCCGCAGTGGAGGGCTCCGGAACTTTCGACCACCAAGGTTCTTTAACGTGCACCCAAATCTGAGCACACGGGCCTACAACATTTCCGCCTCCATAGGAAATGCAGCCACCGCAGCCGGGATTCGAACCCGCGACCTGCGGGTCAGCAGCCGAGTACCTTACACACTAGACCACCGCGGCGGGGCCAGGACCGTTTCCCTTCTGCTTCCCCTCCGTAATCTTTTGTTTTCCGAGTTCATAAAGCGGGCTTGATAAGTTTTTCCTTATATTCATTTATGTCACTTCAAGAACCTCTGAATTATGATCAGCTTACATTGACAATGATAACTGATGGACTTTGTGGTGTTTCACTGCTGACTATGCATGATAGCATGCACTGTGTTCACATCCACGGCGTCTTCATTTCGACGGAGACGCAATACAAAAATTTTTGCCGGCTTCGGTGGCATAGCAGTTGCGTTGCTCAGCTACAGACTGCAAGGTCACGGGTTAGATTTATTCGGTCTCATTTCACTGGCAATGAAACGCTAGATGTTCCTGTACTGCGTGATTCTGTTTAACGTTAAGGAACACCAGGGGCTCGAACCTTATGAAGCTTTTCGCTGTGGCATTCCTTATGCTCATATATTCATTTTGGGAAGTAAAACTCGAGATATGTGTAATATTATTATCATTATTGTTATTATTTAAACGCAAATATTTCCGTCAACGTATACAGGGTGTCTCAGATCACTTTTGCGCCAAGTAGGCTATTGAACTTTCGTACTCTAAAGGAAAGTTGCAAAAAAAAGTATTGGAATGCTACCTTAGCATACACAGAATAACCGCACATTGCTGAACAATCGTGGTAACTTATTTAATGAAAAAGAATATTCAGAGGCTCTAATTTACGGGTGAATAAAGCAATATTTTTCACCAACCCATCTTATCGAACTGGCAGTTCACTTAACATGGATGACATATTGTGCCATTTGAGGACAAGTGCTACAACTTTGGCAATGAAAATATGTTAATGACGAAAAGGTTAAATAAGCGATGCTTGTTAATATGCAGCTCGGCTCGTTAAAAAAAATGTCCTCGCGTGTTGCGACCGCCTCAGACAGTACTGGGAAGTCCGGCGCGCGTGGTGCAAATGTTTGTTTTTGTAATACTTGGGATATTTCATGTTGAACACCCTAAATTTATGTCCACGTAACTAAACCTCAGAAGGTTTAATTTAAGATGGAAGTGGCGACAACGGCACACCTCACTGTATTATGCTAATTTTTGCTTGGGAAACTTTATAACTTACTGAGTATGTTTGCCGAATGCTGCCATATATTTTCCGCTTTTTTTCTGTTTGTTCGTTTTTGTAAGCTTCTAGTAGCAATGATTGTGTGTTGTCATGTCATGATTTTATTTACTGCATATCTTGAGACATCACTACTCTTTCGTCATCAAAATTTCTTTGTTTATTCACTGATAAGCAGCGTTGTGTGGCTTGAGCTGTGTAAATAAGAGGAGAGCGAAAACTTGAATAGTAAAATGATCTAGATAAAACAGATGCTACCCCTTAATAATTCAAGCTGGCACGGGCTTTCCGGTTTTTGAATACTTGCACTCACCACTTGAAGAACGCGAAACAAAGATGTTCTGTCGTTTCGGTGCACAAGATGTTTGAATGCGTAACGTTGCCCCAGTACTGTGCTCATTAAAGACGAAAAACTTTTTCTGTTTCTTTTTCACTTTTTTTTCTGCTGGCAGTGAAAAGCTTTACGTATCGCTGTTCATTCTTCGCAAATCGGGTTTTCAGGAAACCACAGAAACTATGACAGTCTCATGAGGACTAAAGTGTAAAAAAAGACCAGTGAACGCAGTCGAGTTGCATACAAAGCTAGTGAATCCGGCTTTGGTTGGCATGAATATGGAGTCGCAATGACTCCAACGTCTTATAGCGTCACACCGCAGTGACTTCTCCAGCACCTGCAAGAGCGAAACGGTTGAAAATCGGGCTAGTTCCCATAGATTCATTGTGAAATATTGGCAGCACAACCTAACAAGGCACAGAAAGAGAACACATACAAGCACGGAGTGAAACTGGAATTGGCCTGGCCGTCGTGGTCTAATAGTTATAGTACTCGATTGCTAAGCCGAAGGTCACGGGATAAACTCCCGGTGGCAAAATGCAGTGGCAAAATGTAGGCAAATACCGGTGGCAAAATGCTCGCAGAAATGTTCGAGGCCCCTGTTCCTAGATTTAGGTGCACGTTAAAGAACCCTAGGTGGTCAAACTTTGTGAACCCGTCCACTATCAGGGGGGGGGGGGGAGAGTCTCACGCTTTCTTTAGGCTGCATAACGGGAGGCAGAGCCCCGAACTGGCGCTGTCCCGGAATATTTTTTATACCTTGGCTAAAGCTCTCATCCACCGCCCAAAGGACTACTGGCCATTCTATCTTGCAGCTATTTTACAAGAGAATATTCGTGTCCATTCTGACACGAAGAATGCTGACAGTTTGGGTGCACGTTAAAAAACCGCAGGTGGTGGAAATTTCCGGAGCCCTCCACTACGGCGGCTCTCATAATCATATGGTGGTTTTGCGACGTTACACCCCACTTATCAATCAATCAAATCACTATAAAACAATCTGTTTAGAGCAATCTGTTTAAAATTATGCAGAACATTAAAGAATGCTCTAGTCGAACTAAAATATCCACAACAATAATTGATGATGTATTAAAACGTGCCGAATTTCATTATCGTAGAACGCTGTTGTGCGCTGCTAAGACCTCTATTTTTTTTTTACCGCAGGAAACCTAGTCCTCACCCATTCTGTGTCAGTTACACGTGGTTCTGATGTGCTAAGGGAGCACCATAATATTCTAATTCAAAGTGATCGCCTCAAAACCATTTTAAAACCACCTAAATCTGTGTATTGCAAGGTCAAAAATATTCGAGACATGATCACCACTGTCGCAAACAGGCTCTCCTTACACGATCGGCTGCCATTGTTGACAAAAAACGCGATGCAAAGTATGCCCGTACATGCGCACATCCCAAGAAGTCAACAATACTGGATCGAACATTTCCTTAAAATTCAAAGCCGATCTCGACTGCGACTCCAAGAACGTGATATATGTGATAGAACGTGTGTTATGCGAAAAACAGTACATTGAATAACAGAACGGCCTTTTAGACTGTATTTTAACAACCATAAATTTCATGCTAACACCTTGCCCCACTTGCCCATTTCAAGACACGTGCAGCTCCCTGACCACTGTTCTGAAAATCTACAGGTGACGTTACTCGAATCTGGTTTCCGCACAAACTATGACAGAGAAGCCCATTTGACATTGTCACGTATGGTCCAAATGAAAACACAGGAAAACTCAGTTGCCTATCTGTGTAACCTGTGTCACCCTGATTATCTGTTCTCTTCCTTGCTTAGCCGTGGTTACACTATGTCGTCTATATCGGCTGCTTACGTAGCAGCAATGTAACTTCTTTTATATAGCTCTTTCATGGTTGATTTTTAAGATATTTGTTTCCTTTGCCCTGGTTGTACCAGGGGGGTGAAACTTCGCGGTTTTTCTGTCCCGTGACCGCAGCGATCCTAACGTTTGGGGGCTGTACTACCTAAATGAACGTTCTTGTTATATTTTATAGTTATTACTAGGTTACTCATTAACTCCGGAGTTTTTACTACACAAGTGAACCTAAAGGTTAGCAGTTCGAGATTGTGAAAATAAGAGCGCCACCCGAAGTGGAAAACGGGAACTGCGCAGTCGTCCTATCTCTCACGGCGAAAAAGGGGCGTTTCCTTTCCGCGCGCCCATGTATGCTACAGCCTGCGGTGTCCCAAAGGCCGCTTTTACCGCTGTAAAGTTCGTTTTAGCGAAACCCATGCAAGATTCAGCCAAACAGACGCATCCATGGATTCTCGCCGTCATCACAAATCGTGCTGCGCTGAGTGGTGTCGGAATTCTTCACGACACACCGGCATAAAATTCTTTCGGATCCCGGCGGACGAAAGGTACGATCTGCATGCTGCTCGTTTTGTCTTTCTACGCTTGCACGGCATATCGGGATGCGGTTGCTGCAGTAGCTGTGTAATTTAATTGAGCTACACGTACATGATTTATTCATTACATTCTGATTGTCTGCTTTTCGGCTTCAATTATACATGACATGCACGGCAGAACATCTGGAAATTATTCCAGCGAATACATTTGCTACGCACGATTGTTTATACTTGCGTTTTCAATTTAATGCGTTTCGATCGTGCATTGCATTTCGATGTTGCACTTTGGCTCAAGGCAATGCAAGGCATGTCACAAATCTATTTGTAGCAGCATATACAGTAACTAATAGAACAGTGTAGCAACATCACTTTGGCAAGTAAGCTAGGTGTGACGCCTGAAGAGCCGTTTTTTTGTGCTTGAAGGCCGCAAGATTTATTTGCTATATGACACACCACACTTACTTAAATGCACAAGGAATAATCTCCGCGCACCTCACAAGCTCCATATCGGGCAAGAAATTGTGGATTGGTCTTTCATTACGCTACTATACGAAAGCTCGCATCCTCTCAAACTCAAAATGGCGAAGAAACTAACCGACAACCACATTTACCAGAAGCCTTTCAATAACATAAAAGTTAAATATGCCAGTCAGGTGATGAGCGAATCGGTCCCAGTGGCCATTGATGTATTCATTGCTCTTGGCGTGTTGCCGGCATCCGCCAAACCAACAGCTGATTTTCTCGAGAAGATAGATAAGGTATTCGACTGTCTGAATAGCTCTTCTGTAAAAAAAGCCTGTGACAAGTTACGTTATGAAATTTCGGAAGGGTCCGAACACCTAGCCTTTTTGCGGGAGTGCCTGTCGTGGGTTGAAAGGTGGAAATTTGACGGGCCTCGGCAACCACACACAGTTGAGGCATGGAAGGTCACCTTAAAGGCTATCCTTCTCCTCTGGGACGACCTCTTTCAAGATTTTGATTTTCGTGTTCTCTTGACTCGCTGGCTACAGCAGGACCCCCTGGAGAACCTTTTCGGGCTTCTTAGGTTAATGCATGGCTGCAATGACAACCCAAATGTGCTTCAGTTCACATCAGGTCTGAAACACATTTCTGTTGGCAAACTGGTTGCCCTTTTTTCAGAAGGAAACTGTGAACAGGATCGCAGCACTGTGTTGGCACAAATGTCAGAGCCACCTCGTTCGCTTCCTACTACTTGTGATGCAGCACCAACAGTCGATATGCTTCCTGCTGAGGAGCAGCCCGTTAGCCATGATATAGTAGAGGATAACGTTCTCTACTATGTTGGGGGATATCTCGTACAGCGATTTTTGTTGCACAGGCCTCCACACTGTGTGTGCAACACCCTTTTGAAGAATGCTGACCGCCAGCTTTGTGCATCACACCAGTATTTTGCTATGTTTAAGGCAAGCAACATCTCCTCAGATTTATTTGGCAATGTAACAATGCCTTCTGGCGATTGCTTTCAGGATATTAAGGCCATGGAAGCTTGCTTTTTGGAATATATCGGTGTTGTGGCGCACCTGCCTAATGTGAGTGGAGTTTTGGCAGGCATTTTGCACAGTTGTATGGGAAGGCAAAAATTCTGCTCTGAAGAATGCAAGAAAGCCTTTGTGCACCTCTTTGCAAGGATTCGCCTGTTGTGGCATATTCGCTTCGTGAACATCTCCTTGGCTAAACAACGCACCAGAAAATCTGCTGCAGCAGGAAAAATGCGGAAGTTTTTGTAACTTTTAGGATTCTGTTTGCATATTTGAGGTCTTGAAAAACTGAGCGCTCAGAAAACACGGACGACAAAAAGACACATATATGCGCAAAAGTAGGCGCTACTTCCATATTTTTGAGTCATCGCTACTTCTATAGCTGAGGTCACCATTTTCTGCCTCTGAAGCGGACATGTGTGTGTACAATTTATCTGCTTGTATTTTGTTTTTGTTTTATTCATTAAGCAATATAGGTATGTTACGCTGAAGAAAGCATAAACCCTTCGTGTTATTTTATGAGAACACTCTATAGTGGCTTCAGTATTTTGTAAATTTTTGCTTAAGCTTTTATAAAGAAACCTGATGCTGAATAGAAAATGTAGCAATGTCTAACTCCGGTACCTTATGGTTTTTGTATCATTTCCTCTTGCATCCTAAGTGTGCGGTGTACCGTATTATCTTGTCCCACTCATGGTATGATTTTATATCAGGATACGTGCTGTGAACTTGTGTATAGTTATTACTGTTTTTCTTTTGTCTTTGTATATAAGTATGTGCGGCAATGTGCACTGGATTGATACTAGGTTATTAGCATGCTGGCATGTGCGGTCCACTTTTGTATGCAACCAAAAACGTAAAACATTCAAGTTGTATTTGTACTGCATAAACTGTACGTTTAGGCAATAAAACATTCAAACAAACTCTGCTCTTTATTCTTGTCTAATTTATGTGTACACGTAAACAAAAACAACGTCTTACTTGGAATAAGTAGTGCACAAATAGGTGGATGGGCAGACCATCAATCAGAACGCAATGATGGCCGTTTTCATCATGTGGCGGGTTGCGCAACAGGAAGAAGGTCGCGTGCTCGCCATCTGAATACCTTCCACTCACTCAATTTGGCTTGCTGGTGCATCCCAATTGAATTTGGCGCTAAACCCCCCCCCCCCTCGCCACTCGGATCCTCAGTCCTCATCAAGATGGCGTCCCCCAGTGCATGTCTGCAATGCGCCGCCATGTTTTCGTACCAGCCCCAAACACCAGGCGTTCGTCCGGCGCTGCGAGCGAATATCGCGTTCCATGGAGGGTATAGGAAGTTTCACTCCCCTGGTTGTACTACATGTCAAGTTATGCGTTTTTTATTTGTATATCAAGTGCTTGCCACGTGCTCGCAAGTTGACTCGATCTTTTTTTACACGTGTATCAGGTGCATTTTAAGGCGATTGACACGCGTTTACGTTTGGCCGCATATCGCCTTTCATGTCGGTTTTTATATTTTCACCTCATTGATATGCATATCTATATAAACGCCACAAATGCCGTGCACTGTATTATGATGAACCAGACGCGTGGCCGAAATGACAATAAAATTACATCGTACTTGTTACCCGGAACAAGCACCACATTTTGTGTATAAATAAACAAATATATATATATATATATATATATATATATATATATATATATATATATATATATATATATTAGCACATAAAACGTCTTAGCTAGATTATGTAGCCTGTATATATTTGTGTAGGTCGGCCAATGGTACAATTTTTCATGGCATTTGAAATAAACCAGTTCAAATCACCTGACAAGTTCGAGATTGAAAACTTTAGCAAAGTGGAGATACAATCCCTGTTCTGCCTTCTTGCCAGTGGCTCGCTATATTTGGTGCCGCATAGTATCAGACGGGCATAATAAAAGCTTGTAAGTTATCTCTTAGTCATCGTTATGCTGAAGAACCAAGAAAAGAAGTTGAACTTAGTCTCTGAAACTACGCTGCAACGTCACTTTTTACACTCTATGAAACTTAACTCGTCACGATATGTATTTGGATATCATGAAAAATGGATGCACACAAATGGGCCCAAAACGATTTCACGCTTTCATAACAGTCATCCTTCAGGCTCATTTTAGCATTATGATGAGATGCCCTTAACTTAGTGCGTACATTTTGATGAAGGAGATTAGGTAGGATGATCATGGAATGCCCATACGCCAGGACTCCACCAATACGTTTTCTGGAACAACGGAGCATGGTTTGTTCCAATAGGGAATGCGGTCAGCACCGCAGGCTTGCAGTGTCTCCACTAAGCTACTATCCGTAAGTTTTGCGGAAAACGTGCTTGTTTCGTGGAACGACAACAGAAGGGAGCGGCATAATCTCGTTTTCCTCAACGCAGCTCTGTTTCAGCGGGTAGGAAAAGATCCAACATCAGACAAGGAAATGACAGGCAACAGGATGGGTGTTAACAATGACTGCTGATTCTTTTGCGTGTAATTAGCTTCTATCCTTCCTTCAGTCTCAAACTGAGGTCTGCTAAAACATGATTATAGGACATGAACTTTTATGATAAAACTTAGGACGAGGTGGTGTTCGCGATGTAGGGAGGAATGAATTTCGTGTGCCCTCTCTCGCTTTCCACAGTGCGCGGGTGCTGGGGCTATTGTCAGGCAGTTAATCTGCCTTATCCGTACCATTCCTTGACATGTAACATGTTGAAAAACATTAAGAATAATATTAATATTATATATTTATTACTATTATTGTTATGATTATCATAACACAATGCACGATTTTGCCCAATCTGAATTACTGGTGAAGGGTGCGACGTTCTTTAGCTCACAAAAGAAATGGGCATCTAGGGGTTATGGTGCTCTGCACCTGTTCGCAGATCGCAAGATTGAATTCCCGTAGTGATGGCAGCAAATTCTAGTGCAGCTAAATATTCTAGAATTCTGCTTTTTTTTAGATGTGGGTACACGTTCAAGAAGCCCAGGCGGAGCCCTCCACTGTGACATCTGTCTTATTCCGGAGCCTTCCACTACAGCATCTCTATTATCTTTATTGTGGTTTTTGCGTCGGTAATAATCGTCAATAGTATTTTGTGGCACTGTACCACTGATACAGTATTGCTCGTATAGTACCATTGCGTGTTATCGCAGCAGGATGCCACATCCTTTTATGTAAATTCGCTATGTGTACATGCAGAAACATTACGAAATGATTAGAGCAGCCAATGTACAGCCGTCGTGTTGCAGGCCTGTGTGCTCAGATTTGGGCGCACGTTAAAGAACCCCAGGTGGTCGAAATTTCCGGAGCCTTCCATTACGGCATCTCTCATAATCATATGGTGGTTTTGGGACGTTAAATCCCACATATCAATCAATCAATGTACAGCCGTCAGCACCTTTACCTTGAACACTCCGAGCCATGGCCTCGGCTCGCTAGGACTGAGGTTAACGCCACCAAGCGTTGAAAATGATATGCTTGCTGTAGTTAAAGATAGATGTAGCGTCGGTTTCACTACATTTTTGTTTCCAGTCTGCCTGACCGGTGGGTCAAATGCATTCACTTCACATCCCGTTTTCGCCACGTTTCACTCATGGCTACGTTATCGTGCGCACCCATGGCGTTCGTTGTCTTATCTCAAAAATCAACTTTTGCGTGTGACAGCTTACGCACCTTTCGTGCTTGAAAGAATGCCATGGGCGCGTGATAATGTAGCCACGAGCGAAACGTGGCGAAAACGGGAGGCGAAGTGAATGCATTTGACCCGCCCGTCAGGCAAACTGGAAACAAAAATGTATTAGTGAAACCGCCGTGCGCTTCACCTGTCCCTAAATGTAGAAAGCATATCATTTTCAACGCTTGGTGGCGTTGACCTCAATCCAAGTGAGCCGAGGCCACGCGCCGGAGCGTTCAAGTTAAAGGAGCTGACGGCTGTACATCTTATGGACCGATATAGCTACATACCGACACAACTATTGGTATACGGCAGTGCTTCCTGTGTCCGACGAAGCACTGCTTAAACACCCAAAGAGCACCGGGAAAGTTCCCAACCATAGGAGTGACACTGCCACACACTAGGAAAGAAAATATAACAGTGGCTCTTACCATGTACAGTCTTCTGGTTGCCCCGCCGCGTCGGTCTAGTGGCTAAGGTATTCGGCTGCTGACCCGCAAGTCGCGGGTTCAAATCCCGGCTGCGGTGGCTGCATTTCCGATGGAGGCGGAAACGTTGTAGGCCCGTGTGTTCAGATTTGGGTGCACGTTAAAGAACCCCACGTGGTCGAAATTTCCGGAGCCCTCCACTACGGCGTCTCTCATAATCATGTATATGGTGGTTTTGGCACGTTAAACCCCAGAAATCAATCAATCAGTATTCTGGTTGCTCGTTGAGTCCCATATGTGGGCGTCAACTTGCCCGTGCACCTTGTTTGATACAAACGAAGCTGCAGACAGCAGGCATGTTTAATGCGCATCACGTGATGGTTTGAATCAATTTATTTCCATAACCGTTCTTTGTACGGTCTTGGTATGTGGGGCTTAACGTCCCAAAACCACCATATAATTATGAGAGACGCCGTAGTGGAGGACTCCAGAAATTTCGACCACCTGGGGTTCTTTAACGTGCACCCAAATCTGAGCACATGGACCTACAACATTTCCGCCTCCATCGGAAATGCAGCCGCCGCAGCCGGGATTAAAACCCACGACCTGTTGGTCAGCAACCGAGTACCTTAGCCACTAGACCACCACGGCGGGGCTCTTTGGGTGGTCTGAATCTCTACATTGCCCGAAATGAAACAGCTCTTCGAAAGAAAAGTAAGACATTCCACGAGCATTGTTAACAATGCAATGAAAAGTCATACCTAAATGTCATTGGAACCGTCGTACTGTATAATACGTTGGGAGACACGTACTACTGAGGTAATGCCGCTAAGTAGGCTTTACTGATAGAAGAAATTCATGACGAAGCAACTTGAGCATGTGAACTGATTTTTTTTCACCATTCTTTTTTGTTCACTTAAGTTCTACTGTCTTTAGACGCTCAAAATCAAAGTATTGCTGGCGCTATGGATATTGACATGTTCACTGAATGTACAACAGATTCACTGAATGAGAAGGCTTACAATAAATTTTCTCAGTGTAATGTGATAAATTGCAGGTTTCAGAACGTAGATTGCTTCAAGCAGTTACGTCTAAGGGATACAAAGTCATGGTGTGGACGTGCCTATAGGTGGTTTTACCATCACTAACGCATATATAGAAGCACATAATCAGTTTACACTCTATTATGTACGGATACATTTGCCTGAGCTCACGGAATAAGAAAATCGAATGTTGCCCAGACCTAGTCACGACAGGCAAGCTACACGTATGTGGGTCAATTAGTATACCATCGCAAGCCCTCGTGAAAGCTTTCAGCATACTAAGATCTGTCATTGTGCCACTCATCACTGTGCTTATTAGTTGATCTTGGTAACATTCCAAAGAATACACGCACAAAGACGCCAAATGAATAGGTATTGCGTAACAGTGGTCTCTAGGGCATCGTAGCTTAATTTGCAGAACATCGGACGTGTTGTCCGATCATTGTACGCTGGGTTTATAACAACAGTAAGTTGATCTTTTTTCGTCCACTGGAATTCTTTTCAATCATACCTAAATGTTAAATATGAAGTAGCTAACATGGAGCACGTGCTTTCGCGGCGCCCCACGTTACGCTGTGGAGAATTCATCACACCGTCCAAATGGGAGGATGCTAATACAAGCTCCGGTCTGGAACAACAGTTATGGGCCGTCCAATGGGCCCGCGATGCAACATGAAAGACTTGGTCTTTCTGTTCCAACGTGGAAGCGGCTCACAATGTGCTAAGGCGCGTTCCAAAGGACCAAATGAAGATCATCCATCCATCTCGAATGACGTTTTCGTTTCAGGGTCTGTTAATCTCACTAGGTTGTATCTTTAAAAAAAGCAGCCACTCTATCCAACCCCTTGTTTCGGTCTTTTTGCGGATGTTTCAAGAGATTTCGCCATAGTGAAAAAAATTACGAATTAGTCAAGTGATAAACACAATTTCCCGTTAATGCCAAAAAGGCCCGTTTAAACTATACGGTTGGTCGGTAAAAGAAAGCTGACATGGCGAGAAACGCTAGTATGGTGTTTTTCCACATGAGGAAAATACTTTATAGAAATTGTGAGTGCTTTAAATTATAAAATTATAGTGTATGGCTTTGTCAAGAGACAGCAATTGAGCAAGCCTGTCAAGTGAGAACGCAAGCTGAGACATTTGTTGGAAATTGCAGCGTAGTCATCAAAAAACGTTTTCTACTGCTTTCTCATATTTTAATTGATTTGCCTAAAATTGCCATACATGCGGGTGAAGTTGACGTGTGGCTGCGCGAAAGATAGTGGCAATGAAATATTACAACAGCGAACGAAGAACGGCTTTGCCAATATTTTATGGCACGCTTGTGCACGCTTAGACTTGCTGACGGCAATGTGGGGTGTGTGTGATAGTTTCACTGCGAAGTAGACGACTACAAGAGAAGGTAACTCATGGCACATGTACATTCAAGTGGCGCCTATTTCACTTAGAAAGGTTAACTTATTTCCTATGGTAAATAATATGCCCTCCCAAAAGCTCCCAGTTCAGTGTTGCGTTATTGGTATGTAATTTATTGTGAGCGTAGGCATCTATATTTACGAGAATCAGCGAATTATTTAATGATAGCTTGCCATATGCTATGTCTATTAAATTGTCTTGTCATCTGTGTTTGCGGGCATCCTAAGAAGGGACATGTGAGGGATATCAAGTCTGCAAAGATTTACCGACGGCAAACTTCGCGAGAGGCGTGATTCTAACAGCAGCTTGCCTCAGCAACATCTTCGAGAGTTTTTTTTTTGCAGCCATAAACCGATTAAGGTGTAGCAGAATCGTTGACGGCAACATAACAGAGAGCTCACTTCTGATACTGCCAAAAAGACGACAAGATATAGTACAAAAAGTGACTAGTTGGTGGTCCAACAATAATTTAAAACGCATTCAATCTTGATTGCACCATCACATGGCTACCGACCAAGTCCCCTAGCGACAGCGCTGTACAGCTGTCAACACTCTTTGCCACTGTCAAAGTGTGCATTACTCGTATAAAAAAACAACTAACGAGCAAAGAGCTTTCGAAACTGGTTATTCCTCTTGTAGGTGCGTCAAAGCGCTCACAGCTCTTCGTTACATTGCAGTCTTATTGTAGCAGTGACAGTATACAGGGACTGTCTGAGCAATATCATTTGCTGGTGACCTTGCCCAGGCGTATAAGAACATGACAACTTCTTCGAACGCGAAATAGCTCTTGGGCCAATGCCTTATAATGGGAGGTATGTGCGTATCTAAAAAAAACACGAAGAAAACATGTTCTGTAACACGCAGCACGTGTGCTCGTAACACTTCATCTTGGCCGCAGGCATGCTAGCCTTCTTTCACACCAGCAGTAAATACGACGCGTTACTGGACTGCAAGGTTAGTTCTGAATAAGCAATTTATGCCCTGTCTGTGAACAGTAACTTGTATAACCAGCCTTCGGAGACAAGGTGCGATGTACTTTTGCAGGGTCATTTCAAAGCCTTGTAACCAAACAGCATGCAAAATACTGTGGGAATATTGGACAGATTTCAGCCACACCCAACACATTTAAATTCTTCCCACAGAATACGAAACACAAAATACGTTTTTTTGCTAAGCTTGTTAATACACGTCTAGACATTTTTTTTACATTAACGCGATATGTAGAAAAAAGTCGGTGTTTTTGTAAATATCTCGGCTATACTGCTTCACACTTACCAAACGCAACATAAACCTTCGTTAATGAAAAGTCTACTAGCACTACTACTACAACTCGTATAAAATGTTCAACGTGAAATCATTTTTTCGCTCTTTTTTTGGCATGAAATATACCAAAATACGTCGTCTGGGCACAAACACGTTAGAAAAAAATTTTCTGTGTTTTTTTTTCAGCGCACTCGCTACAAAATGTTCAGAGATGAAACAGTATGTAGACGTAGCTGGCAACGCTTGGGAAATAATTTTTGTGTTCACAAGTAAACTGAAATAGACACATTTCTTCAATGCAGAATTGTACATTTTAAACAACGTCATTGCGAGGCGAGTGAGGCAGCAGTGACTAGGTAACTGACGATGCTTGGGGAAGGTTGCAGAGACGCATACGCTTAACACGTAAAGAGAGCCGATCGGTCAAAGTCTGAAATGCGCTACCTGGACCTCGAGTTGACCAGCCACGTTCGGAGCCTGCACAATTACCCCTTTCAAGCGTCCACGTGGAAGTTGAACTCTGATTTCAATCTTCCTGCTGTGCTGCTATAAGTACATTTAGCTCATACGAAGACCTAATACAGTATTCGGTCATTCCAGTGAAGCAGGCGGCGCCATGTAGCCGTGCTTCGAAGCTGTCACACGATGATAAAACTGCGACGCAGTACGGTCTCCCAGTGGTCATGAACCAATGAATGCGTCTTCACACTCTGCGACGCTGACGTAAACGCTCACGACATCACCGTCTCGTCCACCATTTCGACCTTCCGCTGCGCCGCCTATAGTCGCTGGAATGGTCGAAAACAGCACGGTGTGACATGATATCGCATAAAGTCCGTTGGCATGCAAGACAGCCGAAGCGCGCCTGAAGCAGGTGAGTGTTGTAACGTCAAGCAAGTGCAAAGGCACCTGAAAGGCGCTGTTAGAAAACTTATGTTAGCATGCCAGCCCATAAATCACTACGCCATAAAGAATTATATCAGTGTTTTCCGGCGCCGCATTGATCTTAAAGTTTTCTGTATTTAGATGTAATGATATGCCAACAGGTCTCAATAGATGCCCGAAAGAAAAAAAAAACAGCTTCGAGAGGATGTTTTGGATAAGCTTTGGGATTATATATTTAGATGCGATGATCAAATGCGGAAGCATATTTTCACGCATGAGGTTTAAGTACGACCAGCGCGTCAGAAATTACCGCAGCGACTCTTTGTCGTCTTACAGTTCGATTCCAAGTCTTCTTTAGGAATAAACCGCATCAACGAAATGTTCACTGTAGAAAGATACTGCAGCCATTTATGCAACTCTATGAATTGGTAGCTATTCATGCGAGAAACGTTGATTTTGGTGAAGGCGGAACACCATGTTTGTGCAATAATACTTGGATTATGAACGCTAACAACACAGGGCTCCAGCATTTCAATCTCGTCCAAAGAGCCTTTCAGCCAAGCTCCTGTGTAATCTTGAAGCGGCTTGCTGAATAGTGCGGCTTGCTAAATACTCCGTTGCGTTCTTTTAAGCATAGTGTGCGCATGAGTCTCGGAGTGTAGTTCCCACAAGTCCTTCATCACATATACATGCTGATAATAAATTTGCACGGACATTACACGTACCCGTCAAAAGTACCAGTCCCTGTAGGTGGGTGATTGTGGCACTGTGTTCCTCAGAGCATGCTTGCGGATTCTATTTTCGTCGGAGGTAACTGTATTTTAAAGGAAGGCAGCAATATAAGACGCGTTTTCACATCAACATGTGTCTGTAATATAAACGTACACCCGTGGTGCTATATATGCAATACCCAGTCCCAAATTACTATTCACGCTAGATTCGCATTATGACTTTGGCTCGATGAAACGCTACATATTCATACGATTTCTTTTCGAAGTTTTCTAAAACAGCATTGACGTACTTATAAAATACAAAATGCTTGTTCTCACTTCTGAAAGCTCTCACTTTCAAATTTTGCTTGTAAAAAGGAGCGCAAAGAAAGAGGATGCAAGCGTAGCGGGAGAATTTCCACATTGCAACAATGTGAAAGCAATTTTTAAGATTCATAATTGATACACAAGTTTCATTGAGTAATTCGCTGTTTCACATCGTAATACATTTTCCCGCTTGCATTGAGCACTCGCACAATTCACAAACAGAAAGGCCTGAAAGAGTAACAAGTGAATAGCAAGTTCAATGGCGTAGCGATTCGAGCGATTTTGTAATAGGATTTGCGCTGGTACAGCATATCTTTGCGCAGAGAATTTCATGAACGATAGCACTTCCGCGCCTTCAAAACATGGCCTGAGACTTTTGAAGCGTGTTAGCGTCGCTTTATTCGCGTGTGCAGTTGTATTTCACATTGCTGGAGTTATAGTGAGAGTGAACTTTAACCACGTACGCGACATGACTATTCTTAGTCGTCCCTTTCACATGTGTTCAATGAGGCCCATATTTTAACGGCTTTAGGCACTGAGGCACACTCACCGCAAGAGAGAACGATGGGATATAGAGCCACTTCCAGTTGGTCGTGTTATGTTTTTTTGTTCGTATGTATTAAGCGCTTGCAAACACAAACTTGGTCAACAAATCCTTCTAACGAAGGACGTCCATATAGTATATTGGCAAAAAGCTGCTCAGTAATGTGGCACTTATGTCTCCCTCTTTCAGCCTCCTATTTGCCAACCCTATAGTGCAGGGTTGCATACCGAGTGCTGGCATCTGATTAACCTCCCTGCCTTCTTTTTTCTTTTTTTTCTCTTCCCTATCTTTGTAAGGTCTGACGAGCAGGGAGAGGAGCGGGGGGGGGGGGGGGGGCAAATGCGTCTTTTTTTCAAAAGCGCGGCCTGACAGGAACGAGCTTTCGGAAGGTGAAGGCCAAGGCGCTAAGGCGATCGTTCGAGTGCAGTAAACGTGGTGACAGGCGACACTTGTCGCTTGCCGCAACAGTTCAAAAGGGAAAGCCATGGCTTGTTTTCAACGTGGTGACCTCGGGCGAGCGCAGTGCCAGAAAGGGGCGGGAAAGCGTCCAGTGCGTTGGCACCGTTATATCCCAAGTATAGTCTGCAAAGCAGCTTTCACGCATGAAAGGTTCGTCGAGGAGGACTCCGGAGGTGACGACGGCACTGATGCCTGAGAAGAAGCAGCTGACGGCGTAGGCAGCCAAGTGGTGGAGGCCGTGGACGAAGTTGAGTACTACGAGGAAGAAGAAGGCGTGACCCGAGACAGCCAATGTGGCGTGATGGAGTGCGTGGACGCTGACGATGCAATTGTCGTGCAAAACCTGGATGGTGCCGTCGCTCAGGACGAGATCTGAGGAGAATGTTAACATTTCATATTTATTACTATAGGCTCCTTTTCTGGTATCTCCAAGCGGCAATGAACTTTTCGCATCAAGGACTTAAATTATATAACTTACCTTAACTGCCTAAGTCAACTAATTAAACGTTAACTAGCTTATTCTCCTAATTACTTTTTCAAATAATGTCTTAAACACTATTAAGATACCTTCGTCTGCTCCGTTTGTTCTGGTTAACAACTACTTTATCTGGAACCTATGTGGAACAAGATTAAGAGTGTAGTAACGGTAGGACAAACGTCGGTGCCGCGGTTGATTGCACTGATTATCTGATAGAAGCTGACACGTCTCTACAACGGCAAAATATATTGCTTTAATGTGACATCCCTCCGACGCCAGCGCCCTCAAATATTTTTAGGAAAACCATTTGCGTATCAGCCCCAAAGCGTAAGCCTCTCGCAGATCACACTGTATTACAAATTTGGCGTGTACATCTGACTGACAAAAGTGGTGCGGTTGTATTGAACATCGGGACCAAATACGCAGCTTTTGCCTCGAGTTAACCGTGCCGCTGAACTTTGCTTAAAAGTTCATTGACTAACTAAGCGACGCTTTAGTGCAGGCAATTCAAACAGCTACTTACCAGCACAGGTGAGTGATGACGTCCTTCGGGAGTGTCTTGTGAACAGCCTTCAAAATGTTTTCACGTACATCGTTCACGCAGCCGTGAATTTTCGCGCCAACAGAATTCAAGCAGCCAATAGATTTATGGTAAGCTTGGTAAGTGGCGTGAACAAAGAAATCAGCGAGACTCGCTCGCTAGATTCCGTGCCGACCTGTTGTGCCCCCGCGATCTCCGACGACAGCGAAGCTCTCGCCGACTGGGCTCATCCTACGCCATCTCCTGACGCCGACAAGAGCTCTCGCCGAGCGGTGCCCCGTCCTTGGACTCCTGCCAGCGTGTCCATATTTCCTATGTCCTCCTTACTTCTGTCGTTTTTCGTCGTTCGCTGTCCCTGCGCCTCTCTCTCCTTCTTCTCTCTCTCTCTAATTATTCACCTTTTAATCCTACCCGTTAATCTTTCCTTTACCCCCACCCTCGTGAGCTACTGTTGAGGTGTCCTCCCCTGAGACCCAGTTACGGGGCTCACTTTTCTCTTCTTTTTATTTAAAAATCACTCACACTAACAAATAACTCAGCAAATTACACTAGACAAATATTACGCGCCTACATTGCGTGGATAGGCAACGAAAATGTGGACGATAACGAAGTGGCACCTAACGTGCGCAGGTGACCCTCCAATGGTGTCTTGGAGTTTTACATTTAATTGCTAGAAATTTTTATTTAGTACAGACTGCACCTAGTTGGTATGTGTTGAACGAATGAATAAAACATTTATTGCAAAAATTGGAATTGCATACTGCAATTAGTTCTAGAGAGGAATGGGCGGGTCCCTATTACGAGATTGATTTCTTTTGTACAGTGTTTACGCTATCATATATTTACATAACTGGCGGCCGCTTCCACCAGAAGCACTTCCTGGCATCAGTAAAAAAAAACTAAACTCCTTCTAATTAGATAATAAATATACAGGTTTTCATTCAATCAATTGTTCGATTAGCTATGCTCTTTCTAGAATTGAAGAGGTAACGTTTTCATGTAGTAACACTAAGCTGTGAATACTAAAATGAAACCGACATACATGTACAAAAATACCAGCAGCAAGGGCAGCATCTTAGGAAATGAGATGTCCTAAACTGTGCGGCTATAATTTCTAAGAATATCAGAATTTCTCGAGCTGCCTAAAATTATCTATGAAATGAAAACGAATTAACCTATTGAGCACCCCTCTGCAGCACAGCACTTATTGCCGACTTTTAAAACTAATTTACATGCTTTGATTTCACTCGGATAGAAAATGATGTAGCGCTGTAGCGCTCTTCAGTAGCTCCAAAAGTTGGGGTTACAGTAACAGCGTACATGGCAACAGCGTACTTTTCCATTCTTACGCATTTGTAGTCATCCTGCCTACATTAGCGGTGTGATAAATCTTATATATTTGTGAACCAATAAAGGGCTTAAGGAAAATTTTCTTTGCAATTCGAAAGTTTACTTTTTTCCCTGAGTCAACTATCGTTGTGAACCATGAAAGCCAATGTAAAAAAAGTTTTCTGAAAGCATTTTTGCTCTTTACATTTTCTACAAAAAGAACAAGAGAAATGCAATCACAAGTTAAGCGGAGCTAAGGCCTCTCGTTGTCAAAACTTCGAAATTGACGAGTTATGAGCCGTACTGCGAGCTTGTGATATTGTCATATCATTGCCTCTAATGACGTGTTAGCGGAGTATTAAGGAAGGACAAGTGCCAAGAACCATCGCCTATTGAATACGGGAGACTCTACATCTAGCAAAGCCATCAAGTAGAACTAAGTAGACTAAATATACAGCCCATGAAGACGTATTTACAGATCTTAGAATGCGAGACATGTTATTGTAAGGCAACTGAAAAACTTCGTTTAGACGTCACGTGCATTCTGGCTGTGATTACTCTTAGGAGATGTCATAAATCTACGTATGATGCATGTAGATTTTGTATTACGGCCTAATGAAACATTAGGGTCAACCACTAAAGTGACACAGATACCAAAGAAATGTAGTATGCACACAAAAACATTCGGTTACAAAACACGCCGTATGTTACCTTCCCGATCACGGTGGCCAAACACGGGATGGTAAATACGTTAGAGTGAAAAACAAAATGTATTCACGCGAGCTGCGATTTCAAGGATGTAACGCAAAGCGTGCGCACTGAATATTTTGCCAAAAAAGGTAAACAAATTTTTTGTAGCCGATCGACCTAAACGTGTCTGCTTTTTGTGTATCGAAAAATCCGAGCCAATAATTTGTCGACGCTTTTCTTTTTAACGACTTTATGAATGCGGTGGCCATGGTGGTATCAAGAACTGCCACTTTTTATCCACAGAAAAAAGATGCTCAATGAAATTTCTTTGTTGTAACCATCAAAACTAACTCCCATAGGAATATAATAATAAAAATGAAATAAAAGTAGTTGTGTACTTTATAATTGAGGCAAGGAAAATATTAGAATGAGCATTTAGGCCGGAGATATGAAAGAAGTGTCACTTGGGCAGAAAAAGGAGTAGCTGCAGTTATGGAATGAAAGAAGTGAACATTTCTGTAGTTTGTGTAACACAGTACACTAAAACAACTAACACAGCTCTACAGAGAATGCGAGTGCGTGGCGAAGTGCCTAACCTAGGCATCTAGTGCTGCGCGATCTACCATCGACTAAAGTGCAACGTTGCGAACGAGTCTCGTTAGTCACAGGTATGTCAATCTTATACTACCACGCCGAACACTGTTACTTAGTTGTTTTTCACGCAAAACAGCGATTTCTGGCATAAGCATCACACATTTAGTTTAATAGCAGAACGAAAAATACGGCGGCGTGTTTCGAACAGTGTGCTGTTGGGTGAATATCACTTTGTGAGGATTGCGGCCGACAAATTACACTGACAGACATCTCTCGAGACAGAAGAACGCAGGCACTGATGTTTACCAAGAGGACTATGCATGGAAAAGTGAAAGCTACAAAATAGTCGTGCTTGTAAAAATATACAGGCCTTTTATAAAGGAATGAATGTGTCTTAGGCACTGTAGATCTCCGCTTACGCAGCTGAAATATCTCACCAAAACTCTCATAATATACGCCCTCGGGTGGTGCGTAAACTTTTGTGGTCGACTGTACAGAGCGTTCATTCAGTGCCAAAGGGAACTGGTGGGTTAGAAGTGCCGTAGCAGACACTTCGCTCATTTCACGATCGCGTTATGTGTACGTGATAGTACAAAATAATTCTGTTATCTATGACAGCTTACCTTCGTTCTGCTTAGGGCCCAAGAAACAGATTTCAACTATGCTGTGCTCGTAGGTTTTCAGCGGTGACAGCGCTGCAACTCTAGACACACCTTCCAGGCAATCGCTTGAGAAGCTTTTAGTGCACGCTATCTATTTCTTGAAGGTCCTGAAACGAAGCGTACATCTTGGGTTGCATTCTCGATATGCAAGAAGGCTAAACTCCGATATGCTTCTTTAGATCAAATAAGCCGAAACAAGGAAGAAGAGACAAGAAGAGAGCAGAGTGGATCAGGGAGCAAACCGGGACTAAGGATGTCATGGTGGAAATCAAGAAGAGAGAGAGAAATAAAGATGCAAGGAAAGGCAGGGACATGGGCTGGGCATGTAGCGCGTAGACAGGATAACCGCTGGTCATTAGGGGTTAGGGTGAGACAGAAAGTTAGATGGGCAGATGAGATTATGAAGTTTGTGGGTATAAAATGGCAGCAGCAAGCACAGGACCGAGTTGACGAACGCGGCTGAAGAGGTGAAACGAGCCAACTGTTCTCCGTCGCAAATTTGATGACATCATCCCATGTGGGAATCCTGATGGTATCTGCAACTACAGCAGAGGGGCAATGATCCGCCCGTCTTCAAGTACCATAAACGAAAGTTGCAGCGCGCGGGAGGGGGGGGCGCGGAGGGGGGGTGGTCACTCGAACAACAACTGTAAACTTTGATCGTATTGGCACGTTAGCATATGCTGGGCGCGCACGATATCTCGGCAATAATCCGCATACAGCTCGTATTCCCTTCGATGTGCTGTGGTCCCCTCCCAATGCGAACATATATACTCTGCGAAAACTACACCTTTCCCTGGAGCATCCGCAATGTATAACACCTGCGTTTTATTTTGATACGTGAGATAGGATTTAACAGAGTTGTAAGCTTTACTTCGCATACCATTACTAATTATTGGTATCGCATTCCCTTGTTGGTGATACCGTGATTCTTTAACATGATCTTGTTCAAGAGTTCATGTTGTGGTAATTACGGTGTGCCCGTCAGCATTATATTATGGAGCGAACACAATCGCATTGTTCACTGGCAAAAAATTGTGAATGATGCAACAACAAACACCAAAGTTAATAAAAACTGGTGGTTCGAGCTGAAGAAAACCTCAAGAATGCTGCGTTGCCTTAAGGTGTTCCACCACAGTGCCAAGTCTGAGCTCCAAACCGCTTTTTATTTTTCTTCCATCAAGTGAGGGTAGTCTCATAAGTGTGATGAACTTCTTTCACGATATTTAAAGTTGACGTATTTGAATTGTAATTTAGAAATTTGTTATTTAACAACCTAAATGTTTAGTAAATGGCTCCTAGTTGACGAACTAAAAGACTATCATCATTGTAGACAGGAACACCGAAATTGCGCACCATACGTGATACGCATCATTAATAATACTATCAAATTCATATAATAATAAACAAAGCCACCCCGTTGCATTTGTGCGTGCTTCTATTTCAGCTAATCTGACATAATCCCAAAAGCTGAAATAGACGTCCTTATGCTGGCTTCGCAAAACATAAAGCTGTATGAATAAAATTTGTGGAGAAAGAAATGAAAAAAAAACATGTATGTCTTTGTAAATCTTATGCTTACTATGTTGTACCTCCATGAAATAAAATTTCCCCTGCCCAAATTGAATAGCACAAGAACTTACTTGCATTGCTTTCCGAACGGCTCTCCGGAAGTCGCCAGGTGCAGTCCCTTTTCAAAGGGAAAGTAGTCGTTGCCGCAAGCTAGTAAGTGTCTCTACTTTGCAGCCATCCTTTAACTAGCCCTCACAAGTTCCCCTTATAGGATATAATAAGACAGCCTTTGTGTAAGCACTTGAAAAATATATTATTACTACACAGCTTTCTAATCCTGACTCCCACTTGAAACAGTCATAAAAACAGTAAAATCGGGGCTGACACACACACTCTAAGAAATGCTCAGAGAAAAATAAACTACTACCTTGCTATCTTCAAGCTTATTCGCGTTAATATTGCAAAACACAATCTAAGGCGCTCGAAATGATGCGTAAACCACTCCTTGTCAAGTTAAAATATAGGCGTCCCAATTTCCTTTTGTCAAACAGGTTTAACAGCAAGGTGATTCTATAACAGTTGGATCTCATGAGCAATGCAACCAGTACGAGAGCGTGGCACTTTACCAGCGTTGTTGCAGTCGCGATGTTTGTTGAGCTATGTACAATTCAACACTCATCTCTTCACATACGCACACATTTATTGTTAAGAAAAGCTTGACATCCAAATCATATCTAGCCCACACTCTAAGCAAAAAAAAACCACGTGGAACTCCTTTCAAGTAGTCCTGACTTGTCACACTTATGGCTCTTTATAAAGAGGCACGCTAACTCTCTTGTGGGTCATGACTATCAAGAGAGAATATCATGACTACAAACGGCGCTGCAGTGCCTGTTTAAAGATATAGTCATATAAGTGGCAAGTTCCGAAAGGTGTTAAAGAGTCAAAGGACTCTTCATTTTTTTACAGTGCATTTCAGTAATGTCACCCATTTCAAAAACGTGAAAGTAAGTTGCCCAGCAGGACTTTCAAAAAGCCACATTTTGTGACAAGTAAGAAAGCGAACACCCTTCGCGAATCATGCCTTGATATAAAGGTTACAGACAGCGCATCAGCAAAATTAAGATCCAGAAAAAAAAAAACGTGAAAGAGCGGTGACTGCGTAGTGTGGATAAATAAAGTTGGAGCCCTAAATAGCGCATTACGCCATCAGCATGCGCATCACTTCGTAAAAAAATTTAGGTGACCCTAATGTTTCGTTTGATCGTAGTTAATGGCATCAAGTCATGCATTTCGTCAAGCCCCCCGCATAAGCCCCGCGTAACTTTTAGCGAAATTTTCCTCCGGGCGATCAAGTTGGCAGACAAGGACCCCTTAGTGATCGTGGGAGACTTAAATTCTCCCAGTCTTCACTGGGGCTATCACTACGAGAAGGCCAGAGGACGTAAGCTGGCGGAGCTTATCTCCACCCTTAGCCTCACGCTGCTCACGGATCCGGCGTACCTCACTCGAGTGGGGAACTCGGTAACCCGTGACACGTGTCCGGACCTCTCTCACGTAAAAAATGCTAAGGATGCTAGCTGGGAGAACTTGGGCGATTCTCTAGGCAGTGATCACTGCCTTCTCCGGGTCACACTCCTAGAAAAGTCAGCTCATAAAAAAAGCGGTCAAGCCAAGTTGACCGATTGGACCCAATTTCGCAATCAGACTATCCCTCGCGTACTATTTTCTGGAGGCTACGCAAAATGGGCTCAACACGTAAACAACATTCAGAAAAGACTTACTACTACCCTCCAAACCAACGAAGAAATCCCCGCAGTTGACACTCACCTCCTACACTTGTGGGAGGCGCGCCTAAGCTTAACAAAACGTTGGAAAAAGCAGAAGACTAATCGCAAATTACGTATCCGCATAGCCCAACTCACGGAACAGGCTGCAGCGTATGCTGCCCAACTCTCAGATTCAAATTGGATAGCCCGCTGCGACGCCGCAGCTCGTCAGATGAGCTTGAAGGGGACATGGCGTCTCTTTCGCAGTCTCATAGACCTCTCTCAAACGAGAGGGGAGGCGCAGAAGCAGCTCCGGCGAGCTCTGCAAGGGTACCAAGGCACTCCGGCACAGCTTGCGGATGCTCTGTGCGATAGGTATCTCTAGTCGTGTCGTACGGAGGACCCGCCTGGGCCGGCGTACACGTACTCTGGTAAGCCTAATCACCAACTCGATGCCCGTTTTGAGTTGCATGACCTTAAAGCGGCTTTAGCTAAAATGCGCAGGGGTAAGGCTCCGGGGCTGGACCGCATAACAGTAAAGCTGTTGGCAAACCTCCCTGATACAGCCTACCTCCATTTATTAGAATACATGAACGAGATCTGGGATGGCCGTGCGCTCCCTTCCGAATAGAAAACGTCACTTGTGACTTTTATCCCCAAAGCAGGCAAGGCCGTGAATACGAAAAATCTGAGGCCCATATCACTGACTTCATGCGCGGACAAGCTTATGGAGACGATGGTACGGTATCGCCTCTTCCCATACCTTGAGGGCAAGGGATTCTTTGCAGACACCATGTTTGGGTTTCGCCCACACATGTCTGCACAGGACGTCCTTCTCCAGCTCCATAGGGCCGTCATACAGCCCATAACTATGCAACACAATGATAAAGCCATCCTCGCCCTTGATCTGAAGGGGGCTTTCGACAATGTTAAACACAGCAGCATCCTAGGTAACCTAAGCTCCACCGATTGCGGGGCTAAGGCCTTTGCATATGTCAGAGATTTTCTATCTAAACGCCAGGCACTTCTTCGGATCGAGGACGAGGAATATGGCCCGTACATTATGGGAACACGGGGTACCCCACAGGGAGCAGTGCTATCACCGCTCTTTTTCAACATTGCTATGATGCGCCTTCCAAGCGAATTGGCCAGGGTGGAAGGCACACAACACGCAGTATATGCCGACGATATTACAATCTGGACCACTGAAGGGAGCCTTGGTGAAATGCAGGAACGCCTTCAGCAGGCCGCATCCATAGTCGAGGCGTATGCCAACGATTGTGGACTCCAATGTGCTCCAAACAAATCAGAGCTTCTGCACGTTAGAGCGAAGCCAAGAGATAAGTCAGCCATTCACATCTCCCTGTCTGGGGTTCCCATCAGAGAGGTGGAGGAGCTCCGGATTCTGGGCCTGTTCATTCACCACAGACTCAGACCTGACTCCACTATAGCGAAACTCAAGAGAATAGGCGAACAGGTAGGGCGCATGATCCACCGCGTTTCCAACAAGCGGGGTGGTCTGCGGGGCAGGGACGTGCTTCGGCTCGCCCATGCCTTCGTGACTAGCCGGATCCTCTACGCCGTCCCATACCTTCGCACTAACAAGCAAGAAGACGAAAGAATAGATGCCATTATTCGTAAGGCTACTAAACGAGCTCTGGATCTCCCGGTGGCCACTTCCAACGCCAAACTGAGTGAGGGCGTTAGGTGTGCTCAACTCCTACCAGAAGTTGCGGGAGGCCCACCTTATGAATCAATATACGCAGCTCGTGCAGACGGCTCCCGGGCGCCGCCTGCTAAACCGCTTACATATACAGCACACTTGCACTGCAGAGGAGGCGGAGCGTATTCCGGAACTGTGGCGGCATATGCTCTTGGTCTCTCCACTCCCCAGTAACATGGATAGGCACACGCACGAAAGCAGAAGACAGGCGCGGGCTAGGACACTTGAGAGGCAACACGGCTCCCGACCTGGTGTATTCTACGTAGATATAGCAGGGCCTTCGCCCACGGGATTTTACACGGCCTCTGTAGTTCACCGGGAAAAGCATGTCAATGGGCTCTCGTTCCGAGCACAAAATCCAGAGCGCGCTGAGGAAGTCGCGATAGCGCTTGCTGCTGCGGACCCCAACTCGAAAGTTATCATCACGGACTCCCGGAAAGCATGTGCTTATTGCTTGGTAGGAGAGATATCCCCCCTAGCCAGCCAAATTCTAAAACGGGCTCTCGCTGATCCAGCCCCGAAACGCATCGTATGGGCTCCTGGCCATCAGGGCTTACGAGGTAATGAGGCCGCTGACGCGGCCGCCCGAGCGCTTACCCACCGGGCTCCTCACCTTGGCTCTTATGACTCGGAGGCCAATACACCGCTGCTGCGGTTCAAAGAAATTCTGACCTATTATCGCGACACTCACCACCTTTACCCGGCTCCTTCAAAGGGGCTGAGTAAGGCGGAAGAGCGAACTCTAAGGCGCTTGCAGACAGGTACTCTACTCTGTCCTGCAATCCTAAAACATTTCGATGCGAACACAGATGGGCGGTGCCCACACTGTGGGGAGACGTGTGATATCTTCCACGTGGTATGGGCATGTCCGAAAAATCCCCACTTACCCCCTTCCCCTACCCCTTCCCGAGAGGCATGGGAGACTGCCCTCCTCAACTGCTCATCACTAGAGTCTCAACGGGCTCCGGTGAGACGGGCGCGAGTAGGGGCCTCGTCATGCGGTGTCCCGGACTAAGAACGCCGACCATGTAGCGGGGTCATGCTTTGGCCCCGTACCTCTGTCTTTTATAATAAATGTTTTTCATCATCATCATCATCGTCAAGTTTTGGCTGACTTCTGTAGACTTTCGAATCTAACAAAAAAGGTAGCCATTTGACAGTTTCTAGTTATATATCTGACTCTCCCATGTACAAATCTCTTTAGAGAGTCTCATTTACTGTCTTTATAAGAGTCGAGGGATGCACGACTCTTCGAAAAGGGATTGGCATTCCTCGTCAGAGACATACATTCCACGACACTGCTAAAGAGTGTCAATGTGACTTTCTAAAGACTGTTACACATGGGAGAGTCACGTGTGTGAAAAAAACAAGTCATATGACGCCTTTTTTTTCGGAATGCACGGTAACATTTGTCCGTTCGCTTCCGTTATACCACTGGGCTCTTTACTACGAATTGGGTACTTACAGCGGCACGTTCATGTGCACGGACCCCGAATCAACTCTGGCAACTTGGCATCATGATGTTTGAGTATACTGGGAGGCCCTGCTATTTGAATTAATCCGTTGAAATATTTTGTAATTACTGTGAAGATGATTACCGCATACCTTATGTAAACTCGCTCCAATATAATATCTGTCTAATAGAACTCTAATTTGGAACCGCTACTTGTATTCAAAGGAGTTTTGGGGTTTCTAGGTGCCACAAGGATTGTCAACTTACGTTTGACGCGAAGGAACAAAAAGTCATAAACTATATAAAGATCACGATTCCGCTAAAACTTCGATGCTAATCAAGCAAAACTTCGGAGCAACGTCCCTCTCAAGTGGAGAGCAAAGTGCACGAGATGCGCGTTCACTTCGTGTTTGTT
This sequence comes from Rhipicephalus annulatus, assembly GCA_013436015.1. NCBI lineage: Eukaryota > Metazoa > Arthropoda > Arachnida > Ixodida > Ixodidae > Rhipicephalus > Rhipicephalus annulatus. The sequence goes on from WOVY01010337.1 coordinate 165,148, forward strand.
TTGCGCATGATAAGATAACCTCTTGGATGGCTTTCACATTGCTACTTCGGCAAACGTATGAGGCCTACGTACTGTCTGTCGAGGTGTCTTCAGCAAATATATAACAACACTACCAGTTTAAACAGCGAAGCCGTTCTAGCTTGGCCTGAAATTTTTGTCGTGACCCAAGACTATTACCATCATGATGGGTATGTGCCACAAAGTTTGGGCGAATGCCATTTCTCACAACTGGTTCACTAAAAAGAAGGGAACAGGTGGGCGGCGAGCATCAAATAAGACCTGAAGACAAATGTTAGCCGCATAGAGAAAAGCTTACAGTAAATCGTCAGGCTTAATCCAGTGATATTGACTGTGGCGACACATTTCAAATTCACTCAAGAATCTGTGCGGAGTTCTTCAGAGGTGCGTAGAACAGAAGAACATTAGGAAACTGGAAAGCCAACGGCGGTTGCGGGAAGATTCTGAATTGATATAACTGCTTACGTGAACGATGACGTGGTTGTACATCTACGAGAGGCACAAGCTCTCGGATTCAGTCAGTGTGAATGCTCCTCTATGCAGTAACAAAATTCATACAGCATCGGTTACAATCTGGGCTTCAACATGAGCCTTTCTGTGCTAAGAAGTAACGTAGTAACAACTGGCCTCGAAACGGGTGACGAAACGTAGGGATTATTTTGAAACGCGAAGCATTCCTGTGCATACTGCAAGTACTTTTGGCGTCTATCTGCGTATCTATATATCTAGCCACTGAAGTCTGGGTGCTCTTGTGATCACCCCCTTAGTTTGGCATGAACCAAAATTAGCTTGTGAGGGTAAGATGGTTTGACGAATGTGACGCGCCGGTCGAGACACGAATACACTATACACTATAGGCACTATAGTGTAGCGTACGTCGTCAGACACTTGTCCCTAAAGAGTGGCACATTCCTGTGTGCGGGTATGTGCCACTGATGTGCGGGTGAGTCACAGGTGACTGACACTTAGTATCTAGCCAGGAAATACGACAACGCACATAAGCGCTTTTAACGTGCGAGCGTTAAAAAAAAAAAACGTGACATCGACAGCGTTGTCCCAACGAATGCCTAGAAGAAACGTCAGGGTCCCAGCAGGATTCGAACGCAAACATTTTGCGTGTAAATAAAGCATTCTACCACACAGCCACGACAAGTCTCGGAACTGCTTTTCGAATAAACCCTAATGCTCTTAAAACATCAGTTGTGGTGGCAGTGCGATTCCGTCAAAGTTGCGTATGTACTGTTCTGTTAGAGCCGTCCCGTCGGATTCATGTTAGGTGCCATGCGCTGAAGTTGATTTATGTAGCAGTTTGCAGGATTACCATCCTCGCGAGCAGCAGCGATTCATATCAGCTTATCACTTCTAGTGTTGCCAATACTCAAGTTCTTGTTGGCATCTGCACAAGTGCAAACAACTGGTTATATAAAATTTTGCAACTCTTTAACATATGTCTGTCCATGCAAAATTTATACACATATTCAGCGTCATTTCATAACGTGTCGCTCAATAAAAAAGTTAAAACACAGCCACTTTCCCTCCGCATGCTTAGCATAACGTCGGTTCTCGAGGTGCGTGAGATCTGCCGAATTTTGTATTTTTTACATTTAAAGGTATTGACTAAGGTGATCGAGCAACTTAGAGGAAGGCCGGGAACAACCTGGCATAACTTAGCTTAAGCCAAGCAATAACCAAAAAGCAATCGTATAGGACTTGGGAATCGTCCAATTCTTGATCTTTCGCGTCCGGCGCGACTTTAGGCAAGCATGGTGGTTTTTTATTATAATATATCTGCTGTCATGGCATAGCAGCTATGGCGTTGCATCGCTACGCTGGAACACGCCCGTTTGATTCTAGGCTACGACGGTTGAATATCAATAGGGCAGAAATGCAAAAGAACATGTGTAGTTCTATAAGGGCGCAATAAAGAACTGAAAGTCATTATTGCACTTTCAGAATCTTCAAAGGTGTCGTGCCTGATAATGACGTCCCAGTTTCAGCATATAAAATGGCATGAATGCCACTGTTTCAAAAGTGCCTTGTGCGTCGGTACTTCTTGGGCTATTTGTCCCCACATTATTCATTCTGTGCACGTACTAATTGTATGCAAGGATATTTAGACCATGCAAGGCGCCTAAAATTTAATGTCGGCCTATCATTGTACCTATTTCTCTGGCCAGCGAGAAATGCTCTCGAACATTCTTAGGTGATAATGTAATAATTGTTGGGCTTTAACGACCCAAAACTACTATACCCATATGAAAGACCCAGTTAAGATTGGGCCACTTATTTCGGTCTTGCTCACTGTGAGAGTACTTAAGCCTAACTCACACTGAAAAGATCCGCTTTTTACAGCGACCGAAATTCCCCTGCCGCCGAAACGCAGCGTCGTTCGCACTGGGCGCGCCCCGCGCCGCCGAATATGCCATCTACTACGGGGCGAACGCGGGATGGATGCGCTGTCACCCGGTTGTTGTCGCGGCTCGCAAACGCTACTACGCTATCCGGTGGTGTATACTTCGACGATTCTCGTACGCCAGAAAAGAGAGTATTGCTTACTTTGCTGGCAAGTGGCTGTCTCTGTAATGCACGAAGAGCAGAAAAACCACCTGACGCCAGCGGTGTTGGTGGGTTCGTTTTGCTTTGCAAGACCGCAACAAGCTCGGTCACGCCATCAGCAAGCTCGGCCACGCCAACAGCAAGCTCTGTCACCTCTTTCACGAAATACGGAGGTGAAGTGGACATAGAGTAGGTTAAACTCCCGTTGGTTTCAACATTCAGTTACGTGCACTGCGGCATAACAAGTGAGTAGGGCTTAGCCGCCATTTTTTGAAATTCCTTGACTAGCACTCCTATTGGTCCGCGGTGACCCATTCGGCGGCAGACGCCGCAAAAATCAATTGGCGCGGAGAGGGCCCTTTCGGCGCATCTCGCCGCCACCGAACCGGATTCGGAGCACTTTCGGCGGCCGGAATGCTCAGTGTGAACGCGGCCTTATGCCGTGTGGGCTACTCCCCAGCACAAGGTGTGGTGAACATAGGCTCACGGGGTTCGACGACAAAGACGCGTTCCGAGGAGAACGGCTTAGTCTGCGTCTGGGCAGCCTCTTCCCTTTTGTCGGGCGCCGTCTACCGACTGGCCATCCTTCGCGTGCCTCAAACATTACTGGGTCTTTAGTAATAGGATCCGAAATTGTCGGCGACTTGGGGCTCCTAAACGTGGGCCTATATATAAGCAAACGGGCTTCTAACCTTTCTGCCTCCACCGAGATATTTTGAAGGTGTTTTGCAGAGTAAGATGGTGGCTTTTAAAATGAACTTCCTTTCATTGACACCCGTCTATTGCTGAAAAGCCAATCGTATCACTATTTTAAGAAAGGGCACCACTGCGCTTTGCAATAACGAAAGCATTTATTGTTATAGATGCTTTCAAATACTTAAGGGAGGACAAGCGCAAAGAAAAGTATTACCTGTCATGGACGCTATGACAAGCGCAAGTCCAATGTCAGCGAGTGCGTTCAACATCCTCGCAGCCTCTTGTTACGCGCAGTGCAGAACGAAAGTCAGTCGCGGTTAAACACTGGAAGGTCGCCTAAATGAAAGCTCATCAGCATTAATGGAAATAAAGAAGCCAAGAGCACCCAGTTAACAGGAGTGCCTTTCGTAGTACCAACTTCTTACCATAAGCGGGCGACCTTGATTTCAACGCCAATTGGTTAACCGCATCGCGGTTACACCACAACGCTGTTTCTTTACCAAGCACTGCCCTTTAGAAATTGTGTCATTAGAGGAAAACGGGATATTACCACATCAAGACTATTGGCAGGTTTGTTACATTCGCGCCTCACAGCAGGAGCGGAGCAGCTTTATAAACGCAGCGTTACGCAAAGAGGCCCAGGTCTACGCACCCGCAATGTGTTTGAAAAAGATAGGAGACGATAAGCCATTGCGCCATTCTTTTCGTTTTGCATATTTATTTTTATTTATTTTTTTAAAAACTGCCAATCGCTCAGAGGAATTATTACAGGGGTGGGAGGTAATTCATACATGAATGTACAGAAGTAATGGGAACAGCAAATTATGCGCTCTCTAAAAAATAGACATTCACACGTAGAAACCAAATGAACTCTAAGTTTTCACACAGTAAGCAATTACGTCAAGCTTACCACATCAGCAGCAAAATAACCATAGAATAACAATAAACAGAGTGACATATGTGTCTGCGTCAAATAGCTTCCTCCACGAGTTGAGAGAATATTTCTAGCGTAGGCTGAGTAACAATAACTTCATCTTAGGCATTCCAGTCTCTTACGGCTCGTGTAAAAAAAAGAGAAGTGCAATACATTCTTCATTGGACGAAATGCTTCTAATGTGACTCTGTGTTTGTGTCACGATTCTCTGGCAGAGCCGTACGTAACAAATGACCCGGGGTTGATCTAAGAACTATTTTGTAACAACAAATACAGAAATTTTAATCTGTGCTCTCTCGCTTGTTTAGACAAATTAGTGAGGCCAGCCGGCCGAAGAAGTTCTTTTGGAGAATCATTACGCCTGTAACGATTGAAAATAAAGTGGACAGTTTTCCTTTGTAGCCGCTCAAGCGCAGTGATGTTTTGTTTCGAGTGTGAAAACCGCGCAATACTGGCGTATTCTATTATCGGTTGGATGAGACTGGTGTAGGAAAGAGAACGTGTTTCGAAGGTTGACCCGGCAAGCGATCATTTGAGGAAGAACAATTGATTAATTGCTTTTTAAGAAATTTGCTGCACATGCGCATTCCAGTTTAGCTCGCTGCTTATCGTGACAACCGAATATTCGTACTGCGTATTTAAAATGCAGTGCATATTTTTTCAGAATGCAACACATACAGTATATAGTTAGCTTTGTAACATTGCTCGCACATTTGAAAGAAACTGTTTTACTGTTGGCAATGGGCTCTTGCAATTAGTGTTTTCCACCTAGGTGCTATGTCCTGCTGCAGGATACTACACACCACACGGAAAAGCTCAGCGCGTGGATGAATGTGCCGATTTCTCACGCAATGCGGTCGTACTTGCCGAAGCCCCATAATTTTTGGACGGAATGCTGGAGGCTGTTTCATTTGCGAGCGCATTCACACATATCGAGCTACCTGCGTTTTCAGTCGCACGTGACAACAGGCTTGTCTTTGTTCTCATTTAAATGCTTCAGTGTAAAGTGCTTTCAGTTATACCAGGATACATCAAAAGCGCGGAGAAAGTAAGCAGATGCGCCGGTTTTCGTGTTGTCTTACGAATGCTTAGTGGGCCCTTCGCTGGTTCATAAAAAGAAACATTACGGAGGATTTGACACATCGTGACTTTGCTTGCAAGAGGATTTCTAGCATAATTTGATACAGGTAATTTTAGACACACACAAAGACGTTAATTTCCAAGTGGAACATTTGACACGTCCACTGAAAGCCAAATCCTAGCTATCGGTTGAGGCGTGTGCACACAGGCCCCGATTACGCTATCGCGGTCTGCTCTTAAAGGCAAAGCTCGGGCGTCTTCCTCAATTTTGCTTGTGAACTCCGGAATTACAAGTACCACAGACTAGCGTCTCATTAACCGCTGCAATCTGACTTTTCTCGGTTTGCTCTTACGGGGACATGTAATGTAGCAATAGTAACGCAGCAGCTTAGCATATACAGTTGAAGATCGATTAAATGAATTCATGCGGACACGGAGGGTAATTTCGTTCAATAAGAGCTCCGTAAAATCACGAAAAGTATTTTTTTATTCTTTGAAATCTCGAGGAGAAATACACCCAGAACCTGCTCGGGCATTTTTTTGTCGGTAATCTATGCCAGCAAGTCTGAAATGCCCGCGAGGGTGACCCGAGGTCGACCCACAGATTGCGAACGCCATTCCCGGGTGCACGATTCAGCTAAGGCAAAGTGAACTAGAGGTGGGTAGAGGGAGTACTCGCCGACCGGCGCGATGCATTGCGGGGACGCCGCGAATCTCACAAAATAATGTGTTTCGGCGCACCTCCATGGTGCGGTGCCACTGCCACCTTAAATACGTTCCTGTCCTCAAGTTTTGTGATCACCCCGTTACACTACGTTCAGCGCGAACCTCAGCTACGATGTTCGAGAAGCTTCGAGGCTTGAATAGATCGTTTTGTTAAGATTACGCCTACTTCAGGAACGTCACAGATTATTCGGGAACATACGTCACCGCCAGCGATAGCGCTAGGATATTCCATGGCAATGGTATGAATGCCGACACGCTTCGGCGCTTGTCAGTTGATCGATGGTCCACGATCTGCTCGCCGCTATCAGTGCTAGACTGCAACTGTAATCCGACTTACCATTTACTGGGCACAGGTTTGCCCAAATAAACAGTTTGTTGTTCGAATCGCAGTGTGCTTCATTCGACCACGTCACGACCCGGCGACATCTGGTGGAGGTGCTGGGCACATGGCTTGACGGGGGCGTCCGGTACATGGTAGAAACGTGCGAGTTTTGTTCCTTTGAGCGCCAGTCGCGCCTCGCATCGCCAATCTACTAGATTTTCCAATGAACAAAGTGTAACGCGAGGAGCAGTGGCCTTCTCACATGGTTAAAATGCCTCCGCGGTGGCAAAACCACTGTTTTGCGCAAGGCTGTCGGACGCATTACGTGCTCCTGAAGGACAGCACGATGCCGTCTTTGTTCAACGGTCCGAAGGATGCAGCCCTGAGGAAGCAATGGAAATAGAATTTGCATCGAGCTGATAAAGCTCTGGACGACACATCTGCCATGTGGGAACTTCAATTGGAGCCGAGGTATGTACTACGGGACTACGTACATATATTCGAAGGAAAGGAAGTACGCATAGGAATCCTTGCCTGCGAGAGGGCGCCATGCCTACCATCCTGCCTAACTTGACGTCATATACTTAACTCCCTAACTTGGCGTTGTCCTGCCTACCTCGGCGCTGAGTAAGCAACTGTGTTGAATATCTGACAAATGAATGATCATGTACTTGAGCCCAGAATGTGAGAAGAGTGGCATCTTGCTTTCGTATCTGTGAATTTGCACATTCTTTGAATAGCTATATTCAGTGCAGAGTTAGCGAAATTACAGAGCCAAGGCAATGGAGATCTGCTGAAAGAATGAGCATCTGCAAGTATTTAAAAGGTTTCGTGCACGGGCACCACGTTCGATCTCATTAAAGCAAATATGGGGCTGTAACTATATCGCACATATGTGTTTTAACATGAAGGTCTCACGCGTACGCGCAAAGAAAAAAATTCTTTATCAAATTAGAAGAAAGTAACCACTTTCTTTTTAGCTAAAACAAGTTTTATGCAAAAGTAATTCGTCAACTATTTCGATAAAGAGAGTTGATGGCAACCAAAAACTCTATCGGTATTTGCAGAGGAACACGGTCTACTTCGCTAGATACGAAGTATTGTAAAATCACGTTTCATAAAATCTCCTCTACGTTCACCGCTCACGAAAACAGTTCCTAGAAATAAAACTACTAAGAATCGGGAAGCCTTGCCGCCTCCGAATCTGGTGCATTTGCTTCCTAATTTATTGCTTAGAAATAAGTGCGTTTGTTTAAAATTGTAACATGCAAAATTCTCTTTCAAAAAGCGTGTAACTTTAGTTACATAAAAGAATACACACCCGCATGTAACCGCTGTATGACACATATTCTCTCATGGAAACAAGTTTATTTTGTTAATCGTGCTATTGCTAGTTTTTTTATATTCCCTTGTTTACCGCTTCAATGATGATCTCTATGAAGCTTTGGACCTTGCGATCATTCGGGCCCAATGCCGGCAGGTTGGGAAGCGCCTTGCACGAATCTGAACCTCTTTTGTATTTCTTACACAATGGAGTCAGAACCTCTCCCAGCACCTTGTCCATCAGACTTGTCATGAACTCCTTGCCTCCAACTTTATCGCAAGGTGTCAGCGCTGGCTCAGCGCAATCCAGCAAGCCACCGTAAGAGCTGGAACGAATAAAGAAGGGAAATATAAAATACAGTGAACTAGGTGGTTCTTTCGATAGCGAATACCACAATTGCGGATTCAAACAGGACTAGTTAGTGCTAACTAACGCACGCACTTTAGTTTCAACCCTTTTTAGTTTGTAACATAATGGCATAACTTCAAATAGAGCCAGCCGATCGGATTCGAGCCAACATTAGCTTGAGAGGACGGATTTGTCTCGACTCGTCATTGTTATCTCGAAATCTTGAGAATACCTCTTCCCGAACAAAAAAAACTGATGACACGTTTAAATCAACGAGTACTCAAGATAAATGTAGCAGCTATCACTCAGTTGATTAAAGTGCTAAGCCATACAACATTACTCTAAGTGCGTTTCAGTCTGTTTTCGTAGTTAGGTTATCGCACGCTAAAAATTACCGAGTCAAATTACTTTGTTCTGGATCAACAATGTTAATGCGCCCTGACTCCAAGCAGCATTGAGGAGTTATATGCTTCAAAGTTGATCCAGAGATTACGGTGTACGCTTAAGATAATGTAAGTAAAATTACTAGTTCTGTTTACAAGTAACATCGTGCAGAGTCTTATAGAGTTGCTTCGTTCTAATTATTACTGAACTATTTAGCACTCCCATACAGCTATGCGAGCTCACTCGCACACTTGTAGTAAACAAAATTTTAAATATGCTCCAAATGCTTTGAAATCTCTCAATAAACCAGTATGGTAAAACTACTATAACTATACGCGGAATACAACGAAGTGAAGATGAATCCACTAAAGAAAAGTGGTTATCTGCTATCAAGAACCCCAATGTCGGGAATCAACCTTGGGCTGTTCAGGGGGCCCACGATGCGGCGGTCGGGCTTGGCCTGACTGTCCCAACGTGGGAGCGGCCAGCTGCACGTTGAGTCGTGCCCATCATAACTTCATATCATATTTCGCATCCATCTATCCATCCATTCATGCGTTGTGAATACTACATAGCTGGGTGAATACCATTCAAAGCCAGGTCCTCGCTACCACCCAAGCCCAGGAGATGGGCGCGTGTGTCAGAAGAAGGCGGAAGGAGCGAGGGCTGCTCGCCGAGTGGAGGATTCTACGCCGAGGTGATGTGAGGCCGCATCGCGATGGCCCTCCCCTCATGGGACTAGGGCAGTCGTCGACCAGCTAATCAAATAATCCTCTCTCTCCCCCTCTCACATGGGTCGCTGAGCTTCCCTATCTTCAGTCCTAATATGTAAAGCTTGCCTATTTCCCAGCCAATTTCAAGCAGGCAACGCTCGGCCAATTTCTGTGCACGAAAACATGGAAATGTTACTCCACGCATTTCGAAGCCATAACCACTCATAGCCTTGCCGTCGTGGTTGTGAACGGCGCCGACAACACTCCTCGGTTTCCGGGCGCATAAAATAAAACCCGACAAAATGGCCGAGATGGTGATCGCTACTATAGCTGTATCTGTAAAGCTTTGGCCACGTCAACCGAAGACTCCGCCATTGTTTAGCAAGGCAGAAGACAAAAGAAGGGCATTGACACAGTGGTCTAGCTTTTTTGTCGTGTAATGTTGAGCAGTGCTATAAAATCGCGAAATGCGTTACCAATAAGTCCAAGCCAAGGCTTTGTCAAGTTACCGTATTTAGTGGAATTTAACGCGAATATTTTCTTTTTTTTTCAAATTTTTTGCTACCCGAGGTCGACCCTTTCGTTCTAACCGAATACCGAAATACGATTTTTTTTTCTTTCCTGGGGCAATCAAGTCAATCATTGCGTTAGACACCCAGATCGCGTTGCAATTGAGTAAAAGTGGTATCCGAAAAGTAGAGGTTGGATCCTTCACACCGGCTTGCTGTCATTTTGTGCATATGTCTCTTTCTGCACGTATATGTCATATTTGCAACAACAAGCTTCACCTAATATAGTGGACCCTTTCCATAATTCAAAAGTGTGCTTCTCTGCGCTGCCTATTTGCCCACGTAATGACAGCACATGTCATGCTTCAAGCGGAGACCCGGTCGTGGTTGAACGTGCTGAGGTGGTCTATTACGAGTGTTTAAATTATGGAAGGCAACGCTGTATTTTCCACGTCATTGCGTAAGCAAACCGCGCTTGAGTAGACTATTCGTAGTAAATGACTAGCCGCCATTAGTTGTTCCAATTGTATAGCAGGAAAGGTAACTGAAATTTCAAAAAAGCCCTATTCACGTCCAAAAACCTTTCTTGGCCTCATTATTTGTGGACTTTGTTAAGCTTGTTGAATTAATGCGCTGTATAGGTAGAAACAAACTGATATTTCCGTCACTTCTCAATACCTTAACGTACCCGATTCAATTTGTCGCTAATCACTTCTTATAGTTGCGTGCGATCAACGTGCCAAGAGCTCTTGAAGTTTGATAGGACAACCAGCGAATATTCTTTCTGGATGAAAAAAATTCACTAAATACTGTGACTTTCTACACTTTGGCTGCCAATTAAAAATATTGGTGTGCCCATTTGCCTCTTAAAAGAGAGAAGGGAGCAGCTAGCTAAAAAAAACCTGATGCAATATTGAAGCATAAACGCCCTCCTCTACATACCTGGTTTTAGGCTTAGCACCACTACTGCCTCATCAAAGATAGCTGTCTCAAAGTACAGCATATTTCACCCCTCCCTATGTTTCACCTGAACAGAGCAGAAGCATCTATCCTTACGAACTTCACTCCTCCCCGGTGATTTATCTCTACATGACTTATAACCAGTTTTTTTTTAATTGGAATTACTCGCAAACACAAGTTTTTCAGGTAGGAATGGGGCCACAAATGTCCGTGGGGTGGTGAGTCATATCTATAGGCTGATTCACGTCGTAACGCTTCTGAAACAGTAAAAGATAAATTACGTTGACGTAACATCCGTCACACGAAGCATCTTCTCATATCTTGAGGAACCATTCTTGCGCATTATCTTCGGCACGTCTTTTTGAAGCAGCTCACATGTTCAAAGTATTAACAGCTACAGCCTGAACCAATAGGGTTGCTGAGCTTGGGGCTGCATTACGGGGACGGTGTAGGGGCAACTACACGTGACGTGAAGCACAGCGTACTACTGATTACAACTCTGCACCAACATTGCAGAATAGGCAGTCGCTTGCTGACATAAGCGGTGGGGCTTTTACCCTAACATAACAATACCGCTGAACGTAATTTGAATATTCGTTGACTGCCTCAGCAATGTTTTCATACAGACAACTCGCACAGATACTTACCAGCAGAGGTGAGGAATGAGGTCCTTCTTGGGTGCTTTGAGAACAGCCTTGTGAATGTTTCCTTGTAGATTGTTCACGCAGCCGTGAAGTTTGGCTCCAACGGAGTTCAAGCAGCCAATGGATTTATGGTACGCTGCGTAACAAGTGTATTGAAACAAGTAAGGAAATTACACTCGGCAAATAACGTGCGGCTATGTGGTTGGTAAAGGCAACGGAAACGTGGACAACGGTGAAGTTGTACAGGGCGTACACAAGGGGCCTCAAAATGATCCCTTCGGACGCTGGATTTATTCGGTAGACGTTTTAGTTGGTTCATGCTACACTGAAACGTCTTTAATTTTATAGTGTTTACGCTATCATAGCTAGGCTATTGACAATCACGTGTACTCCCTGAACTATCAGTCATCAGTATCAAAGGGGTGCCTTTCAACAAAAGATGAGTCAATGGCATGCAAAATGAATGTTAGCTCGTAAAATGGACCCACTCCTTCACATGCAATATATTTCATTCAATAAGTGGCTCAATTATTTTTGTCATTCGCAGCGTTTCAAAACAAATGTCAGAATGTAGTAACACCAACGCCTGGATAATAAAAGGTGGTCCAGCAATATCCAGAAAAAGAACTGCAGAGATGGCAGTATTCTAGAAAAGCTTATGTCATCAATTGTGCAGCTTAGCATCAATAGGATGAGGGAATATCTTGAACTGTTCAAAGTTTATCCAGCTAATGAGAACAACTTTGTTTTTGAGCACTATTTTGCAGAGCATCCCACAATTAGGACCTTTAAACCCAACCTACATTCTTTCATACCGCATCAATTAAAAAAAAACTAATGTAGCGCTGTGGCGCTGTTCGGAAGGCCGAAGACTTTGAGATAAGAGTGAATAGGTTATGGTACATACATATTTTTATTAATCGTGCTTCTACGATAGGTGCATTACGTTGCATATACTATGGAACCAATTAGAAACTTGAGTGAAATTCCCATTTCCTCTACGAAACTTTGCTTTATATCATGAACCAAGCAGCATGCGGAGCCATTGAACTCAGTGTAAAAAGTTTCATAAAAACATTTTTTCTTTCTACATCTACGACAAAAACAATGAAGTCGCAGGTTGCGCGAAGGTAAGGCATCTTGTTGTCAAAACATCGCATTCGTATAGAGTAATAGCCCATACTCCAAATGTGTTATATTGCCATGGAACGGATTCAGTGTATCTTTAAATAATTCTGGGAGTGTGAGCAAGTAAATCTTTCACCTATTGGACACGCTGTGCTATACATCTAGCAAAGTGATCCAGTCGCAGGAATAGTGTCATTGTACAGCCCATCAACGACCACTGCTAGTCGTTAAACAGGACTCGTGTTTTGAAGTGCAAGAGAGAATAAGTACGTAACTTTCACTTGTACCAGGCTGGAACTATCAGGGTATATAGTTTTGACCTAGCTAAGTTTTTCTGTGCTGTGGGCCTCCGCCCATCAGGGGCAAAAGACCACGTTCCTGCAAACACCATTCGCATAACTTTCATCATGAAGCTCACTCGAAGCTTCGTCAAGATACTGTCTGGCATTGAAGAAAAAATTGAAGCGTTATCAAACAGATGGTAAAACATGCATCCAAACACAAAGAAGCCATATGCGAAAGCGAAAAGGACGTTCCCGTCATTGGCGAAAGTATAGAAACGCTGTTGGCTAATCCGGACCATCACATAATACAGTAGACTACCTTAATTTTTTTTTTCGGCAGAAACCACCACTGCTTCCGCCACCACCACCACCAACCATGCGCTTCATTCAGAGAGCCGACAAGACGCACAACGAGGGAAGGCCACGGAGGATGTCGAGTGGTCGTCCTTACCACAACTGCACGCCCACCGAGAGACAACACAGAAGAGACCAGGGATTCCGACAACAAAGACCTACGTGTCATCGCTGTGTAGATGTCGTTGATAAGAGCACTGCGCACACTGCTCACTGGATTGACAACCCCTCGAAGCGCGCTGCAAGTTCTGGATGCCTTGGATCCAGTCCTTTCAAGCCTTCTTTCACATCGATCATGGATTGCAGCGTACTTCATCCAAGACAGTCGCGGTAAACCTATACTTAGTGACAATTCACAGTTTTATTACTTTCTGGGCAGGCGTGGTACATCATGCTATGGGTGCTAGCGTATTAATTTACTTCCATTTCCTTCGTTACTCTTCTTCTCTCCTTTCACCTTTCCCCGTGTAGGGTAGCAAACCGGGTTTTACCTGGCAAGCCTTTCCTTTGCTTTTTTTATCTATAGCGAAGTTTTCCTAGGAATGCCAAGCTTTCCTTAGAGACGCTAAGTTTTGGCTCATGCTACTCTGTTTGGCTAGACATTACTAGACATGTAGCTTGACTACACCATAACTGATGCGATTTAGTCACGTGTCAGGCTTTTGAGTGTTTCATGGCTGGAACAGTTCTTGACTTGCTTTTACGCGATGTTGCGTGATTTTAGTCGTGTGACTAAATGTTTCATAATTGACAACGTGACTGAATGATATCACGCTATTTTCAGTCGCGCGAGGAGCTACGTGGTGAAACATGATCCTGGTCAAGTGACTACTTACGTTATGTAAAGGAATTTTTCTTCGTATGACGGTAGTTTTTACATGATCTTCTGTGACCTTTATTCGCATGAATATTTAATACGTAATGTTTCATTATTTTAGCCAGGTAATTTACAGCTACGTAACGTTACGCGATTTCAGTCTCGTGACTATAGTCATTGTGGGAAGCTGCATAATATTTAGGCACGTAGTAAACTCATGTCATACTTCTTGTATTTCAAGCTGCATAAATTGGCGCATGGGTTGTGGTACTGTAAGCTGAAGTTGCAGAGGACAAAGTGAGCGTGTACCAGTTCACAGCGATGGACATTCCTGTTCGCACTTGGTGCAACGAATAGCTCAAACAGCTCCTCGCCCCGCCGTGGTAGTCTAGTGGCTAAGGTACTCGGCTGCTGAACCGCAGGGCGCGGGTTCGAATCCCGGCTGCGGCGGCTGCATTTCCTATGGAGGCGGAAATGTTGTAGGCCCGTGTGCTCAGATTTGGGTGCACGTTAAAGAACCCCAGGTGGTCTAAATTTCCGGAGCCCTCCACTACGGCGTCTCTCATAATAATATGGTGGTTTTGGGACGTTAAACCCCACATATCAATCAATCAAACAGCTCCTCTCTTAAAATTGTACTGAGATGTTCCACTCATTCTCCCTGTCGTTGCTCCTGTGAATTGTATAGCGCAACTTATTCATGGAAGACAAGAAAGGTAAACGTAACAAAATAACCTATGTTGCATGTGTGTCCCTCGCGTGTCCCGCCGATCACTTGCGCAATACAATATACAATCATGCTGTACTAACACGCCCAATCTTCAACCTTTGCATGTTCCTGTTAGATGCCATTATTTCACGGAATAGTTGTGCATCAATCTCATCATGACTGAATCAAAGACGATGGCCAGCCGACAAAATGACACAGATACCGTCATCTAATGACAATAGTGGTATATGCACACGACGCTTTGGTAGAAGACCACGCAATGTGCTCCATTTCCGCTCACTGCAGCAAGTCCTTAGCGCAAACGGAGGTGGAATATTGTGTTGATATGTTAACAAAAATATTCGCGCGACCTGTGCCTCGGAGAATATTACCTAAGGCATTCGTATTCAGTATGCTGAAAAAAAAACATTCAGCGGAATTTCGTAGGTGACCCCAACAAACATAAAATTATATTTGACTAAAGAAATGACATTCTAGAGTTAGTTCAACACTTTCCTCTTCATCATTTCAGGCATACGTATGCAACAGTGCCATAAACCGCCACTCTTATCTGTAACAAATATTTGTAGTTTGCAAAATTTCTTAGCGATAACCAGCAAATTAAGCTCTTCGGTTTGCTAAATAAATAAATACTTAAATAAACATCATTAATAATATGCTATAAGTAAGTGAAGAAAGAAAGTTGATTGCAACCTTTATGCACGAAGAATGAAGACAGCCTAAATCAGTTGGGAAATACGAGTGACTGCATCTATATATTGAATCGGATGAACACCTAATGTAGTGGATTTTACATGGCATTTATTAAAAGCCTAAGTTCACTACCTTCAATAACAGAGAGCCGGAGGAGGAGGACGAGGAATAAATGAGGAAGGACAGGGAGGTTAGCACAGAGAGAGCCGGGCTCTCTGTTACAGTCCCAGGGTGGCTGTAAGCCTTTTTGTGACGACTAAGTTAAGTGATGTGTTTGAAGTGCTAGGGCACACACCTCGCACACCACACAATGACATTTATCTGTATGCTATAGTGCACAAAAATAAATTTACGCGTGAAAGCTTACCTTCGTTGAGCTTGGAACCCGTTTTACAGATTTCGTCGACGCTCTCTTTGTAGGTTTCTAGCGCTAGCGTCGCCGCAGCCTTGGCTACGCCTTCCAGGCAATCGGCCGCAAACGTTGTACTGCACGTAAGCTGTTGCTTAAATTTCCTGAAATCGAAATTTCACCAGCGGTTACCATCTCGTAACGCAAGATGGCGAAATTGCGGCACGGCCATTTAATGTAAATGAGCCTTAAGAAGCAAGCAGATCGGAGTAGGGTGAATTAGCTAAGTTAGTATTCATCCATTATGTTACCGGATGAAAACAATGAAAAAAAAAGCTTGCCCATGCACACCCTCTTTTTACGCTGTAACGAAATGTATACATATATAGGCCGATGTGTTTGCTGGTAAGTGCGCTTATTTTGAACGGCTCAAGGGCGCATTTCGGTGCATGTGTAAGAGCCCATGTTCTAAATTGCGTCGTCGCCATCGGTGTCATTGATTGTGAGAGAAAAATCACCGTTATTCATAAAGTTTAAAATGTGACTGATGCAACAACTAAAGTTGAACCCCAAGTAGAACCTCGGGGTACGAGCTGAAAATGAACGCAAGAATTTCGTGTCACCGTCGGGTATTTATTTTACCTCGTTGCCACGTCTGTGCTCCAAACTGCTTCAGCCTATTTCCCGAAGCTGAAGCACTTTCATGAGTCGCAAGAGCTTCCTTCATGTTCTATTTGGTCATTCTAGCGACGCAGGCGGCGCCATGCAGCCGCGCTCCGAAGCTGTCACACGGTGACAATCTGGCAACGCAGTTCGGTCTCTCAGTAGTCATGAACCAATGAACGCGTATTCAGGCTCTGCGACGCTTACGTGATGTCGACGCTCGCGACATCACCATCTCGTCCGCCATTTCGACGTACTGTTGCGCCACCTATAGTCGCTGGAATGGTCGAATCAAATAAAATTATTTGATTTCAAATACGAGGCATGTGTCGGTTTTTACTCTTTTTCATCGTTCTCCATCGGCTCGTTTATCTTTTTCTGGTTTCACGACAGTATGTGTAGATCATTTCACGAAATCCTCACCTTAATTTGAACATCTAATTTTAGTTACCCAATTAGAGGCCAATTTCACAGGATTGCTGTCAGCCAAAATTTAATCATTTACATATATATTTGCGCCTTTTTAGCCCAATGAAACAGCTGGTTTGGCGAAAATTCCGGTGTCGGCGTTGGTCATGATGTCGTAGGTTGTGAGCGAAAAGCAATCATATTGCCCGTATCAGGAAAGATGGAAATAAGATAAATAATAATTATTTTCGGACCCCTGTGAGAATGGAAATCAGGCTTTCCGTGGGGCAAGCTGGTGTTCTATCAAAGGGTCAGGCTATTGTTCAAACTGCATCTCAAAAAAAAACAAAAGAAAATCATAGCATATCCGCGAAGTGAATGATATGAGATGGGGCAAAGCGTCCGTCCAGTCCGTTTCTCTATCTCTGTGTATCTGGCTGTTCACCCGTATGTCTGTGCATTCGTGCGCTCCTATCAAACTACAGCGCGCATCGGACGGCACGGATGAACGGAATGCTTTGTCCCCCTTGTCATCATTTCACTCCATGGATATGTTGTGAGCTTTCATATTAATGGAATATCACTAGCGCTATCTAGCGATATAATTTTGAAAGACATACACACAATACCATCCTAGTGAGAAATTCTTCAACACTAGAACTGGCTACTGTAGTAGCCAGTTCTATAGTTTCATGTTGTATACAACATCCAACTACGAAGGAAGACTCACACGCTAAAGAGCTTCGCCTCTATAAAACACTATGAGAAAGTCATGTAGTGGAAATGGTCTCTTCAGCGCGTGAAGTGGTGCGTGCCAGAATCCCAGTCTAGCACCAGGCGTCAAAATAAGTGAACTGTGCAACTGGCGGGTACATGACACCGTAAATGTAGCGGGAAAAAACACGGATAAGAAGGGGTACAAAACAAGCCCTTGTGGTGTACCCTTTCTTGTCTGTGTTTTTTCGCGCTACATTTACGGTGTTATAGATCAGTAACAACTAGCTCACCTCTTCGTTTTGCCTAACGAGTGGGTCATTTATTTATGTATTTTCATTGACGTGATGTAACGAGACGTTGGTGCATAAACAGGGCGCCGGCTACTCATTACCTTTGAGAGGTGTCTAAAATAGAGCACGTAGTGTTTATTCCTTTAAGCGTAGGATGTTGACAGCAGATACGACATAAAATTTAGCATAAAAGCTAGGCTACCAGATTTCAAAATAACGTATTGAACAATCACATGTATGTGCATACACGGTATCAAATTAAGAAAGGAAAAGAAGACTACCACCCGTGTGCAGCACGAAGTCACAAGGAAATCCGTACGGATTTCTCAGAAAGAACTTCTTAGTTGTCGAAAAATTTGTCCTGGTCTGGAATTCGAACCCGGGACGAACGCCTAATCCAGGGTGGTCCGCTCTGCCAGTCGAGCTATCATGAAGCTAGCGATTGACATTTCGAGGGCGAATCCATGGACCAACTTTAAGCACACGGCCACAAGTAATGCAATGAGTTCTGAGGAAATCCGCAAGGTGGTGGAAGGATTAAGAAAGGAAAAAGAAGACAGCCACCAATATCTGGCACGAAGCCACGAGAAAATCCGTACGGATTTCTCAGAACGAAAGGCCTCTTAGCTGCCAAAAAACTGAAAACCAATGCATAGGGTCAACAGTCACATATAGGTTAAGATAGTTAGGCTGTAAACTCATTACGCGTTGTGCGGCTGCGCCAGTGCACGAGACACCTTGCGGACCAATAGTGGTTACTTCAGGCAATCACAAAAAGGGAGAACTATGGCGTAGTGGGCACTTACGCGCATTGCTTTACAAACGGCTCTCCGGAAGTCGCCAACTGCGGGTCCTTTCCGAAAGGAAAGTAGTCTTCACCGCAAGCACGAAGTGTCTCAAATTTACAGCCATCCTTCAGCTTGGCCTGGCAAGTACCTGTTACGGGACAGAAAACGACAGGTTTTTAAAAACGTTTGAAAAGGAAGTCTATGCTACTTATCAGACACTTAACTCCCGATTCACACTGATAGCAGGGCGAAAATTTTGAAAAAATGATACTGGCACCCACTTTCGAATGAGTAATTGCGCAAGAAACAACTGCTACCTCCCTAGCCTCAACTTCATCGACGTAAAGTAATTTTCAGAACGCTGCTAAAGCACTTGAGATTACGAGTAAAGCATTCGGTATCCCGTTAAAACATAGGCGCACCAGTTTCGTAATGTAATACTAGGTTAACCAGCAAGGCAATTCCTTAGCCACAGTTGTCGCAAGCATTCATACCAGAGCAAGTGTTAAACACGCTACCAGCGTTGTTGCAGTCGGGCTGCTACAGAGTTTAGTATATTTCTGCATCCCTTTCTACAGATACGTACGAATGCAGTGCCGAGAAAATATCGAAAACAGAATAAACATTCAGTGGAGTTATAAAATGCCAGGCGCTCCAAAGCATAAAATGAAGGTACTCAGCCGGATTAACAAAAAGCCACACTTGGTGGCAATAACTGCCGCATTGAACTCATTACACGTACTATAACTCGGTTTTATGGTTCAACACTGCACATTGGAGAAATTGAAAACCAGTCAATTTGTTACAGAGTGGCTTCAGCCAAATGTATAAATACATCCCCAAAGAAGTACTTGCGCAGCCATGGGGAGTGTCACCTTGCAGACAATTCGCACCATGTAATTGTATGCATCTGCCCATGCAGTTAAGGCAGTTTTGGCTGATGTGCGTGGATCTTACACACTAAAAAACGTGTCTTCTGGTTATTCCTTGCTACTCACCTGACCCTAACATGCACAACTCTTTTCTAAGTCACGTCGACTCTGTCACAGAGTTTTGAGACGCCTCACTGTTCAAGAGAGATAGCGTGATATGCACTGAACTGCCCTGCGTTGCACGAGAATGCGTGATATTAGTTAGAAATGTCGCAGGAGTACATAAAACACTGCAGCCTAATGCATGATGCGCTCACCAACGGGTGCGTGTCTATTCCGGCGGTCACTGATTTAAGTTTCCGGTAGCGTCAATAAGGCACACATTCGGGCCAACTAGCCCCCATAGCAGCCTTACTTCTGAAATTGATTTGTTGTAGGTAGCTGATTTATTAAGCTATATGCGACCATTTGGTTGTGCCACATTCAACAAGTGAGTTTATACTTGAATAAACGTTGCTAGGATGAAGTTAGCGCTTTCCAGTAAAGTTAAAAAATGTTAAATTACTTTCAAGATTGCGAGTGCTTCCTTGGTGGTGGAGTAATTGATTTGATATTGTTTTAGCGTATAGTTGCAGTACCCATAACGTAGTGCTTCTTCTGTTGAGCCTGGTTTGAGGGTGCCTGATAAAGAGCTGCACCCATTGCGTAGTGTAATGCGTTTGTGTTCAATACAAAAAGCAGAGAAAAGTGCGCTATTTGCAAGGCTGGATCCAATGTTAAGTTCAGTGGCCCTCGCGCAGCTTCGAACTCAAAGCTCCGCTCGAAAGAAGTCTCTTTTTGAATCAGACACATACGGAACCTTGTTTTCAGTGCATAGTCTTTAATGAATGCCCTAAAGTGCTTTGCCAGGCTAAAAAAATAGAGAGAGAGTACATATCATAAGGTGTCACAGTAATCCCAGAATTTTGCGAGAGCCGTCCGCCGCTTCAATAAAGTCACTAAGGTATTTTCATAATTGACCCTTAATGTTAATTGCACGACATCTTTAGCATACTTTTGCATCAATATGATGTGTATCCAAATACAACTACTAGCTTGAGTGAAATAAAAATTTGGGCGAATTGGCTTTAGTTCATGACATCTTTGGTTAGCAAAAAAAACAGTGCTCAAGAAAAACGAGGATGCAAGATGAAGCGCTACTAGCTACTGAAAAGTTTATTCGAGGTAAACCTAATTAAAACGCAGCTTGACTAGATAAACCCACAACCTAATTTTATATGCATTTCGGGTTTTTCAGTTGCAGTCAGACATTCGAATCTCCATTTACCGTGAGGTGGACAGCATAGAGTTTCCTAAAATTAACTAAAGGGGACTCTTGCACTGCTATCGTTCAGCGACCATGGAAATTACGGGTAGTTTACGAATGTGCCTAGTATTCGTACTTGCGGGCCTCAAATCGCATTTGTGGTTTCGTCTATTGCCGTGATTCATTTTTGTTTCGAATAAAAGAACAAACCAATTTTGAACTTTGCGGCCCCATTCGAATCGGTGAGCCCAAAAGCTTGCAATGCTGAAGCGTAACTGGTAAACTATTGCTAGTTGTTGTTGCGTGACAAAAACTGCTTTAAGTCATGCGGAGCGAAACGGAACGTAAGGTACGAAGATTATGCAAATCCATGTACTACCCATAATTCTCACACTCACTGAGGCACGATGTGTGGCACCTTCATTAGACATTAGCGCCCTAGTGCATATACTGTAAAAATCGGAAACTGAATGGTGCATGGCATGTCTTCAAGCATGAGCCACTATGCAGAAAGTACCGACACGAAACGACGGTCACATCGAGTAAAGCGAAACTTCGGAGCACTCTTTCCCAAGCATGGCTCGAGGTGAATGAGTGTGTACTTATTTCGCCTTCGCGGTGTGTTCGATAAGATAGTCATACGTATGCATATTTCATTTCCTGTTGTCTTGAGCGGATAAGCATAACTTCTAATTCTTGCCTATAATAAACCTGCCGTCGTATCTGAGGTGTTATGACATTACGTCCCTAATTGCAAGACGTGAATTCGATCCCCGGCTAGGACGGCTGCATATCCATGGCACAGAAATGCAATAGCACTGATGTAGTTCTGTATAGAAGAGCAAGGACATATTCCAGGTAGTCATTATCCTTTCGCAATCCAGCACTGCAGCGCACTCGATATTGACAACCCACTGCGAACGCATAAAACATCATTAATACGAGTGCTTTTCATCTACTTCCCTTGCAGTATTTGTTTGCTTGTTATACGGAACATCAACGGACCAAATCGATACTATGCTGTTTGGAATACGGAGAGCATCTCAAAATTATTGAAATCTAAATTTTAAAACACCCATTCCCTTCAACCAGCAAGAGAAGTTTTTGCAGTCCTTACAGTGTTTTTCCAGAGATACATATGACGCCCTTCAAGATAACTTTGCCCTTTCGGGCTGATCCCGGATTCTCCCTTTCTCTGAGCAATCGGATTGAGAGAATTACAAGAAAATAACAAGAAATGTTGGCAGATTGTGCATGTATTGAAGAATAGCACTTGGTTCACTGTCAAAAAGCATGTACTTTTATTATATCTCGATGTGGAAGTCGTCTATCGGCTAATATTACTCGCTGTCTTTTGCATGTAGGCACCGCCATAGTGGTCTAGCGGCTAAGGTACTCGGCTGCTGACGCACCGTTCGTGGGATGCAATCCCGGCTGCGGCGGCTGCATTTTCGATGGAGTCAAAAATGCTGTAGGCCAGTGTGCCCAGATTTGTGTGCACGGTGAAGAACCCCAGGTGGTTGAAATTTCCGGAGCCCTCCACTACGGCGTCTCTCTTATTCGTAGGGTAGTTTTAGGACATTAAACACCACATATAAATTACTCAATCAATCAAACAATCAATCAATCAATATTGCATGTACTTTTAGTGTGCAGTTATGTGACTCTACAATTAGGGTATATCGATTCTGCGAATCGGAGAAATGCGATGAAGTCGACAGGTAGTCTTTTGTTTCGTCTATTCCCTCGTCTTCTGCCTTGCAGAAAGCGCCTCTATCGCACTTAAGAGATGACAATTGAAAAAAAAAATGAAACCTTACCTGTCATGAACGCCACGACAAGCGCTAGTGTAATGCCAGGTAGTACATTCAACATCTTCGCACCCCTTCTTACGCGCAGCTCCGAACCGAAGTGCGACGCCATAGGATAGTTCATGAGAATTTAAATAGAAGCCCGTTCGCGTGAATAAAAACAAGAAGGCAAGGAGAATCAGCAAAACGGTAGAGCTTTTAGTGACAACACCTTCCCACCTAAACTGCGGACAACCTTGGTTTCAACATTGAGTGATCACACACATAGCTGTTACACAACAAGGCTGTGTTTTTAATTGGCAATGCTCTTGAGAAAGTATGGTATTACAGGTCCATCTCTATTAGTCTGTCGACATATTTGCGTGTGCTCAGTGCCTGGAACACGCAGGAGACGCTCGGTCAATGCGCCGCTCATTTCTCTATCCATGCACGTGTTCGCACACTGAGAATGCAATAGATATTTCGACAGAATGCAGCGAGTCTATTAGCAACTCACTCGTGTAGGCGCCAACGCGCTGAGCAGTGGTGATTGGTGTAACCAGTTCTGTGCCACAGAAGCCACGTTTCGTACAGGAAATCAATGCGCAATCATTTTAAATAAATTGTTTTGGAGATATAAGCAGGCTCTTGCAATCAGGCTTTCTTGAGCGATTGCGACACCCTTCTGCAGGATATTACAAAGTGCTCGCAAAATCCATGTTCGTGGACAACTGTGCTGAATCTTCGCACATTTTTAGGGTACGTGCCCAAGACGCGCAATTTCTTGACGGAATATCAGAAGCGCTTCCATTTGAGCGCATATTTTGCATACGTTCAGCTACCTTCGCTATTATTACTGAGAGGATAATTGCCTGATCATTTTTTTTGCTTAAGTTCTTCAATGTAAAACGTTCTTTCCTTGTAAGTTACGAGCAGGTACACATGTGAAAGAACCAGGACATTTAGTCTGCTTAGTGGTGCATTTTGCTTAGTCTCTTTAGTTGTGCGCTGTATATATTACGGCCGCACAGAGCGACTAATCAATCGTTTACACCGTTTCTTTTTTTTTGACGAACCAGCTGATCAACGTTTTTCATGCGGGCGCCGCTATTTTACAGTCCCAGTACAATTGACTGTTTAGACGCCATGCTTCTCATATAAAATCGTTAAAAATACAGGAGATATCGCTGTTCTTGATGACGCTTATATTAATACAACTTCGTTTTACGTTGCGGGTATACTACGAGCTTTACTGCTTCCAATCATAAGTCAGCAGCGAGCAAGGCATCGCTCCCACATTGTCGCTACTGACAGGATACACAAAGGGGCTCTTTGTGAAGAATTTTGCGGCTTGTGTGACTTGCTCTTCGGATACGGCTCTCAACGAAGCCTTCGAATTGGCAGTGCACGTTCCTGAAATTGTGCATCACCAGGACAGCGTATAGCTATCTAACAGTAGAGTACATATAGCGCTCTAAAGCGTTCACAATTGATTCTAAAAATTCATGTAGAAGCAAGCATGACCTGGCTCCTTCACTCCCTACCTCTAGAATATCCACTTTCCCTCCTCCTCCACCTCCTTCCGGCTGCTGTCACCATGAGGCATTCGCGCAAAGAAACATGCACGACGCGTGTCCTGTCTTCTCCACTGGCCATAAAACGCAGCCGTCGAACGTTTTAGGTCAGGCATAGAACATTCGACACACAAGAGGATGTTTTCGAGTCGATTTTTACACGCAGCATCATAGCGACCCCGACAATAAAAGTGTGTCTGAGCGCCCTTAATATTGCTATTGCAATGAGACAAATTACTAGTTGATATTGTTGCGCGTTGAGACCAAGCCGTGAAACAACTGTATGGCGTGGCGTTTGCGTCATTCACTGACCGTCATGATATTTTAGACTATTAGACAGGCAATGTGGGCTGAATTAAGCTGCCTAAGTTCAGCATACTGGGCAGTGACAGATCATTACGTTAGAGAACGGTGTACGTAAGACAGTAAACCAAGGAGCTGACGAGCAGAAAATGCGATGTTTCCATTCGTGCCAGTGTTTACGATAATCTCAGCTGGTATATAAACTGGATCGCACGTGGCTCCGACTTTTCTGCGACACTTAAATTGAAGTGAGGAGTAGCGGGAGACTGTACAGCGGTGCACCAGCCCAACCTTTAAGGAGGCTTTCCCGGGGGGCTTTCAGTTGCCAGAGGAGGTGTGTACGTTAAATCTCTCCTCGCAGCCTCTCTGCTATGAGCCGTTTTCATTGAACAAAGATAAATAACGTTGGTCATTTGTTGAAAATGATTCATTACAGATATTTCTTATTATACCCGTTACACACGGGCAAAAGTAATGTACTTTGAAGTAAACCCCTTTTGTCGCCTAAGGGGACCATTTGCAGAAAGGAGTGGCGCTGATGACACACGGCACCGATCTACTGCTTTAGGCGGTGGCTCAGAAGAATGCTGCAGAAAAAATGGCGCTGTTTGTGGAAGCAGCAAGATTGGAAATATTAAAATGAATCTTTGCATGTTGCTCACATTCAGCGACGCCGGAGCATAAACCCGTTTTTTTTATTGTCTGGTGGCCTATAATGCACATATTTGTAATTTTTTTTCGCTTTTTTGCGTGTTTAGCAGCAACTTAAGTTCTTCTGGCAACTATGAATAGTCGGTGTTTTGCTGTTTTGGTTTTTGTCGTGCTTTTTACATGGCTGTGTCCAACTGGGTCAGTGACGGCGTGCCGCGTTTCATTGTGGTCCTGCGATGTCTCTGCGCAGAGACGGAGATAAAGCAACAGTTGAGGTGGGCCTGACTCTTGTCGCCCTCGGCTCCATCGAAGATGAGATAAACGCTGCGAAGGCAAGAGTGATGAGCCTCAAACAAAGACTCGTCATGAACAGCTTCATTTTGACTGCTTCCGCACTATCCCCCCGAGCCATCAACCGCGAAAGGTGGGCCTATGTGCGCAGCGAACGCTGGTTCGACTGCCGCTGCCAACCCTAACATGATCGCGCTAGTGACGTAATGCAGGCGTTTGAGAGTATGGACAGACTATAGGCCTTCACTTTTCAACAAATCGCACTGCTGCTGAAAATGAAAACATTTTCTCAGCGCAAAAAAAATACTGACAGGGCACCGCAGTGTTGCGACACGTTTTCTTCTATTGATAAATTATGCACACTGTATGCGAGAGTACTCCCTTCCTGCCAGAAAAGTAGATGCGGGATCTGATTTTGCGAAAAGGATCTTTGCCGGAAAGGCGTTACTCCTTTGTCATGTGTCACTGCGTCCGAACGCCTTTCCGAAAGATGTCCCCTTGTCTAAAGGACTTCATGGTGCCCGTGTGTCATGGGCATAACACAGCCGTTCTTGCTGTTTCGTTTTGTTTTTGACATACGCAGTATTTTACAACCGTTCATCTTTTGACGTCTGAAAGATAGCATAAGTACATAATATTAGTCTTGCGGAAGATCATGTGGTGTATCAATGCTCATAAAAAAGGAAAACGGTCCTCCAGCCGTTCACGGAAAAAGGTTTTACAAGAAAACGCATGCGAATTTTATGCAAGGAATCTATTGTAGCTGACGAAAGAATGGTACTGTTTTGGGATTTCAATTGACACTCACAGCACGAGAAGTTTTTTTTTTGCATAATAGCGCTTTCCACCTGAAAAACTGGGCAATAAAGTACAAGGTATATGTGTTTTGTTAACGGGTCGATCACGAATGGCATTGTCGAGATCCGAAACTTTATTATTTGTGCTCGTGGATGATTCCGTGAACGCTTCGTTGTAAATAAGACCCATATATAGAGACTTATCGAAGACCTGTAAAGACCTACTCAAAGAAGATGAAAATTCATGCCACTTTTTTTATCATACTACAGACGTACCACTGAGCCATAATATTCTGTTTGTTTGTGCCCATTAGATGTGGGTTGCAAGACCGCTATTGTGTACAAAGTGAAGCAGCTGCTCGTGTTAACATGTAATGTGTTCAGCGGTTCTGGTGTCACTCCATTCAAAGACGAGTTGCAGGAGGTGGAGAGAGCGTTCCTGCTTTATCTCTTGGAGCATGTATACAAAATGGCGCCACATCT
The DNA here is from genome assembly GCA_013436015.1 of Rhipicephalus annulatus. Taxonomy (NCBI): domain Eukaryota; kingdom Metazoa; phylum Arthropoda; class Arachnida; order Ixodida; family Ixodidae; genus Rhipicephalus; species Rhipicephalus annulatus. The sequence continues at coordinate 191,650 of WOVY01010337.1, forward strand.
TTCTTTTCTTGTGACTCTGATCTGTATCACTTTGTTCCCGCAAATCTAGCACGTCTCTCAGCAGTAACATTTATTAGAATTTTAGTACCTTTTATCAAAAGCACATTTTTCTACGGCGGGTTGGTCACGTGAAATGCTCAGAGACAGTGATCATTATAATATATAACGACAATATTATTTCTTTTAACGTCCCAGAACCACCATATCACTATAGAAGACGCCATAGTGCTGAGCTCTGGAAATTTTAAACACGTGGGCTTCTTCAACGTTCACCTAAACCTAGGTTTACGGGCTTCAAGCATCCTCGCCTCCATCGAAAATGCGGCCGCCGCGGCCAGGATGCCATTCCGAGACCTCCGTTTCAGCAGGCCGGCGTCATAGCCACTATAAACAACCACAACATGACGGGTAAAATTAGTACCGGTTTACATGATTTTATTTACTTTAGAGAAAAAAGCATAGAATATATGGCGCCCTTCGATGCCTCACCATACGCGAAAATTTACAAGCATGCATAGCGTGTGGAGTCCCACGTGAGTGGCGCCAATACGACTGATGCAAAAAAAATAAACAATCGCCCCCCCCCCCATATGACGTTAACTTGACCTCAGAGATCGCAGAAATTCGTGATAGCATCACGACGTGCCGTCACCCTATGAGTTTGTGTGCTGTACAATGCAGCGTTGCTGAATCTAATCTCGGAAGCCGTGGCCGATAACCTCAACCCCATGCCACGTCATGGTAGGCGGCTCGGCAATGCAGATTTCTGTAAAGCTCCTGGATAAAATCTGCCGCTCGGGCATACGCTGTAGATTCCGCAATTCTTTCTGCCGACAGTACCTACTGTATTCCTGTGATGTAATTTCGTAAATGCAACGCGATTGCCTAGTTGCAAACAGTTGCAAGGAGTTTACTCGTACTTCAACTCATTTTTTTCTAAAAATTGTTTAATTTGTTTGTTTATTTCCAGTTTTGTTCATACAATAGGAGACCAATATACTATTACATTATTGTATGATTGTGAAACGTGTAAGCACTTAAGCTTCGTGTCCTTGTAACTATCCAACCACATTTTTTTTCAGTAACTAGAGCCATCGGGCATACCTAGTCTCCGGCAACCTGAAAGCGTCTGAAAAGACTTTGTGTCATAGAGTTTTCTAAATAAACACCAGAGGGGACTCTGGCGCTAGTGTCTATGGGAGCTGCAACGCACGGCGCTTCGGCGAGCATGGGATTGACGGGTAGTGCGCGGATTTGTCTAATATTCATAGTTCTGGCTCCGTGTGTGTTCCTGTGGCTTGGAGATGTTTTCTCGCAAAAGAAAAAAAAAACAGCAAATGTTCAGTGGTTGCGTTTCACCACATTATTCGTTTAGACTTACAATTTGAAATCGGTTCACCAAGTTCAAAACGGTTCAAATCAAATACAAAACCAAAACAAGTGCAATAAACGAAGCCAGAAGTGTGATTCGCCAATAACAAGTATGAAGACTAGGCAAATCCGTGTACTACTCATTATTCCCATAGTTCCTGATTGGTAGCAGCGTCAGAGTCCTCTCTATAGTTAATCTTAGGAAACTCTATGATATGTGTAATTTGTTTTGCGTGTGCATAATGTGTCTTTCAATAAATGCATCGTTTTTTTCAATATTAGTGTTTTGATGCAAAAAATGTTGATGTACTTTGTTTTTAAATTCATAAGGCGCTACCTGATTTTGAGAGAATTTACTTTTTTTGTGTAAAGGTATGTCTGCGTAATCCACAGGTTGCAACGACTTCCTGTTTATTATAAACTAATTGTCAGAACAACCTGATTTCTGAACTGGCACGTGCGAGTACGTCAAATTCAAAAGCGCTCCACTTGTGCCTCAGGATGTGGTACAGCGCACTGCACGGTGACCATCTTTCACGCTGCTGGTTTGATTCTTATAATACCAGTTTCATAGGGCCACTTCTGTTCGCGATAAACGCCCATCTAGATCTGACTAGTTGATCGCGATAACAAGTTCGTACCTGCTACACTGTACAGTTAAGGCGGATTTACTTTGGCGCAGACGCCAGCCAAGTCCCGATCACTGAGTCAGATAGTGATGCAGCGATCACGATCGTCTTGATCTCAATCTGGCCTGATCGCGATTGTACGTGGCCATGTGTAAGCCCATGTTTCAGACGTAGTTTGATCCGGATCGACTCTCATAGCGTTCAGAAGTTCCCATGTGGCACTGGTATACCGTTTGTGGGTGCTAAGGGTCGGTTTTCTGTTGGTTCACGACAGTTTACACCGGAGAGCACATGCGCCAGTACGTTTATTTAAAGGCATACGTAAGATTTTCTAAAAGGAGTGACAAATCATCATCAAAAAATACCCCCCCCCCCTGTCATTGGTGGTTGGGCCTAAAGGACACCATGCTTCTCAATGAATGACAAAAAAAAGATGAAATCTTGCACTCGGCTGCGCATTGCTTGAGGCACAGCGAAGTTGCCCTACTACGGAGCCTTTCGTGACTGCCACTATAACTCTAAAAAATAGTAGAGTAAGAAGGGTGTCTGTCCTCCAACAATAATTGTCCTGCGACTTGCATGATTTCTTGCAAACTTGGTGCTGGCCACTTTTCTATCAAAAACGTTATGCCACGCTGATAATGCACATGTTGTCAGTGACCTAATAGCACCGAGTGCAGAGCCGTAATGCAAGGAAAGGAACGCAAGATAGAGAGGTGTATACATGTTTGGTGAAGGGCAGACAGGGAACGCAAGATAGATAACCATAATTGTTCTGGGACAAAAAGATGCCCTTTTTTCACCCGATCTTTTCTTAGATTGTATAGGTTAACCTTGCTTGAACTTGGCCAGTCGGCACCACCGGTAGGAGCTCGAACATGGCGGTGTTCGTACACAGCTTTCCCACCTACTGTATCCAGACATAGAGCGGGCATCGTTTCGACTATACGGTGATTGCCAGCATCTTTCATTGTCTCTTGTTGTCCCCTTTTTGAGCCGCATATTCACGATCTGCTCGTCATTGCCGTTCTCGCACACAAGCCTCGCTTCCCGATGCTCCGCTTCTTCTTCAGGGAGCACGTGCGATACTTTCTTTGCGCGTCTCATGGCTGTATTTGCTCCAGCGTCGGCACATGATTGCGCGAGGTATATCAGTCGCTGGGCATAGCTTAGCGGTGTAGCAGCTGCGCAGTTCTCGCTGCTGCGCTTAGGTGTCTTGGCGCGGAGTCACGAGGTTATGCTGGGTATTTCAACATCTGCAGTGTCATTGGCGGCCACGGCCACGGCGCAGCTGGCTTTTCGTGAAACGCGCATATTTCGGCCGGTTAAAAAGTGGAAAGAAAGTGATGCCATGCTTCTCACGAGGCCATGCTTTTCGTCCCTTTTGGTCCCTAGATGAGAAGTGAACAGCTCTTGGGATGCCACATTTGGGGCCTTCTGCCACCGTTATCATCAAAAGCCTGTGAAACAGGGACCGTGCAATTGTAGGAGGAAAACTTCTCGCCACCGTCTACCGTTGTTTGGTGATTAAGGGACGCCCCCCCCCCCCCCCGGTCCCCTTTGTGCGTACGCTTGTGCATGTTCGTTGGTTTTGTGACTTCTATGGCACATTTGAACACCTCGTTTAAGTGTACCGCATTTGCTGCGCAGCAAGGATTGCTATTCGTGAAAAAATACAGACTTATCGGATTGTGTGGCCGCTGAGGATTGTCTGCTTTCAGTGGGTGGTGATGCTTGACGTGACCAGGACAGTCCAGCCCGGCTAGCACTCACAAAGAAAACATTTCAAGTAAGAACACTGACTTGGCCTCTAGTTTAGAGTTTTCTTTTTACGTGTAGGAAATTATATTTTCTTGTAGGCAATGTTTGTTTACGTCCCTATTTTATTTCCCCTTTTTCTACATTCTTCATTTTCTTTTACCTATCTTGTCCTGCTGATGAGGTAAGCTGGTGGGCTCCACCAGGTAATATGTCCAGCTTGCTTTCTTCTTTGGTACCTTCCTTTGTTACTGTATGCATATCAGTAAATGATTACGATGATAGTGGTCGCTTAGTTTTGTAGACTCCACCTTGTCGTCGCTACAAGATGACAGCAGTTAAGCAGCCTTACAAGGAAAATTTTCATTTATTTAAAATGGTACACTCGTAAAGACAAAATACAACCGTAGTGAACGTAATAAAGCACATGCGGGCACACCAAACAAACAAGGTCCATCACGCTATTACAGTGGAGTTGTATATGACCCACATCTTCGATTTCTGTGTACTTGTGTTTGTGTGTAGTGCGTGCGTGTGTGTGTGTGTTTGTGTGCTGCTGTCCGCGTGTAAAAATCACTAGTGTTATTTACCGAACAGTGGGAAAACTGAGATATGTTGGTCATTAGACCACTCCCAAAAGAGCAGCAAAAACTTTTTTTTTACTTGAATGCTTCAGATGTATACTCGAAGCAAATAACTGATAAAATTCTAGATGGCCTTGGGGCTAGTAGGTGAACTGATGCGATATAACGGTGATAACAAGTCAGTAGGTGTTTGATTTGATAGATATGTGGGGTTTAACGTCCCAAAACCATCATTTGATTATGAGAGACGCCGTAGTGGAGGGCTCCGGAAATTTCGACCACCTGGGGTTCTTTAACGTGACCCAAATCTGAGCACACGGGCCTACAACATTTCCGCCTCCATCGGAAATGCAGCCGCCGCAGCCGGGATTCGAACCCGCGCCCTGCGGGTCAGCAGCCGAGTACCTTAGCCACTAGACCACCGCGGCGGGGCGGTCAGTAGGTGTTTGACATGTTCTTCAAGGTGAGGCGCTGCGTTAGCGTGGTCGCTGATGGCAAGTGTAAGGGTTGGCATGCACTCACAGGACACTCGAGAAACAACCCGTTTTTTTTTTCGAAGAATGGTCGCGAGAGCAGGAATGGGAGAGCACTATACCACTCTACTGCTCACCTACCTTAACGTAGTCTATTGACTCCGAGTTATCTCGTTTGCAAAACGTTAAACCTGACAGGGCCGTAGTATACATTGCTAGTTTTGTGAAATAAGGGTGTCGACTGCTTCAATTATGAGCTCGACGTAATGCTTGAAGCTCTGATCAAGTGGGTCCAGTGCTGGCAGGCTGGGAAGAGACTTGCACAACTCTGATCCACCTTCGTGGCTTCCACACAAAGGCGTCAGAGCATCGCCGAACACCTTTTCGACCAAACTGACGGTGAAATCTCTTCCTCCAACTTTTTCGCAAGATTTCAGCGCTGGTTCAAGGCAGTCGAATAAGCCACCGTACGAGCTGAAATGAAAAGCGGAGGCGGTAAAAGAAGGTCCAGTAAGTCAGGTAATTCACAGTCAGAGGTCGCGGGTAGCACTCGCGCGCTAGGCTTTCAGCCTGGTAACCTCACTGACTTAAAACAATAATGACTACATTTGCTTAAGCGTGTTTGAATACTTCTTAATAGAGCAAGGCAGGCTAAGAAGTGGGGAACTTACTCATGCTCTGCTGCACAATACTTTAAATACGTTGTGGCGACTGTAAACGGTTCTAAAGCTTCGGTTTATTTACCATGTGCTTCACGCTTACGAGATCAGGATGCAACTTGGCCAGCTGTATTTTCCGAATACCTCCTAGGCTGAGTGAGCTTCAGAAGCACTGTCTTTTGCCCCTCGGCGAAGAAATCGTCATATTTTCTCACTCCTTTACCAGCGCAGGCAAACAATCGCTACACAAAGTATTATTATTATTTGAAAGGCTTTCCAATAAATTAAATTTCATTCGGCGGTCACTGCAAAAGATCAATGCACAGGCGGAATAGGTCTTTTTTCACTGATCACATAGGGGTGTTGCGTTTCACTCTTTATCATCAGCATCATCATAAACCTAACTACGTGCACTGCAGGACAAAGGCCTCTGGCACGTTTCGCCAGTTAACTCGACCCTGTGCTTGCTGCTGCCAATTTATACCCGCAAACTTCTTAATCTCATCTGCCCACCTAGCCTTCTGTCTCCACCTAACCCGCTTGCTTTCTCTGGGAATCCAGTTTGACTCTTGCGTCACCCTCAAGGACCTGGAAACGCCACCAAGAGCGCAGGAACCACTCTATCCCGAATTGCTCATTCACAACGTTTCTGCGGTCGTTTTATATTTGTTGGACGTCCAAAATGCTGCTGCTATAAAATCCATGTGAGAATTCAGTAAACTGATCCAAACACTAATCTAATTCCATGGAGATATGTTTATTGTACACAGTTTAACACAATTCCAGTTGTGAGAACGTGTACAAATAATTAGGATAACTGATTTGCTACTCTACACGTGAGAACAGGATGGGGGAGATCGCAAGATGAATAGAGAGGAGGATAGCTAGTAACACACCACACATACAGATGCCATTCCTTCTCTACAGCTTCTCTCTTTCTCTACAAATAATTTCAACCTTTAGCACTCATGTAAACAGGAGACGGATATGGCGAAATCGCTCCACTACTGCTCTCGTATAATTCCTCACGATTAAGATTTTATTCTCCATAGTAAATTTTCTAAGCAGAAAAAAATAATTATTAACAGGCACACAAACGATATTTGGCTGGCGCTACAGTCCAGCCCATAGAACTGTTCAACCATGTCTGCTTTGGGCGAAAGTGCGTGATAGTAGAAAGTTCAGTTTAACCTTTCCTCATTGTTTGCTGAATGAGGTAGAAACATTTTGAACAAAAAAAGAGGGGGAATTGCACGGGATTGCTTTGTTTGTTTGGCATAATGTTACCTAAAGCCAACAGGAACAAATATTTTAACACATACGCCGCATAAAAGGACCATGCGGATTTACTCACCAGCAGAAATAAGCGAAGAAGCCTTCCCTGGGTGCCTTTGAAATGGCCTTCAGCTTATGTCCAAAGAAATCGTTGACACAGCCATGGATTTTTGTGCCAGCAGAATTCAAGCAGCCGACAGATTTGTGGTATGCTGGGTAACAGTCATAAACATCAGGTCAGCATTTCACTGCTAGGTTGCCGTGATTGGCATCGGAATCGTGGATGATTGTCAAAGTGTAAAGAGCAAAACAAAAGCAATTACACGACGTGCTATTTTTCGTGCAACGTTGAGTTGCTAGCAAGTTTTTGCTCTCTTTCCGAGAGGTTGGACTTTTTCAAGTGTTTTAGAGACTCGCGCTAGAACAATCGGAACTGCGTTTTGAAAAGCAATTTTACGCACAAATCTATAAGTGTTGTCACTGACCAAACAACACCGAGGCACGTCAAAAAAACAACAACAATTAAGCTGTCTGTTTCGGCACTTAGGCGATACGCTAGAAAAAAACATGACCCCGTATATGCATGTTTCACTGCAAATGTCGTCAAAAGACGATAGTCTTGCGTCTGGAGAGAGTGAACAAAACGTTCATTTGATGTTCAGCGCGAGAAACTCGGTGAATTGTATTCTGGAAGCGCTGCGTTAGAGAGTCTCGATCCGTGCAGCAAAGGCGAACGAGCGCGTCGATGCACGAACACCCGTGCAACAAGGGCAGAGAAAATAACATTTACCCCTAATGCCTTCAGATTGAATGTCATCCGCGCGGTGCCACACGGGTGAACAAAATTAAATTCGCCCAAATGCCATTCGTCACCTAATACCATCGCCAGAACTCATTCTACTGATAAATGCGTATACTCTTGACAGCACAGCTGATGAAATAATTGTATAAAACAATATTTGATTCGACTGGAAGGAGACATTTCGCCTATTTTATTTACACTAATGACCTAAAAAGTGCTTAAAAACTTATCTTCAGCTGGTAGACGCTGTAAAGTAAATGTGACAGGCACCATTTTTTTTTACGCTGCGGATCTGACTAGCTTTGGCTTGAGTTGCTATACACGGTCAGGTGCAACGTCGTGAAACAAAGTAACGAATGGAATCTAACGGCATCGTAATGTGCTTATTTAAGCATTTATTTAATATCTGATGTGTATGAAGCTTGGAAATGATTGTTTATTTTTTTATTACTACGCACCCAATGCTCACGAGGAAGGTGCTGTGATCAACATCATTAGTCAAATGTCATTCACTTTGAAAGTGTAGCAGCAGCGCTGCCGAAAAAAAAAACGTCATTCGGGAACTGAATACCTTCGATACCGAATGGAATTTTCTATGCCCGTGTGGCACGGGTATTAGAAACGAGCGCTATCTGGCAGATATCTTCGAAAACGAAGGAAGGCGTGCGCGCCCGTCTTGGAGGCGATAAGATGTAGAACGCAAAGCGATGGGCAGGTGCCACTACCGTGTCGTCTTAGCAAAGCGTTGGAAACACCTGCCTTTTTGAACGTCGCGTTGCATTGTCAGCGCAGCGTGATAAACGCTACGGTCCTTAGAATTACTTATGTATGCATTCTCTGGTATGAAGACAAACATATCAAATATTTAAGTGCTGTTATGGTGCCTCAGATATGCGCAATAATTGCTTTTTATTGACAATTGAAAAGGTAAGAACGCTGAAGCTTGAGCAATATTTATGGTGTTTGCGGATGTGGTTAAGTGTTTCGGCTATCGTTTGGTGCCGTTTGGGGTATCGTTACATCGGACCAACAGACAAATGTACAAACAGACAGACAAAAATTTTGGTGTCGAAGTACCGCAAAAAGACTATTTTCCTTAAATATTCACAGAGAAGAGGCTTGAGAGAGGAGGGCCGCAAGTCTCTAAAGCTCCACCTCCATCCTCGTCTTCAGGGCTTTTAGTTTATATCGCGAAAAACAAACCTTAGCCTGAAGGCCCATACCCTAATTCATCGAAAGGATGAAACATATTTTCTTAAACTCAACGCAAATACTTTCAGCGTGTTCACTCTGTTTGAACCTGAAGTATATAAAGTAGTAACAATGAAACTTCTAATAAACATGATACACGACTGCCAGCTGGCACAAACTGCGAGGAATGATGGACCATTTGAATAATTCCATCTTGTCTTCTCAAGTGAAAATGAAACTTGCATAAGAATTGAGTAAATTGATTTGAAGGGTAATATAATGCGCGCGATTTTTCTATTTGACACAGTTTGACATCATTCCAATACTGAACAACAATAATAAATTATTGAATCTTTCAACGAAGCCATGTAAAATTAATGCTGACACAACCAACATATCCACTTCAGATTACCATGAAGGAACTGCTAACGGGACAGTGTATCGATTATGGGTTCATGTTGATAAATTTCTGCATCTAAAATAAAATCTTCGCATTTATTCATGAAAACGTTAAAAGCGCGAGTCATATTCGTTGTAACATTAGAAAGCATGCAGCTGAAAATAAATCTTTCATAAATCATTTTACCTTTCATGATCCTTTGAGCAAAGAAGTATCACCATATGCTACACATAAGCAGCTTTAGTGAATGTGTGAAAATATGTTTCACCCTTCTGCTATTACCCAGTTTAGAGCAACCTGTAGCAGTGTTAGAGATTGTTTATAAGCAATGCTTGAAGACGTGGCGCTAATAATATTTGATAGATACTTCAAATATCATGCAGCAGCGTGCATGTCGAGAATCCTGACGAAACGGAAACCCCAGCATATTTTTTGAACATGCAAACCCTTTGATTGAGAACACGTATCAAGAAATCACACTCACCAACTGGCCAACAATTTAGCTTTGTTTTTTGATCGGATACACACAACAGCCTTTGCTAAATCATAAATGGATGCCGATCCTTATCTTCAAATAAAATGGATACCAATAATATAATATTAGTATAAGACGCTTAGCAGGAAAAAGCACAGAAATATAAAAGATAGTCTAATATTATCATTATATGATTCCTTTAAAATAAAGTCTTGGCATAGCAGTAACTGGTTGCGTCTCCTTATGGAACATGTAGAAGGAGGCTTTAAGTGCCAGTTAATGTGAAATGGTGTTTTTAAAAGTGTTAGATTGGATACTGCACTCAACTTGCGATGGCTTTACGCGGAAACAGAAGTGTTACGTTGACGCGTAATGGATTACCGTTGTACAGCTTTGAACCCGGGGTGCAGATCTCGTCGATGCTCGCCTTGTAGGAGTCCAGCGCCAGTATTGCAGCATCTTTAAATACATCAATAAGGCAGTCATTGACGAAGTTCCTACTGCACAATATCTGTTCCTTGTACGTCCTGTAATTATTAAGGCGAGCACAGTGTTAAATATCATCTGCAGATTAATAAATAATACCTTTAAATACTGTGAGCACACCTTGTGGGTGTTCAGAAGGCTTTGTAACACGAAACACTACTGTCGCAGCTGGGCCACTCCCTTCAGTAGCGCTTTTATGACAGGGCCAGTTCTCTTATGCGTTTATTTTCAATATTCACGATGTTTTATTATAACAGGAATTTGGTATGTCTTCAAAGCGAAAAAAAAAGAGAGGGAGAAAAAGAAATAAGCCTAATAATCAAGAGCATTCCATTTGATTTAAACGCTATGCGGCATCTAGCCGTGATTCTATCGGATGCACAAATTTCATGGCAGGCAAAACCTAATAGAAGCAGGGCAGAACAGTTTCCCATCTTCGCCGTAATAATTTTATGACTTAGGCAAAGATACCTCGCGTTTGTTTTTAGTGACATCGGGTAGAGCAAGTTGATAAAAAGGGGAGGTGGGGAGTAGTGCAAGAAGAAGAAATGAATATATTGCAAAAAACCACACCATGTAGCACCAACAACAGCACTTCGGTAACCAAGCAGAGAAGATACAGTACTAAAGCAGAGTATTCAAGCTGTAGACGTATGTGCATTTATGTGAGATAACCGCAAATAGCTGATCAAACAAAAACGTTAAAGTACCATGAAACACTTTTTTGAGTAACCATGGAAATAATTCACTGGAAAAACGTATTAGCTCACAAATGGAAAGCCGCAAAATGTTTTAGGAATCCGTCCAGTACGAGCGGAGTTACAGATTTGTCGCACGCTGAAATCACATTCTCTCTTCTCTCGTCCCGACAAAAGTGCTGGAAGCTGAGCAGGGAGGGATGGAAGGGGCAAACAAAAAACGTCACTCGCGGCTCGTCACCTTGACCATCTTTTTTTCTTCGAATACGCGGCAATTTCTGTGCTATCACGCGCGCAAGCGTGGACAAGTGACGGCATCCCGCGGCGAACTCTGTAACAACCGAGCGTGCCATGTTTAAAAACAGGCAATGGCTGATAAATGGGCTTACTGCCATGGGCTTATTTTCCATGATTTGTCTAGAAAGAGTAAGCTATTTTTAGCTGACTTTGATAATTTATTGTGAATTTCCGGCCACTTGCTGCGCTATATTATTTGGCTTGCGTGTTGTCGGGAGTCTCTAATATCGATGGGCAGCGTTTTCTGACCATGCTAAAAAGAATGGCAGCATATAGACAGAGTGAATGAGAGAGAGTGGGGCGAAGCATCCGTCTGTCCATTCGTTCTTGCTTCCGTCCGCCCATGCGTCCGTCTGTGTGACCGTGCGTGCGTCCATCCGCCCGTCTGTGCGTGTGTCTGTTCGTGCGTCCGCACGTCCATCTGTGCGTCCGTCCATGCGTTCGTCCATGCATCTGCCCCTGCGTCCATCCATGTGTCCATCCGTCCGTCCATACATCTCTCTGTGTGTCCGTTCGTCCATCTATTCAACACTCCAAGTACCACCATCTTGCATCTTTTCAGCATATAATCCGTATATGCACCGCCATCCAGTGGACATTCCAAGGACTAAACGAGAGGTGGCACACGCACACTTTCTTACGGCTTGAGCTTCGTGTCTACTTTCCACCTTTAACCACCTCGATTTCATGGTGCGTACTAGTTCACTGTATTCATGGCACTGCGGCCCAAGGCTCGCTAAACCTTTCAGAAACCAAGGAGGTTATGCCCAGCGAGTATAACGTAGCAACCTTTTCTTGTCAGATAGTGCTCAATGTACATGCCAATGGCTGCTAAGGGTGAATGAGAGACAGGAGAATTCGATTTTAGATAACGCGCACGCTGCGAACTTTTTATTGTTCAACAACGCACAGAATAAATCTCTCACCAGCCCCACCTTGAGGTCAAAATGTAAGACTGGTTACACCCTACGACAACTGCTACGACTACGAGGGACGAACGGGTACTGCTATAAGGAGCTTCACACCTAAAAGTGTTGCAGGGCCCCTTTAAGTTGATCAAGCTTAGCTCTGTAGTAGTTTACAAGTTACCGCGAACGTGGCCCTTTAACAGTGCATAATTGTTTATAGTGAAGCGGCCGTATCCGGATACCATTGCTCTGGCAAAAACTGCGTGTAGTTTGATGGGTCAGGTGTTAGCGCTTGCGTCCATTCTTGACTGGGATCATGAGACAGTTGACAGCCTCGTTTTTACTGGGTTCCCGTCGCTATATATATGTTGGAATTGTAGCGAGATGCAGCACGACGGTCATTTTGCTCGGTGCAGCACGCATGTCCTTTTACGCAAGTCGTTTCTTGAGTATAGGCCATATTTCGCAGAACGGGTCGACTGTTAGCCGCAGTAGAGTGAAAATTAAGGACACTTGGTAATGCATACGTGAACTGAAGTGCAATAGACGGGACAACAAAAAGGGAAGATAGACCCTTCGTCCTTTTGTGTTTCTGCTTGTGTTGTCTTGTTTATATCGCTTCGTTTCATCGAATGTTATAGCTTTACTGGTGCATCGTGTCATTTTGTTGCTGTAACGTTGATACATACGCCCTAGCGGCGAAGCTGCAACTTTGTAACGGAATTGAGAAACTATAAAGAAGCAAGGATGACTACTCTGCTGCATACAGCGCACTTGAACTCCTTAACAACCGAAGCTCTCGCAATTGAAATTCTTGCGGCAGCTTAGAAATGTGGCGGTTACGGTGAACGTCCATAGAGTACAATGCATTTGTCCCCTTCCGACAGCAGATATATTTTAAAAAGAACTCCCGGACTGGCCAAAGTTTTAGAGAAAAATTTGCAACATTAAAGAGAGGGGAAAACATTTGGCAGCGTATCTTAGTGCATCACATCAAATGTCGTCTACAGACCACAGTGCCACATTCTTCGGCCGGCATTTCTACTTGAGCCTTGATCTCATCCACAGCCACGCGTGATGCCTCAGACAGCAACAGTGTCTTGTATAAGCTGAATCAGTCACATCTAGCTAACATTGATGAAATAGATAAGGCGCTGTGTAATTTAGATATAGACGCCACCTGGCAGTAATGTCGCGAGACAAGAGCTTATGTCCGTGGCATCCGCGATGGGCGCGCACCGTTGGTTTTCTCTCCGGCCGTTTCTATCGCCGCGCTGCCTGTCAAGATAAACAGTGCGGTTTTCAGAATTGCGTATCTACGTATTTCTTAAAGAGAGAAACACACTGCCTAACACTTTCTTATTGATGTCGCACCTCAATTTTCGTAACACTCGCTTTTTGCTTAACAATGTCTATAAGTATCCAATCACCAGAGAAAAATGGCTTGGCGTTGAGCAAGGCACTTAAAAATTTGCGGTTGGTTTGAAGTGGTCAACACACGGACTACTAGAGACACAGACTAAATTTTTTGCTTTGAAATAACCGAAGAAAGACTGCGATTTTTAAAAGGCTTCTGTCAATGCCTGGTGTCATCTACAGCTGCCGTCAATCAAGACTGTATTAAGCACGTCGGCTACACGCCTTGTCTCCACGCTTCAGTGGCACATCCGGAGACGAAAGCGGCTATTTCTTTTACAGGCACCGATCACCTACTTCTGGCTGGACCATTGAAATTGATTCACCGAGACGATGGTTCATTGATGATGCTGTTGAAGTGCACGACATTTAAAACGAAAGGGTTTTGGGCGCGAAACTTTTTGAGCCGTGGGTGGTGCGTCCACGATGTATGTAGTAGTAGTAGTAGTAGTAGTAGTAGTAGTAGTAGTAGTAGTAGTAGTAGTAGTAATAGTATCCACCTTCACGGCTAGACTAGAGGAGCGGCATGCGCGCACCGTTTTCAATTGAGACGAAAACCCGCGCATGTTAATAATTAATAAAAAATAGTTGTTTCTGAAGAATTAAATTACAGGGACGAGTATTGTTGACTAATTCTCCAAAAAAAGTTTGCTTTTATTTCAATGCCTTCTAAAAAAACTAGTTTAAGAAGGACGCACTTTGAGCACTATCTGACCTGAAAGGGTCACCACGTTAAACTCGCTGGGCGTAACCATCTTGGTTTTAGCAAGGTTTGGTGAGGGTTGGGCAGCAGTGCCATGAATATAGTGAACTAGTATACAGCCTCTAACTAGAGGCGGCGAAAGGTGGGAATTGTAGCGACGAAACGTAGGCCGTAAGAAAGTGTGCGAGTGCCACCTCTGGTTTAGTTCTTGGAATGTCCGCTGTATGGCGGTACTTCTATATGCTGAATATATCATGAAAATATGCGAGATGGTGGCATTTGAAGTGTTCATTACATGAGCGGACCGATGAACGGACGGACAGATAGACAAATAGATGCATGGACGGATGCGTGGATGAATGAACGAACGGATGGACGCATGGACGAATGCCGGGGCTGACGCACGATGGACGCACGAGTGGACGCACGGACAAACGGATGACCGCACAGACCATCGCACAGACGGACGCGCGTATGGACGGAAGCAAGAATGAACGGAGTGGGGGGACGCTTCGCCCCACTCATCATTATGTGCTCCAATTAATATGCTGTGATTTTTTTTTTTGCCGGGGTCCACCACAGCTCCACTGACATATTTAGGTACTGTATATGCCGTTGTAAAATAAATACTTGTATATAAATACAAATAATAAAAAATAAAATAAAAATAAAAATTGCAAATAAGTACAAATACTTGCAACAAATAAATTACTTGAAAAAGTTAGTCGATGGTATACTCGATTCAGCGAGCTCTCGCTCCGCAGAGCACGCTGCTGCTATCCGAGTCGGCCACCAAGCGCTTGATCCGCAGATCAGTAACGGTTAGCTATTTAAATACCCCATTTACGATTGGTGTTACAAAGAGCTCGGTGGCTTCAGCGTATTCTCGTTTTCACTAGCGACATGGAGCGAAAACCACGGAAGGTGCGCTTAACAGGTCGTCTTCCGCACGTTGCGATGCGTGCGCTGTTATTTCGTAGCGAGGGGAGTATGTACGTCCCGTGCTTCCACCGCAAGTTCCCGTTAGCGCAGAAGAGAGCACCAAGGTCTCCTTGGTCACTATACGGCGACCGCATTGGCGAAAAGAGCTCGTCGCTTACCCACAAACGTTTGCGACAGTTGTTGGTTCACATTCGTCCTGTTCAATTCGTGTGTCCTCGCTGCTTAAGGAGGGCGCTGCAGCTTTCAATCTGTTTTCCATTGTTTGCGTGACGTTGTAAATTTTTGCTATACCGTTCATGTATACCTGAGACAAAATAATCAACCATAATCCGCGCGCGCGCGCGTGTGTGTGTGTGTGTGTGTGTGTGTGTATTAACCTAATCATACATGAAATATTCAGCGATGCTGTCATCAAGCGTGTGTGAGTAGCGAAGGCAGGAGTGAGTAGCAAACAAGTTCGCTTTTGACATCATAAACACTTTCCGCGGCGGCTACGATCACGACGACGCTATGCAAGTCCCATTAAGGAGTGAGGCTCGAGCCCCCAAGCTCCTTTGAAGAAACTATCTATCTATGCATTTATTATGAAGCATTTATATTCAAACCAAGGAGAATTTGGCTATTTTTATCCATCTGTCTAACCGCAAGCACGCAAACGCTTTCATAGTCGTCTACTAAACTTCGTACATGCCGAAACGGCGTAGGTGGGTGCAGTGTTTGTAGTAAGTTGTTTAACTCTATAACAAGCTTTGTATTTTATTCTTTGGAGATAACAAGTTTTTTTTATATAGCGTTCTATGTTCCCACAGGAAACACTGATTCCAACGAACGCCTTTCAACTTAGTTCCAACATAAAAGACCGAAGTGATGTATCTTGAGGGCTATTGTTTTGTCAGACGAAGGGCTACCCTTTACATGCCGCTGCAGTCAACGTACCTGTTTAATCCATGAACTTCATAACAGTTCTGAATTTACACAAAGGTATCTGCCCAGCTCGTAATGCTTCAATAAATAATTAAAAAGAAAATTAGGGCAAAAGCAGCTACTTGCGATAGCTTCACATGAAATCGTCACCCACGAAGGGTGGGAGCTGCTAGAATGTTTTCTATTTGACTATCCTCATTTTGTTATTCCTCCAGAAAAACATTTCAAAAAAAAAACAACACATGCCCGGCATATAAGCTGATATTTCTCCACCGTGGACATGATCGCTACTCAACTCTGGACACTGCTAAGTAGTTCTGCAGTCGCTCCGTCAACAATGTCTTCCTTTATTAACGTCCGCGTAGTACTCTATGCTATGCACATCAACTATACACGAATGTACTATATTTCATAATCACTATATACCACGAACCTCTACTATATACCACAAACGCATTCGATATACCATCGAATATATGCCATAGTCAACGACACCTGCTCATCTAAAGAGTTTGCTGTCTCAGATCCGTGCTCGTGTGACATGCTCATCCTCTTCTGTCTCCTGTTATCTGCTACTCGCACTTCTGCTTCCCCGAAAGCGGCAAAACTATGCACTCGTGCAAGGATTCAGAATACGCTAGTGCATATTGGGCGCTGAATACATATATTTCTATCTGTCAAAGTAAAGAGTGTCGACAGAGCATAGGTTTTAGCATGTACTCTCTTTGGCTTTGACTGAGAGGAATGCGGCGTGGTGATTCTCCACTTACCTACATTGCTTTACGAATGGCGCACCCGAGGTGGCAATCTGCGATCTTTTTCCGAAAGGAAGGTAATCGTCACCACAAGCGCGCAGTTTCTCCAATGTGCAGCCATCTTGCAGCTTGGCATAAGAAGCACCTGTTGGGATATAAGAATGCAGCCTTCGCATGCGCAACCAGAAAAGTGTATAAACACCGACTAAATGTGACACTCTTATACAACTGAAAAAAAATGCAGAGGTGTTCATTGCAGTGTACAGCCTTCCCGAATAGTCGCTAAGGAAAAAAAAGTCATCTGGCAAAGCTTGAAGCACTGTGCTATGCATTCTTTTTCGTTATTTTAGCAGTGCGAAAGTAATGGCGTGACCATTACCTTGAGTAGATAACATGGGACGCATCGTAACGCAAATAATGCGATGTTTCATTACGAATAATGGTGGGCCTTTCCCGCACTAAAGCCTAAGAAATAAAAAAGGACAAATAAAGCCACAGTATTGTGAAAACCGTTTTCAAATTTCCGCATTTCTTTACATTGTATACATCTCAGAACGATTGTCAAGCATAGCAGTGAATGGGAAACCCACGAAAGTTATCGTAATAGGAAAACGCGAATGCCAAAGTCAATACTTGCGGAGTTTTATTACGCTTACTCTGGGTTGCCTACCTGATAGAATTCATAAAATACAGGCGTTTTGGACCTTTTACTCTGTTTGTATCGCTTTTTTCATGTTTGATTTTGCAGAAAACTGAAGTAAAGTTCTAATAAGAAGGCATAACAGCACTTTTTGTTTGAAATATGTGTTCTGACATACCAGCGCTGGCACCTTTGACGGCGTTTGTTGGCTGTGAGCGAAGAACTATCATCCTGTCCGTGACCACAAAATTGAGAAAGATTCAAATAAAATAATCAATAAAAATTATAAATAAGTGAGGATCAAACCCAGGCCGTCTGCATGGAAAGCAGATGTTTGACAACAGAACCTCGCTATCACTTGTTTTGCCTTGAAAAAAAAATAAATGCTTTCTAAATGTCTTGTAGTTGAAGAATTCTCCTTAAGTATGTATTATTACGTTACAGAAGCGGACGTTCGCACCAGGTGTGAAAACATGCAAATTGCGCAGGGAGGGGGTGTTTCTAAGGCGCACCATTTACAAAGCGTTCCAGCATAATTATTTCTCAGTGGTGGCGAAGGTGTCAAGGAAATGAGGCGCTCTTTAGGCTCGCGTGTCGCCTTGCCATAACGTAGTGGGTCCATCGCCGATTCGCAAAAGGCAGAAGTTTGGTCATAATTGGCACTTATAAACTGTACGTCCAGTAGGCGTTCTAGGATAGTTTGAAAAAAGGCTGATGTTTTGCACATAGTCGTTTGTTTCATTACGGCATGATTGAGGCATGCTTCAAGAATCGAAAAGAGGCTAGCAATTGAGAACGCGATGTAAAAGGCACCCGATTGGGCAATCGCATTTTACTCCTGAAGGTGAAGCTCAAGCATGCTCCAAATAATTTTCATCTCCAGTAAGCGGTAGCAGAAAGACCATATAATAGTGCACGCTTAAAAGGTTGAGAGCACAAATAGGCTTACCGATCATAGACGTCGCAAACAGGATAATTCCAACGCCAGCGTATGTCCTTAGCATCTTCGAAGCCCTTCCTTACACGCAGACCAGAAACAAGTGAAGTTCAGCACGATATTTGAGAGCAATTTAACAGAAAGTACATTTGCTATAGTGCAACGAACAAGACAAAATTTGCGGCAACAAGAAAAATACTGAAGCGACCCTCACTTCATATGTGCGCAACCTTGATTTGAGAATTTATCGAGTATTGAAACGACTATAACGCGCGTCGAAAGTTTATTCCTATCAAGCACTTCCTTTAAGGAAAATGTCTTATTGCCAGCATAAGTGTATCGCAGGTTTTAGCTTTTCTTCATAGCCGTGTTTCCCAGAAGAAGAAGCTGTGAAAAAGGAGCGGCACGCAGACTGGAGAAGGTCCGAGTGCGTGCTTTGTGTTTGAAAAAAGTTGTAGTCCCTCGAGCATGTTCTCACACTCTAGAATGACATCGCGAGCTGGAAGACCAATGACTGTGCATTCGGAGAACCTTTTCGAGTGCATGAGCGGCACTAATTTATCGGTCATGTTCCCCATCGGTGGCCACGCTTAGGTTGTCCGGACATTGGTCGTATTCGGATCGGTCTTCTTAATTTGTATTCGACTAGAGCCTATGTAATGAGCCACCCTTAGCATCTAGGGTGGCAGCGAGCACTGTACTGGGACTAAAACAGTGTGATTGGATGCAATGTCCCTTCCAAAGAGAAAATATTTTGCCTGCTTCGCGAACCTGCACTTGTGATCGCTCCTTATGTGTTGGCGAAATGCAAAATGCTCGAGACCCGTATATTTAGAAAAGGGTGACGCTTGGAAAAAAAAGCCTGGTGGTCGAAATTTTTGCTACCCTTCACTGCGGCGTTCCTCATAATCATATCAGTGGTTTCTAGATGTAAACCCTTCTCATCTATTCAGTTATTATTATCCGTCTTTATAGAGAGGGTGTGAGGCCCTGCTGTAAGAATACAATAAAGTGCTCGAAACTACATACCGTGGTTATATGTGTTGACGTTTTGCTCAATACAGATATACACCTGATATTTTGTTGAATATCATCTGCAAACATTTTTTTTGCTAAGCGTGTTTTATACGTGTTGTTCCACCCAACCACGAATAAAAAAATTGAATATTTAGTTACACCTCCGGCTCTATCACAAAATGTACACTTTTCTGTAATGACACAATTTCGTAAACACGATGTCTATGCGTCTGCCACATTTATGTGCTAAAATGTGACTTATACCTTAAGTATGTAGATTTCTTCAATTACTTTTACACGAAATTGTTTTATGCCGAGGTCCACCACGGCTTCACAGACGCATTATTATCACGGATACAACGTTGTAAAATGTAAACTAGCACTTTTAAAAGAAAAAAAAAACGAGAAGAAAACGAGGTTTCGTTACGGAGCGTGGATCCAGCGACCGCTCGATCCTCAGCGCATGGCGCAATACAAGCTTGCTAAGAGCAAGCTTTTTAGGTACACCGTAATCCATTTAACGGTCCACAGAGCTCCGAAACTCCTGCGCGTTACTCGCGAAATGGCGCGAAGACCTCGCGTAGTACGTGCTCTATAGGTCGTCGATTCTCTTTCGCGTTTTGAGGAGCACGCGGTTTTCACAGTGCAGGGTCTCTCTCGTCCGACTCATGATTCAGGTGAGCACAAAAGTCATTTCGCTCGCTTGCACGGCCCTGTTTACGAAAGGATCACGCTGCTCAGTAGGAATTGTGACAGATGCTTGCGCATGTATTGTGTATGCCTGCGTGTTCGTTTCATACGGCTTTCTTTCTGTTTGGACAGCGTGCTTCTAAGTGTCGATCTGTGACAGTTAGTCCACGCTCGTCCTAATGATATATGGGGTTTAGTGTCCCAAAACAATCATATGATTATAAAATTTCGACTACCTGAGGTTTTTTAACGTGCACCCCAATCTGAACAAATGGGCCTACAACATTTTCGCCTCCATCGAAAATGCGGCTGCCGCAGCCGGTATTAGATCCCGCGACCTGCGGGTCAGCAGCCGAGCAGCTTAGCCTATAGACCACCGCGGCGAGGCCCGGGCTCGTCCTGTACATGCTCATTTCGTGCGTGCTTTCTTTATAAGGTGCGCGCTGCAAATTTCGAGGTAGTTGCCGTTCTTCGTGTTCTTACGCAATTCGATGCTATAGCATTCATTCCTTCAGATTTATGCCGAAACATTGAGCAATACATGCTCAACTCCCTCTGTGAAGACATGTTTCACTTGGTCGTTATACCGATTCCCAGAAAGAAGAATCAACAAGGTTTTTCTCTTGAAACACTGTATATTTAGTTTTACTTTTTAAGATGTCATGTCGCTATTTCTTCGTGGGATGAAATTTGCCGAACGTGCTTCTAGCATTTTCTCTTGTGGGTGACGCTATTTTTTACGGAGTGTTCATGCGCTCCTGATTGGGGCGGGCACGTGACGGCTCCCCAGGTATTTTACACTCCTAGCGCCACCTGATTCGCTGTGACGCTGGTGTTCAAACAAATGACGAATTAATCAAAGTTTGATGCTGTCATGTAGGAAACGGATGTTTTTTTTCAGTATATACTTCGCTGCGTGCTGTGGTATAGCTGTTTGCTTCACAACAGCTCTCATACGTTTTATATGTCGTCATATAAAGCGTTTGACCCCCCTCTCCCCTAAAGTGACATTTGAAATAAGAATAACAGCTGGGACGCCGAGTAACCAGGCTGTCATCGTATTGTTGATTCGTTGACGTTTTATGAAGATGTATGATGTTTTATGAAGATGTATGATTAGGGTGCGGCGATGGCGTAGTAGTTAGAGCATCCGCCTCACATGCAAGAGGTCCGTGGTTCAAATCCCGGTGCCGCGCAGTTCGCAACCGGATAAAAAATAAAAATAAAATAAAATCTGCGTGTTGATGGAACTGCATTAAGAGGCCTGGGGTGCGACCTCACCGGTAACCACCGCCGGAAACGCACTGCCTCACCAGAGAAGGATTGGCCACCCTGGTGCAGTATCTGGCCACTACCTCCCACATGCTTACGTCAAATAACTGTGTGGTCAGATCTGCAAATAACTGGCGGTGGTCAGATCTGCAACGCTGCAGAGGGTGCTAAGAATCTCTGGATCCGGACAGGCCCAAATAGGAACCTGAACTTGGCAACGTTTAACGCTAGAACCTTATCTAGTGAGGGAAGTCTAGCTGTACTATTCGAGGAGCTAGAGGGTGTTAAAAATAGGGCTCAGTGAGGTTAGAAGGACAGATGAGGCCTATACGGTGCTACAGAATGGGCACGTCCTTTGCTATCGGGGCTTGGCAGACAGAAGAGAACTTGGAGTGGGGTTCCTAATTCACAGAAACATAGCTGGAAACATAGAGGAATACTATAGCAATAATGAAAGGGTGGTAGGTATCGTAATTAAACTGAATAAAAGATACAAGATGAAGGTAGTACAGGCTTACGCGCCTACATCCAGCCATGATGACGCTTCAGTTGAAAGCTTCTATGAAGACGTGGAATCGGCAATGAATAAGGTAAAGACACAGTATACTATAGTGATGGGCGACTTTAATGCAAAGGTAGGGAAGAAGCAAGCTGGATACCAGGCAGTAGGAGATTATTGCATCGGTACTAGAAACGCCAGAGGATAGCCACTAGTAGAATTCGCAGAACGCAATAATTTAGGGATTTTGAATACCTTCTACCGAAAACGAGAAAACCGCAAGTGGACATGGAGGAGCCCTAATGGCGAAAATAAGAACGAAATAGACTTTATAATGACTGCACACCCAGGCATCGTGCAGGATGTGGAAGTGGTTGGCAAGGTATGATGCAGTGACCGTAGAATGGTACGGTCTCGAATTCGCCTATACTTGAAGAAGGAACGACAGAAACTGATACGCAAGAAGCCAATCAATGAGCTATCACTGAGAGGGAAAATACAGGAATCCAGAGTGTCGCAGCAGAACAGGTACTCGGCTCTTAGTAAGGAAACCAACCTTAGCGTAGATACAATGAATGATAATCTGACAAGTATCATTACGGAGTGTGCAGTGGAAGTTGGAGGCAGGGTAGCTAGACAGGACACCGGAAAGCTTTCCCAGGAAACGAAGAACCTAATTAAGAAGCGTCAAATTATGAAAGTGTCAAGTACAACAGACAAAATACAACTGGCAGAGCTTTCGAAGTTCATTAATAGACGTAAGGTATGCGATGTAAGAAGGTATAACATGGAGAGAATTGAACACGCTCTGAAAAACGGAGGAAGCGTCAAAGCAGTGAAGAGGAAACTTGGGATAGGCAAAAGTCGGATGTATGCACTAAGAGACAAAGAAGGCAAAATAACTACCAATATATGGATAGGATAGTTAAAATAGCGGAAGAGTTTTACAGAGATCTGTACAGTAGCGGAGACAACCACGAGCTTAATACTATAGGAACTAGCAGTAACCTAGATGACACCCCACCAGTAATGATAGAAGTCAGAAAAGCTTTGGAGAGCATGCAAAGAGGCAAAGCTGCTGGTGAGGATCAGGTAACATCAGATCTGCTGAAAGATGGAGGACATATTGTGTTAGAAAAACTAGCCACCCTGTTTAAGAGGTGTCTCCTGACGGGAAGAGTACCAGAGTCTTGGAAGAACGCTAACATCATCTTAATACATAAGAAAGGAGATGACAAGGACTTGAAGAATTACAGGCCGATCAGCTTGCTCTCTGTAGTATACAAGCTATTTACGAAGGTAATCGCTAACAGAGTAAAGAAAACATTAGAATTCAATCAACCAAAGGAACAAGCAGGATTTCGAACGGGCTACTCAACAATTGACCACATTCATACTATCAACCAGGTAATAGAGAAATCCTTAGAGTATAACCAACCACTATACATAGCCTTCATAGATTACGAGAAGGCGTTTGATTCAGTAGAAATATCAGCCGTCATGCAGACACTGCGGAATCAGGGCGTAGAGGAAGTATATATAAACATTCTGGAAGAAATCTACAGGGGATCAACGGCTACCATAGTGCTTCATAAAGAAAGCAACAGAATACCAATCAAGAAGGATGTAAGGCAGGGGGACAGTATCTCCCCAATGCCATTTACCGCGTGCTTACAGGAGGTTTTCAGAAGCCTAGAATGGGAGCAGTTAGGGATAAGAGTTAATTGAGAATACCTTAGTAACCTGCACTTCGCCGATGACATTGCATTGCTGAGTAACCCAGGGGACGAATTGCAACTCATGATTACGGAGTTAGACAAGGAGAGCAGAAAGCTGGGTCTTAAAATTAATCTGCAGAAAACGAAAGTAATGTACAACAACCTCGGAAAGGAGCAGCGCTTCGAGATAGGTAATAGCGCACTTGAAGTTGTAAAAGACTATGTTTACTTAGGGCAGGTAATAACCGCAGAGCCTAACCACGAGATTGAAGTAACTAGAAGAATAAGAATGGGGTGGAGCACATTCGGCAAGCACTCTCAAATTATGACAGGTAGATTGCCACTATCCCTCAAGAGGATGGTATATAACAGCTGTATCTTGCCAGTATTTAGCTACGGAGCAGAAACCTGGAGACTTACAAAGAGGGTTCAGCTTAAATTGAGGACGACGCAGCGAGCAATGGAAAGAAAATTTGTAGGTGTAACCTTAAGAGACAAGAAGAGAGCAGAGTGGATTAGGGGACAAATGGGGGTTAAGGATATCATAGTTGAAATAAAGATGAGGAAATGGACGTGGGCTGGGCATGTAGCGCGTAGACAAGATAACCGCTGGTCATTAAGGGTAACTAACTCGATTCCCAGAGAATGGAAGCGGGTTAGGGGGAGACAGAAGGTAAGGTGGGCAGATGAGATTAAGAAGTTTGCGGGTATAAATTGGCAGCAGCAAGCACAGGACCGGGTTAACTGGCGGAACATGGGAGAGGCCTTTGTCCTGCAGTGGACGTAGTCAGGCTGATGATTATGATGATGATGTTGATGATGATGATGATTATTATTTTTACTGTGAAACTGTATTGCCTTGATCCTGACAGAACGCGTCCACGGACAGAAAAGCTTGTGAAACAGCGATCTTAGAGTGAAAGTGCTGTTTGGCGCGTTGGTGGGTATCCATGGTGAAATTTGTAGCGCAGAAGCACAAAGAAGACAAATGAGCTCTGACCTATACCTTCATTGGTTTAAAAACTACCTAACATTTGAGCCCAACGAGTCCGCATGGAGCATGAAAATATCAGGTGCTCTTCGACCTCTAACCAACGCCGAATGCCTCCTCCACGAGGTCATTATAGGTCTTTTAACAGGAGAGAAAATGCCGTCATGCTGGGCTGCGTGTGGCAGCACAAAGGTTGACGTCACTGCCTCGGAAGTGCATTATATGTGTATTGACGCGTAGTCAGCGTAGTCTAGAAAGCACTATAGCGGTGCACAGTGATGTGAAAGCTTCTATAGCCAGTGGTGGAACTTATCACCACTCTTGGAGCTCACTTGTCGCGTGACGTAGAGAACGTGCTGGTGCTGTTTCCAGAAGTTGCACAGTGGACTTGTTGCGTTCGTGATGCACCTCATTTGCTCGGAGTAAGAGGAGCAAGGACTGAAAGAGCGCGCACGCGCACAGAAGCACAAGCGGATGCAAAAACGAAGTGCAGCCGCCACCGCTGAGTTTCACCGGCTTCCTTCACCGTAGCAGTGAAAAGACGTTTTTTTTCCCAGCATCTGCATCAATGGAGCCACTACAGTCACCTTAAAGTCCTTTATATCCTTTTTTAACAGTAATAGATTCTTTTTATCAACTGCGATAGCCACGGCCATGAATGCCCATGCTGGTATCCACTTCTTCCGTCATCAGTAACAATACTGCAACGGCACTATATTACATGACGTTCACGATTAAGGCTAGCAGACTAAGGCCAACACAGCGCCTAAAAGGAATTGATTGATATGTCGGGTTTAACGTCCCAAAAGCACCATATGATTATGAGATACGCTGTAGTGGAAGACTGCGGAAATTTGGACCACCTGGGATTCTTTAACGTGCGCCCAAATCTGAGCACACGGGCCTACAACGTCTCCGCCTCCATCTGAAATGCAGGCACCGCAGCTGGGATTTGATCCCGCGACCTGTGGGTCAGCAGCCGAGCACCTGAGCCAGTAGACGCGTCTAAAAGGAATATACATTGCTATCTGAATTCCAACCTGTAGCAAATGAACCTCTTTTCTCTTAATTTTCATACTTCAGAACCACTCCCAAAGTGAGCGATAGCCAACCGGACGTGGTGGGCCTCCCCCCCCCCCACTTTTTTTTTCTCAGCCTCGTCCATATGTACCATTATAATTCTTGAAAGGTGATCGTGTTCATCGATTTATCCAGGGAAGTTATTATTGGGCTAAATTGACTTTGTGGCGAAAGCAATTCCTTACAAAAATTGCTATAGAAAAAAACACAGAGTACTTATCGAGCAATGACAACAGATGGAATCGAAAATACATGACGGTTCAATTAAAATACCGTTGATGAAATTATTGACCAGTATTGAAAATCGGTACATGATTTTCAGTTGAAAGCCATCAATGAACTCGAAATAAATTTATCATTGAGAGAAAATGAATGGTTAATGAAAAATACGTTGTGGATCAAGTGAAATATCACAAAAGCAATCGTTGACAAACATTCAAAATTGCCCACGACTTTCCATCGAGAGCCATCAATGATTCATCATTGCATAAAAAATTGTTAATTCTGACAATTTAGAACTGTTTCTCATCTATAATGCGGCATATAATATGATCATAGGTAGTTAGAACACCATTAGTATCACAATAACTTACATCTGCAAACCACCCGAGCACTGGAATGGAACTCAAGACCTCATGCACGTGAAGCAGATGTCTTTGCCATAGCAGCACAGCTCCACCACGTGAAGGCGAGTCTTTTTGCGGGTATATATCAACCAAGTGGCTTTTTGCAAACGTCGGCGAAACTTTGAACTTTTTTGTTTGTGTCATATGCATTTGCTTGCCATATGCATTACATTGTCATATGCACTTGATCAGCGAATAGTTTGTACGGCTTCATAAACTTGAAAGAAGAATGGTGAACGCTTTCGGCTTCGACTTCGGTTCGTGGTGCGCCATTCTGCAAGAACAATAACGTGTGTTTGTGCGCCGTTTTAGTGATTCCCCGTGAACTGCGGGTGTTACGCTCATCGAAATTCGTGGCCGAGGCTGTGTTTGGCTGTCGAAATCTGCGTATGTTTCTCGCACGTGCATGTGCTGTGAGAAATTCGGCTGATTTTTGTCGGGAGGTACACGCGTGTCAATGACAGCAGCCTATTCTCAGCTGTTTGAAGACAATGCGCTTTCGCACGTAAACGTTGCATGGGTATTTTAGCGTGCCTACTCTAACATTTGTATTTCATTCACGCGAATTACCGCGAGCCGCACGCTGGGGCAGAAGCGCCTTTTTAAGATTTTGACGATTACTTATTTCCGCATTTATAATTTATGCGCGTTATTTCGCGATATAGAGTGGTTTTTACTGATTATCAGTCTTTAACTGATCTTACTTATGGGTAGTGGCTACTCTTACTTTTATTCAGCATCACACCGCTGTTCAAGTGAATGCCGAAAAGCGCACCAAGCTCAAGTATGACGTACACAAATTAGCGGAGGACAGGTAGGTCTCCCTCCAAACAAACAATGCTTCTGCACATCTCTTTCGCGAACGTCAGCATGCAGATGTGGTTATGAAATGGTGCAGAATGAACCTTACTATTTTTATTGTTACTGCATGCACTTGCTTTTTAGAAAATGGGGATTTTTATAGCTGGTGCATTATCTCCGCAGCAGTACACTGGTTGTCTTGGTCGTAATTCACTGTTACAAATCTATTTTCAATTTTGATCTTTCTCTGTCTCGCTGTCTTCCGTTTGTTTCTTTTTTGTCATGCTTTCCTAAAATCATCACTTCAGTTTGCTTTGTAGAACACGAGCATCAATATATAAGCCAGTGTTTCAGTACTCTCACGCATGCACTATTGAGCAGCCGCACCGCGAACACGAAACTTCACAGCTCCCGCGGTTCTCGCCTCTGTTTGCTTTTTTTTTCCCTCTCCTTCAGCTGCGCGTGCTGGAAAACATGATTGATTGATATGTGAGGTTTAACGTCCCAAATCACCAAATGATCATGAGAGGCGCCGTAGTGGAGGGCTCCGCAAATTTCTACCACCAGGGGTTCTTTAACGTGCATCCAAATCTGAGCACACGGGCCGACACCATTTGCGCCTGCATCGGAAATGCAGCCGCCGCAGATGGGATTTGATCCCGTGACATGCGGGTCATCAGCCCAGTACCTTAGCCATTAGACCACCGCGGCTGGGCATGCGCTGGGAAACATGAGTGGGCCGCGCGTCTCAACTTTTCTTATGAAATATTGCTTACTAAATACATCGTCCATAATCTTTTGATGAACATGAGACAATAAAAATTTTATTGCGGAGTGCTTAATAGAATAATTGTTTACGAAATATTTCTTCCATGGTTTTTTGATAGAAATGAGACAATGAAATTTTTATTGCAAATTGCTTAACAGAAATATCGTTTATGAAATGCTTTTTTCAATGGTATTTCAATAAAAATGAGTCAATTACATTTTTATTGCAGAATGCTCAACAAAATATTGTCGACGAAGTATTGAAGCAAGTCAATGAGTATTGCGGAACCATTGATGATCAATAAAGTCAATCATTCCATCAAAGTCCAACAATAGAACATCGACAGTCATTTCATAAGGGATCTTCTTCGTTTTGTTCTCACTTCTCGCTATTCATTCTTGCATGTGCTATTTCGTATTTCTTATATGTGGTGTTGCGCTCCACCCACAAGAGGCTGACCCTTAATCAAGCGATGATGTCAAGCGACAACGTCATGACGTCACGACATGATGACCTCGCAGGTTATTGCAATCGGTGACTTCTTCGTGAGACCATTTAATATTACGTGAGTATAACAACCGTATTGCCACTCATTACGCTGACAATCACTCTGTGCATTTGATGAACTGCATAATTCGTGATGCCCCCCCGTGATGCCTGAGACAGTACTTCCCTTATGTGGAATAGGCCATTTCTAGCTGACACTGACAAAATAGAAAAGGCGCTGCGTGAGATAAGGACGCCATCTGGCAGTGCCAGTGCGAAACATGAGCTTGTGAAAAAATCTGTGTCACTGACAGGTGGCAGCACCATACTGTCGGCATAGCAATTTTTGTGCATAGCATCCCATATCTAGCGCATGTGTAACAAACACCAGACTGTTTAAACTTACGTACCTATGAAATTTCTACTAAAAGAATACACCACCTAATACTTACGCATTAGGTTGCGGCTCTGATATGCGTAGTAGTTGCGTTTCGGTTGAATATTTTCACAACTATGAACGCAGCCACGATTTCAATATGGCAGGGTGTTCAGAAAACGTTCGAACTTTGGCCGGCTCGCTGATTAGTGGGACACACACACGCACGCACACGCGCACACACACACCACACACACACACACACACACACACACACACACACACACACACACACACACACACACACACACACACACACACACACACACACACACACACACACACACACACACACACACACACACACACACACACACACACACACACACACCACACACGCGCGCGCGCGCGCGCGCACAGCAATTTCTGTGGTCAAGTATTATCGCAAGACCGTTGTGTTTATAAAGCGCGTTGGTGGTCCCTTGTACGTGTTTTTATGTGGCGCAGTTGGCAGGGCACCCGATACCTTTAGTCATTAAATTCCCAAACTATTTGAACCAAGAAACCTTCTTTCCGACTTTTTTTGCCATCTGATTGAGTAAATTTTACCGCACTGCCATTACGGTGAGAAAATGACCCCCAGTGAAATTTTTATCGACCCCAACGCCCAACATTTTATATTTAAAATATCGTAATCGAAGGCAGTTAAGCCAAGCTTTTCGGGATGGCAGACCCAACTCCTGTGAGAAGTATGCCTTGATGGTGTCCAATGCTAGGCAACCAGCGGCACGTAATCCACATTTTTCTTAGTATTGCTGGATCGGGGGTTGCGTGACAGGACTTGAGGACGCGCATACGCAGCCTTTCGCCACACGATAATGCACGTGAGAAGAAAGCAAACCCACAACGCCGCTGGTAATGCCATGGCGATGCGTGGTGAGCGGACGATATCGACGCTGGCGGCGCCTCCAGGTCCAACCGTTGCACAAGGTCGTTTATTGCTCTTGCACCGAGAGAAGTAGAGATATCGCTCCATGAAAAGACGATACAAACAGCGACACCAAACCGCGATTCGTGATGCCCATTATGTAAACGAGGCATAACCGGGGTCATAGCTCCGGCATCTACGTCGTCGACCATGTGCCAGGTGCAGCAATGCCAAGCCTTTTTAAAGCCTAAACCTATTGAGCCGTGTGAAATAACTCTGAATGACGCTGCTTCTGCTCCTGAAACTAGTGACAGTGATGCCAAAGTGCTTGCATTGCCAAGGGTGCAAATGTTCAAAACATTTAGAGACAGGACACTGTCTCTGAATGATAATTTTTGTGCACGCGCGCAGGGGGCTCACAGATCTGTTGAATCGGAGGAGTCTTCGTGCAATGATGGAACGTGACGCTGGCTTCGAAGCCCAGAGCCTGTTTTCCGAGTGGCTGTCGATTGGCATACAGGATACTCACCATATATATATATATATATATATATATATATATATATATATATATATATATATATATATATATATATATATATATATATATATATATATATATATATATATAAGTACTGAAGAAGCTTTTCCAATGGGCCAAACGTACTTGGAAAACGAAGAAACACAACTTAGCGGTTGTCTTAACTTTATTACCATTGGTTTCGACCGGTGGACCGGTCTTCGTCAGGGTTTGCGAGAACAAGTGTTCGCAAACCCTGACAAAGACCGGTCCATTGGTCGAAACCATTGGTAAAAAAATTAAGAAACAACCGCTAAGTTGTGTTTCTCCTTTTCCTATATATATATATATATATATATATATATATATATATATATATATATATATATATATATATATATATATGTGTGTGTGTGTGTGTGTGTGTGTGTGTGACGCTATGATGAATGGGCGATGTGGCGTGGCTCATACCCCATGTTTATTCTGTTCTGCACTTCTTCCTCCTCTGCCTCTACTACCCATCGCTTGATACGTCACACGATTCCCCCGCCCCCCGAAAGATGTCGCGTCAGACGAACAGAAATGAGAACTGAACATGCACGGCTTAGAACTGAACACTGTCAAAAAAAGAAGGTCATTTCAAGTCCGAGGAAGTTTCCGTTAACACACTATAGCTTCACAGGAGAGGACAGCAATCCGGGGTATCAAGTACAGCTCTGGAGGGCGAGGCTGGCTGTTACGCTCTGGACGACATAAGCATGCTTTGACCGTGAAATCAGATGGAAACACAGCCGGCATTCTTGCGACGAATGAACGTGGTGTGATGGCCTTGAAGCATTGGCTGGTTGATTTGCGCAGGTGTCGTGCTATTTGTCTTGATTGGAACCCATGCGTCATCACCCGTTTGCGTGCTTGTTGACCGAGGCTGGTGCGGTGATTTCTGCGTCCTTGCGGAATACAGGGCATGGTTTGGCGCCTTTCTCGACGTTGTATGTCGTGTTGCCTGAGTCTTGATCTCGACCAGAGAAAGCTTACTCGACGTCCCTTGGGGAAATATCCTGGATTCGATGCTTTCTTTGTTTCGAGCGAGAAATCTTGAATATGTCGTTGGTTTGGTTGACACGTTTGTAAACGGTTTTCCAAAAACCGCGTGTGTTCTTCCGAAGATGATTCCATTCGTCGTCGTCCTTGTTCGTATAGTCCTTGGAATCTCTGTTGTTCTTGAGTTTGCTGGCATTGATGATGTTGCTGCGAAAAGACCTGAGGTGGCAGCCCTTTTTCACCATGACATTGACTTTCTGGGCAATTGAATGTGGTGTCGAGTGGGCAGGTAGTAGTCTCTAGGCTGTTGTGCTGCATTTCGGGTAATGAAGGTAATGCTTCAGAGTTGACAGATACATCATCAGGGGCTTCTTCTTCGCTGTTCGCTGCAAGTGGTTCTTGCGCCTGAATCTGGATGGTAGGTTCAGGGCTTGGCCGAGTATATTCGGAGTTCTGCAGCTCTATCCCAACCGTAGTGGGCGAGTGAGGCGTGAGGTGAGCGTTGTGAGCGATGAAAGAGCCAAGTGATGTAAAACCAGGATTTTCACTCTTCGAGTAGTCATGGCGTTGTTCGGTATTTTCTCCATGCGTCAGCCGGTCTAGCATGAGCAAGGCGTCCTTATAAGGCAAGTGGGGAGCGTTAGAGCGCCCGCGTGACGAAAACCCAGGTGGTGGACCACGCATGCGAGACGAAGAGTGAAGGGCATCAGGTGGTTGGGCAACGTGTCGTGTCATATGCTGAAGCGATGACTTCGGAAATGCCGTCTTTCGCGCAGAAGGGAGGCGCGCTTGGTGGTTGGGTTTTTCCCAATATACGCATGGCCTTCTGTAAGTAAACTCATGTGCCACTTCGTCTTGAGGCAGTTGTCG
This sequence comes from Rhipicephalus annulatus, assembly GCA_013436015.1. NCBI lineage: Eukaryota > Metazoa > Arthropoda > Arachnida > Ixodida > Ixodidae > Rhipicephalus > Rhipicephalus annulatus. Next base: position 223,657 of record WOVY01010337.1, read on the forward strand.
ATGCGCGCTGGGCTTTCGAATGGTTGAGGACTGCTTAGGAAATTGACGATAGTGTGCGGTTGTCTCTAGATAGTTGGTAATGAGTAGGTCTTGGTCATAGTCGTTAAATCGGGTAATCATCTCCTCTTTGATCTTTTGCCATGATTCGTCGTTTTCGAATATGTGTGTCAGGTAAAACTTGAATGCCTCACCGGAGATGTAGTCGGTGAAGTTGATGATCATCTCCCGTTCCGACCAGGATGCAGCGGCGGCGTGGACCTCGAATCGGCTGAACCAGTCCTGTACGGGTCCGTCGTCCGCTGATCCGGTGTATTTGGGGATGTCGAGCTGAGTCGATGGTTCTGTCATGGTGCCGGTAACTGAATGCGCCTGAGATCACCTCTTCTGTGGTCGATATTCAGTTGAGGCGTACTGCAGGTGGCATCGTGAATGATGTGAGGTTGATGAGTGGTGGCCAGGTCTTCATCCTGTCGACTCGTGTGACGCTATGATGAATGGGCGATGTGGCGTGGCTCATACCCCATGTTTATTCTGTTCTGCACTTCTTCCTCCTCTGCCTCTACTACCCATCGCTTGATACGTCACACATATATATATATATATATATATATATATATATATATATATATATATATATGGGCTATAGGAAGTATCACGTAGGCTGTAAGACTGTCCCGTAGGACATGTGTCAGGTGGTACGTCGGCTGATGCACTGACTAGTAAAAGGCAGTGCGCGACCGTTATAAAATAAACGTCGTTTATTTTATTGGGCAGCGGGCCCAAACGCTGGCTACCAGACTGCCGGGCAGAAGATGTGATGGTCGTTTATCTGCTAGTTGCGTCGCAGCACAGTGGCATAAGGAAGGCGCACAGATGCACCATCGATTACATGCGTGGCATTGGGAAAAAAGTTGGTCAAATAAGTCAGTCTGCTTTTCGTTAAATTTACGTGGCATTGCCCCGCCGTGAAACAAGAGCATCGTCCCGATGCTGAACAAGCGCACTAGAAACAAACGAAGCAATACGGAAGTGCGTAGTAAGAACGAAGGGATGAAAGTTTCAGCCTGCTTACGCTCAAACATGTTTTTGGGGGCATAGCGTGGACTATGTCTGGTCGTGGGCGTCGTTGCTGCGACTGTGTCACTCCATCAGGCACAACTTTGTATACTTGAAGCCCCAGTTTTAGGGAAATCTTGTATGGTCCAAAATACCGTGGCAAGAGTTTTTGAATTGAACCACTTTGGAAAATTAGTGTCCACATGATAACTCGGTCACTCTTGGTCCCGTCGTCCTTGGTGATAGAGTAAGATGTCCATGTGCTCCTGCTTTTTGATACGTATTCGAGCAAGCTGGCGGGCTTCCTCGGTAGTACGTTGAAGGAAGCCGGCGATGTCCGCCTGGGCGCTTCCTTGGCAACATTGCATGTCTGGCTGACCGAGGACGAGCTCAAAAGGATTAATCTGCGTCGTCCTCTGTGATACGGTGTTGTACGCCAACTTGACGTTACGAGAGAACTTCATCCCGAGTCTTGTGCCAGGGGCATTTAATCGCTACTGTGATGTGATGTGATGAACTGACATTGCTGATCGCGTCACTGTACGCCTCACTGCCGAGCAACATGGGCACTGTCATCGCTGCCACTGGGGACATAGCATGGTATTAAGCGAAGGTGGAAGCGTCACGCGTCACATCGGCGTCGCCGAGTCAGTGCTGTCTCATGTTATCAATGCCGTCAAAAATGAGCACGTTCAGGTCCTTATCTTGACCTACAGCATTCCTGAATTTGTTCTCGATTGTTTTATTGCGTCGAACCCGCAAAGATGCACGGCAGCCGCTGTATAATGCTTCGTTTTAATTTCTTTGGCGCTAAATAAATACCACGCACGGTACGGGCTCATTATGGCCTTCGCCGTCGCCGCTTACTTTGGTGCACACACAAATAGGAAGTAAACGTGAACGCACTCAGTGCCATGGTGTTTCGAAAGCGAGAACAACGTAGGCTGACAAATACCATCTCTGTAACCCCATTATCGTCAATGAAGGCAGATAGGTCGGCATCGCACAATGCTTAGTACAGAATATTAGCCTAGTTGCCACTGAAACGAAGGAATCAGTGGTCTGCCTGACGCCAGCGCGCACCGTTGTCGCAGACGATGCAGTTCAACACCACGCTCCTCAAGTGCGTGTCCACGTGCGAGCTTCCTCCGGCGCGCAATTGCAGCGCTAGCTGCACCGTGATGCCATTCACTCCAAGTTTTCCTGCATGGTGTACAGCCTATAGCAAGTGGAGCCAGGAAAGGCCGGGGAGTTGGCGAGGCTGCTGGATGATTACCGGTTTGAGTGTACTGGTGGCCTCCATAGGTGAAGGGCGGTTCATACACCGAGTAGGGGCTCGGAGCAGTCCCAGTTCAGCTGGTAGCCCTTGTAGCTGACAGCTACTGTGTGTTTGTTCTTTCTTGTCTTCTGTGGTGGCTTTGTGCGTGTCGGCGGCCTGGGAGGCACTTGGACTGGTGTCGCGGGGCGATGGAGGTGTGCTAAACAACAATCAGCACCTCCAACAAATGTCACGGAGGTGACGGTATACTGGGCGGTGCACAGACCGGTAGAGAGGCAGGCCACGAGTCCAATGTAATAAAAGTGATTTTTTGGCTGACGTGCACCCGAAAGCAAGCTAACACGCAACGCTCGGTGACGGCGAGCAAAATAGGATAGCGGGCTCAAACAGTGGCTACCAAAGTGCCCAGGGGTGGATGTGGTGGTAACTTATCTATTCAGTCGCGTCGCATCGTGCTCACATTGGAACGGCACACGGCTACAATCGATCACATGCAATAGGAACTCGATAAGATATCGCTGTCTGCTGCTCTGCTCTTTTTTATCTAAATGCACGTGGACACACACACACACACACACACACACACACATATATATATATATATATATATATATATATATATATATCCATATATATATATATATATATATATATATATATATATATATATATATATATATTGTAACCTGAACTTGGCCACGTTTAACGCTAGAACCTTATCTAGTGAAGGAAGTCTAGCTGTACTATTCGAGGAGCTAGCGGGTGTTAAATGGGATATAATAGGCCTCAGTGAGGTTAGGAGGACAGATGAGGCCTATAGGGTGCTACAGAATGGGCACGTCCTTTGCTACAGGGGCTTGGCAGACAGAAGAGAACTGGGAGTGGGGTTCCTAATTCACAGAAACATAGCTGGCAACATAGAGGAATACTATAGCATTAATGAAAGGGTGGTAGGTATCGTAATTAAACTGAATAAAAGATACAAAATGAAGGTAGTACAGGCTTACGCGCCTACATACAGCCATGAAGACGCTTCAGTTGAAAGCTTCTATGAAGACGTGGAATCGGCAATGAGTAAGGTAAAAACACAGTATACTATAGTGATGGGCGACTTTAATGCAAAGGTAGGGAAGAAGCAGGCTGGAGACCAGGCAGTAGGAGATTATGGCATCGGCACTAGAAACGCCAGAGGAGAGCTACTAGTAGAATTCGCAGAACGCAATAATTTACGGATTTTGAATACCTTCTACCGAAAACGAGAAAACCGCAAGTGGACATGGAGGAGCCCTAATGGCGAAAATAAGAACGAAATAGACTTTATAATGAGTGCACACCCTGGAATCGTGCAGGATGTGGAAGTGGTTGGCAAGGTACGATGCAGTGACCATAGAATGGTACGGTCTCGAATTCGCCTAGACTTGAAGAAGGAACGACAGAAACTGATACACAAGAAGCCAATCAATCAGCTAGCACTGAGAGGGAAAGTACAGGAATTCAGAGTGTCGCTGCAGAACAGGTACTCGGCTCTTAGTGAGGAAACCAACCTTAGCGTAGATACAATGAATGATAATCTGACGAGTATCATTACGGAGTGTGCAGTGGAAGTTGGAGGCAAGGTAGTTAGACAGGACACTGGCAAGCTTTCGCAGGAAACGAAGAACCTAATTAAGAAGCGTCAAATCATGAAAGTGTCAAGTACGACAGACAAAATAGAACTGGCAGAGCTTTCGAAGTTGATTAATAGACGTAAGGTATGCGATGTAAGAAGGTATAACATGGAGAGAATTGAACACGCTCTGAAAAATGGAGGAAGTGTCAAAGCATTGAAGAGGAAACTTGGGATAGGCAAAAGTCGGATGTATGCACTAAGGGACAAAGAAGGCAAAATAACTACCAATATGGATAGGATAGTTAAAATAGCGGAGGAGTTTTACAGAGATCTGTACAGTAGCCGAGACAACCACGACCTTAATACTATAAGAACTAGCAGTAACCCAGACGACACCCCACCGGTAATGATAGAAGAAGTCAGAAAAGCTTTGGAGAGCATGCACAGAGGCAAAGCTGCTGGTGAGGATCGGGTAACATCAGATCTGCTGAAAGATGGAGGACAGATTGTGTTAGAAAAACTAGCCACTCTATTTACGAGGTGTCTCCTGACGGGAAAAGTACCAGAGTCTTGGAAGAACGCTAGTATCATCTTAATACATAAGAAAGGAGATGACAAGGACTTGAAGAATTACAGGCCGATCAGCTTGCTCTCTGTAGTATACAAGCTATTTACAAAGGTAATTGCTAACAGAGTAAAGAAAACATTAGAATTCTATCAACCAAATGAACAAGCAGGATTTCGAACAGGCTACTCAACAATTGACCACATTCATACTATAAATCAGGTAATAGAGAAATGCTCAGAGTATAACCAACCACTATACATAGCCTTCATAGATTACGAGAAGGCGTTTGATTCAGTAGAAATATCAACCGTCATGCAAACACTGCGGAATCAGGGCGTAGATGAAGTATATATAAACATTCTGGAAGAAATCTACAGGGGATCAACTGCTACCCTAGTGCTTCATAAAGAAAGCAACAGAATACCAATCAAGAAGGGTGTAAGGCAGGGGGACACAATTTCCCCAATGCTATTTACCGCGTGCTTACAGGAGGTTTTCAGAAGCCTAGAATGGGAACAGTTAGGGATAAGAGTCAATGGAGAATACCTTAGTAACCTGCGCTTCGCCGATGACATTGCATTGCTGAGTAACTCGGGGGACGAATTGCAACTCATGATTACGGAGTTAGACAAGGAGAGCAGAAAGGTGGGTCTTAAAATTAATCTGCAGAAAACGAAAGTAATGTACAACAACCTCGGCAAGGAGCAGCGCTTCGAGATAGGTAATAGTGCACTTGAAGTTGTAAAAGACTATGTCTACTTAGGGCAGGTAATAACCACAGAGCCGAACCACGAGATTGAAGTAACTAGAAGAATAAGAATGGGGTGGAGCATATTCGGCAAGCACTTTCAAATTATGACAGGTAGATTGCCACTATCCCTCAAGAGGAAGGTATATAACAGCTGTATCTTGCCGGTACTTAGCTACGGAGCAGAAACCTGGAGACTTACAAAGAGGGTTCAGCTTAAATTGAGGACGACGCAGCGAGCAATGGAAAGAAAAATGGTAGGTGTAACCTTAAGAGACAAGAAGAGAGCAGAGTGGATTAGGGAACAAACGGGGGTTAAGGATATCATAGCTGAAATCAAGAAGAAGAAATGGACATGGGCAGGGCATGTAGCGCGTAGACAGGATAACCGCTGGTCATTAAGGGTAACTGACTGGATTCCCAGAGAAGGGAAGCGGGTTAGGGGGAGACAGAAGGTTAGGTGGGCAGATGAGATTAAGAAATTTGCGGGTATAAATTGGCAGCAGCAAGCACAGGACCGGGTTAACTGGCGGAACATGGGAGAGGCCCTTGTCCTGCAGTGGACGTAGTCAGGCTGATGATGATGATGATGATGATGATATATATATCACAAACTTTTAGTTAACACCGTCACAGTGGTTAGTCAGATTCTTTGCCTCATCTTCATGCAGTCCCTTGAAACAAGCGAAATTCCAGACGATTGGAAGATAGGCCGAATAGTAGCCGTCTTCAAAACAGGGGAGCGAACGAATCCAGCAAACTACCGCCCTATTTCCCTGACAAGCATTCCCTCTAAATAACTAGAACACATTATATCTTCTCACATCGCGACTCACCTTGAATCAATAAATTTCTTCTATAATCACCAGCACGGTTTCCGAAAGCACTTCTCATGCGAGACCCAATTAGCCGAGTTTACCCACGACCTACTCATGGATGATAACCTGCAGATTGACGCCATATTCCTAGACTTTTCCAAAGCTTTTGATCGCGTACCACACAACTTATTACTTAGCAAAATTAATTCCCTTGACATTGCACAGAATATTGTCTCCTGGGTTAAACACTTCCTCTCCAACCGTAAACAATTCACCTCTGCTAATAATCATAACTCCTCTAAAACTCACGTATCATCAGGCGTCCCTCAGGGGGCGGGATTATCACCTCTTCTATTTTTATTATTCATAAACGACCGGCCAACAAACATTCAAACAAAACTTCGACTATTTGCAGATGACTGTGTCATATACTCCCCCATTCACAACTTTGAAAACAGTACTAAACTACAGCAAGACCTCGACACAGTTGCGCTATGGAGCCAAGACTCATCAATGCCGTTAAATCTAACCAAATGCAAATCGATGTCATTTTCCCGTAAACGCACCACTGTTCATCATACCTACTTTATCAATTCGCTTCCTCTCAATTCGGCTTCGTCATACAAGTATCTCGGAGTGCACATGTACCCATCTCTTTCATTTGCACCGCACGTGCAGTCCATCTGCTCAGACGCTCTGCGTACGCTTGGTTTTCTGCGCCGTAACCTCAAATCAGCATCTCCTGACGTTAAAAAACTAGCATACTTAACATTCGTACGGCCAAAGCTCGAATACGCATCATCCATTTGGAATCCATTCCAGGTATACCTCGTTAGCGAACTAGAAGCAGTTCAAAACCGCGCTGCCCGCTTTATAACCTCACAGTATTCCAGAGAAATCAGCATCACCGCCCTAAAACAATCAATTGAACTGCCATCACTCGCGTCGCGCCGCCTCATCTCGCGCCTGTGCCTCCTCCACAGTTTCTTTTTCCGACCCCAATCAAGACACGAACTTTTACAGCCCCCAAACAGAACTTCTTCCCGCATTAACCATTCAAACCCCATTGCACGAATCAACGGCCGTACATCCGCAATGAACGACTCATTTTTCCCCCAAGCAATAACACTTTGGAATCGCCTTCCTGACACCATTGTTGCCACACCTGACCGCACATCATTCCACGCAAAATTGGAATCCCACTTTGATTCCACCCATTAACCCGTGGCTGTAAATATATTCTACCAACGTACTGTATGTATAATTTGCTTGTGCCTAGTTGTTTGTACTCTAATTCCCAGCCAAAGCGTTTCATTTGTGTGTTATTTGATTCATTTTTGTTGTCATTTTTGACCAAACTACCATATTAGAACTGTACTGTTTTTAATAATTTGTTCAACTTGAATTATACACACTCACAGCGTATTCTTTGCCCCCCCCCCTTATGTAATGCCCTCGGGCCTTTAAGGATGCAATAAATGAATATATATATATATATATATATATATATATATATATATATATATATATATATATATATATATATATATTGTCACGGAGTCGTGACGTGGCCGAAGACAGGAGACTTCGTGTTGGGATTTAACTGTTTATTTGGGCGAACCTGTGCCCGGTAAACGGAAAGTCCAATTACAGCAGGAGTCTCGCACAGATAGCAGTCTCGGACTGATAGCGGCGAACGGAGCGTCGGCCTTCGATCAACAACCGCCAAGCGGCGAGGCGCGTCGGCATTTATACTCTTGCCGTCGAATGTTCTAGCGTTATCGCTGCCGGTAGCGTAGGTTCCAGAACAATCTGTACCGTTCGCACAGAGGGCGTGATCTTATCGAAATGATCTACTATAGTCCAGAACCTTCTCGAAAACGGCAGGCGCAGTTTGATTAATTGATTGATATGTCAGGTTTAACGTCCCAAAACCACTATATAATTATGAGAGACGCCGTAGTGGAGGGCTCAGGAAATTTAGACCACCTGGGGTTCTTTAACGTGCACCCAAATCTGAGCACACGGGCCTACAACATTTTCCGCCTCCATCGGAAATGCAGCCGCCGCAGCCGAGATTCGAACCCGCGCCCTGCGGGTCAGCAGCCGAGTACCTTAGCCACTAGACCACCACGGCGGGGCGCAGGCGCGGTTTGCGCTGAGAATCGTGTGGTGTTTTGGGACGATAGCAAAACTTGGGAAATAGGACGTGGCAATATATATATATATATATATATATATATATATATATATACACACGTATATATATATACACACGTATATATATATACGTGTATATATATATATATATATATATATATACACACGTATATATATATATATATATATATATATATATATATATATATATAAAAGAGTGTTTTCACGCTCGTCGCTTGGCTTATAGATGGCGCTGGCGGTCACTCCTACTTCTAAATTCACATATAAACCCCAAAAAATGAATGGAGGGAAGGCCGTTGTTGTAGCTCGGTGGTTAGAGCATCGAACGCGTTATTCGAAGGTCGTAGGTTCGATTCCTGCTCACGGCTGGTTATTTTTTATCCACTTTTCTTTCTTCTTATTTACATTTCATTGGTTCTAATAACTTCCCCTGTTAATTCCTTGGCATTACTGTCTGTTAGATCTCATTATTATTGTGTTAAAACACGGAAAAATGAGCCCTTAGGTATACACTTCTTTCCCTTATATATATATATATATATATATATATATATATATATATATATATATATATATATTATCATATGACTATGAGAAGCACCGTAGTGGAGCACTCCAAATGTTTTGACCACGTGGTGTGCTTTAACGTGCCCTGATATCCTATAGCACATGAAGCTTTACCAATTCAACTCGACCGATACGTAACCGCCACCTCCGGGAATGAACCTGCGACATTCGGGTCTGCAACCTTCTACCGTAGCCACTGATCCACCTAGGACGATCGATATTTTTTAAATATTTGTGTAGTGATTCGTCTAAAGGTTTGTGCATATTTTTTGCTGCATGGTTTGATTACATCAATAAAACTGAATGCCACAGCACTTGCACATCTCCCCTCCTGCATTCTGAAATAGGATAAAAAGTTTCACTTTAAGTTCTAGAACGTATGTGAGAGATTCTCGTTGGTTTTGCCTACCACGCAATGATATGAAGATTTTATTTACGCAATGGTGTCCTAATTAAGCTTTAAATGTACTGCAAAACTTCGCGTTGAGCTGCAACACGCTAGATGAAGTAATCACAGCCGATTGGCTTATTTTATTGTTCAACAGAGCTTCAAACGCAGTTTCTGGTACTGGTTATTCAAAAACGAAAAATACAGGTAGATTCCTGACGCGAGTAAAACCTTCGCTAGTTCTTTCGTGTAAGTGTTTTCCCAATCTCGAGTAGCAGCTCAAGATAGCCCTCAATCTTGCGATCTGTTGCACCAGGGGACGGCAGCTTCGGCAGAGCCTTGCAGGACTGCGATCCCCTCTGGTAATTTCCGCACACGAGGCTCAACATCTCTCCGAACACCTGTTCCAGTAGGCTAACTGTGAACTCCTTGCCACCATCCTCTTCGCAGGGTGTCAATACCGGGTCCAGACAGTCGATCAAGTCAGCATACGAACTGCAGAAAGATGACGGGCATAGACATCATTCCATCAATTAGAAGGCTATCAGCTGAACTCTTCGCACCCTACTTGGCACCCAGGGCGTGAAAGCTTACAAATTTCTTCATTCAAAGAACACAAAAAGGGCTCGAATTGTCAGTTAAAATTTTCGGCGTTCCACTCAGATGATTGTACACGTTTTCCCTGACCCCTAAGCAAAAAGATTTAGATATTTGTGAGAATATATAAAGCTGAATATGACGAATTGTTAACGTTTTCCCTCTATTAAGTAATTATTCACTGGCTTTGCCACATTTTTGGTTATCCTTAACGCATCGTTGTGTAGAGAAAAACATTGTATGTCATCTCGACATGATTCCTGAAAGTAGGGAGCAACAACTGGGAAAATAAAGACAGGGATGTTAACCAGTATAGGAGTACTGTTATGCTACTCGACACAGCGAAAATATGCCCTAAGCTTCCCGCTTTGTGTGCGTTGAGGCATGTTTACGGTAAAGATTAGGAACTTTTGTGATCATAGTCTTCGTTCTTCCATTTGCCCTGCCTTATTCAACCCTTTTGTTTTAATGGTTGTTGTTCAAAGGTTCTCAAGGTGCAATTCCAGGTCAATTAGCTCGACTTTCTTCATACATATTTTAAAAACAGACAGGTCTTCTTACGGCACCGTAAGAAGGTAAGGAATATGATATTGGCTGATCTTCAATATCAAATTGACGCACAAAGTTGTTTTCTGTGTTCGTACTGGGAGTTGTAGTGAAATGTTACGTGCATTGGGGGCAAGAAAAAAAACATGGCGGAAAAAGGCTTCTCATTGTACCATTTTTGCCTTCGCCATTATTCGTAAACTTCAGAGTCACACTCGCTTGCAATCAACTTTCAATCGCGAAGAGTTTGAAAGACATGTGAAACTGATAAAGAACACCTCATAGGTCATTTCTTTCCTCCATCAATCTTGCCATATGCTATGATAAACAAGCATTGACTAAAGCACCATGCCATAGCACTTGTAAATCGGGAAAGCTTGGACTAACCAACATGCGTAGTGGACGACATCGTTGGCAGGCGCCTTCACTAAAGCCTTCTGCATGTTAGTTCGGAGCACTGTGAAGCAGGCGTTGATTCTTTTCCCCACGGAGTTCAAGCAGCCAACATAATTCTGGAAGGCTGGATAGAAAAAAAGAATACAAGACTGGATAACCATGCGATTCTAAAACGTTAGAATAGGGACTATGTCATGAATTTAAAATAAACAAGGCAAAAATGGCGTAGAGCTTCATGTCACAAGCAAAACAAAAATATCTCTCAGAACGCATGCTACTATTTTCGTGAACGCTGTCGGATGCCTCATGTCGGTGGTGTACATTCTGGCCTTTACCGATGAAATCATACGTGAGCAAGGGATATATTTGACCATGAAGTACGCGCTTGTGTCCTGTTTGAAGACACTTTATTTTCCTTCAATGCACGGACTTAGCCTAAGAAGTAGATCGTGCTTGGTTAATTTAAGGCAATTTAATTGTCATTTTCAAGTCGTAACTCTTTAGACACCCAGGCACCCTTGTAACTTTGTACCCAGGTACAAAGTTACGCGTGCGATATTTTTCTGCATTCTATTTATCTTCATTATCTATACGGAATTCAATCTGTATCATTTCACAGAAAAAAAACGTGGTCTTAATAAAACGTTCCTCTTACCCTAAAGTATTTAAGTTATCACAAGACAGTGATTGTGAAGCCATGGCACGGATTGCTGGTAACATTTTCTAAATGTCGAATGATTATGTGTGTGCTGTGTTCCGAGTTTTTTTTCCCACTTTCCACTTTTTTCTCAACGTCCTTCAATCTCCCCCTTCCCATTCCTCTGTGTAAGGTAGCAAACCGGCTTTCCTGGACTGAAAAACTTCCCTGCCTTTCCTTCTCTACCAATACTTCTCTTCTAAAAAGCAAAACAAAATGGCACTTCGTCTTTTATATTCGCTGAAAAGAACACTAGCCGAATTCATTACCACAAAATTAGCAAAAAAAAGGAGTTGTGTGCACTAGCGAACCGCACCCGACAAATATGAACCACCTTCAACAACCATGCTTTCTAATTTGGTGGTAAAATTTTTGCGCTAATATTATTATTAAAGCTTTCAGATGAACTAGCCCAAAGGAATCTTTTCCCCCAATAGCAAACTTGTCCTTATTTTCGCATTGTCGCGATTGTTACTGATGCCAGTGAGCTCTCAGTTAATATACAAAATTTAGAATGCAACATTGTTAGTTTTTTGAAGGCGGACACTCCTAGAATGATAATTTTGCCAACGTTTGTAGTTAAAGAAGTAAAGTGTCATCAAAATCAGTATAGGGACGCTTTCGCACGCTTTTGCTTATACCGTGCATTAAGACACGATATCGCCTTATTCGCCTATTATTCCTAATCATGACAGTGTACTGTTCACAGCACATAAAGTAGATGTTCTTATACGTTACGTGCGCTTATTTATTACATGAGAACGTTAGTGTGGTTTGGCAGAGCCATGTCGTCTTTTGAGTCATCGTTAACTCAGAACGCTTTGTTGGGGAATTCCTCGAGTCATGCCCTGAGAGACGAATTTATCGCAGAAGCATTGGCAAAGACCTCTCGCTGTGCCGTGCAGCTTTTCAAAACTGAGATTTCTCTAAAGTTATTGCGAATGTCAATGACACCGTAAACGGTAATGAAGACCACCGAAACCAAATTAGCTTTTGTGGAACCACGAAAACACTTCAAGAAATGCGTCTTGCTCACTGTAGGTGGGTCTTGTTCGTCTTGCCGTTAGTGATTGATGACAATTGTTATACAATGTAGAAATTGGTGTCAAAAAGCCATGTTTTCCTCGTTCTTTCTTGATGTTTTAAATGTCATCAAAATAAAATCACTAATGGTAATAGATATTATGTATGCGTGTACCTATGCCCTGGGCCTTCTCGTGGAGGAATACTTGTGTGAGTTAAGAGCACCGTTCATAATGAAAATTGCATTATATGATAACATTATTAAAGCTAATAATGATCATATTACTATTTATTTGCCACTAATGTAAGCACCAGAGAAAAGAAAGAAAAAAAGAGCCGTAGGCCATGCAGACATTCTTAAAGAGCCTCTAAACAGTATACAAGTACAACAAGCGCGTTATTTTCTTCTGGTGTTTCCCAGCTTTGTGGCGCAATCCGTCACGTCAGCAGTTTCCATGCTTGATGTCATGATGGCATGAGTTATTCATTAGTGGATGTAAAAGAGACATGTGTTGTGAGTTTTCACCTACCCTGCTTTGCATAGTCACTCTCACTTTCCTCGCCTGGATATATCACACGAGATAGTCTGATTTCACTTCTCTTTCTCCATTGGCGACTGCGGAATCGGAGACAGCAGCGTGCAGTGGAAAAGCGCAATATATTTACTGGACTAACGCTCAATTTCTCAGATATCACATCTTCTAGGAACAAATAAGTGGCGAGGAAGTGATCACGATTGTAAGAAGGGTATAGTGAAGGCGGAAAACAGACGACTGTCTCGCCTTCGAACTCGGCATCATTTAAGAGCATTTAAGCCTGCAGTCTACTAATGACAACTACGACGGACAGCGATGACTAAATGCACTCAACCGTAGTTGCATGGCCGTATTGTTGGGAATTCATAGCATCCAAAGGTATAGCGTGTCTAAGACAAAGCGAAAAAAAGAAAGGCATAACACTGATATACAGCGTTAACTGTTACGGTGACCATTAGGCATGAAATGCAGCTATGCGATTTTTGTCAATAGCTACCGCTTTCTATCGGAAGTGGCGGATCATGTGGGTGCTTCGCTTTTAATGGAAGTTCGCATATTATGAACATTCTGAAATAGCTCGGAGGAAAGTCTTTTTTAGTCAAAGTGAATGGTACAAACAGGGTTCAGCTTAAATTCAGGACGACGCAGCGAGCAATGCAAAGGAAAATTACATACAGGTGTAACCTTAAGAGACAAGAAGAGAGCAGAGTTGATTATGGAACAAACTAGTGTTAAGGATATCATAGTTGAAATCAAGAAGAGATAATGAACATGGGCCGGGCATGTAGCACGTAGACAGGATAACCGCTGGTCAATAAGGGTAACTGACTGGATTCCTTGAAAAGGCAAGCGGTTTAGGGCGAGACAGATGGTTAGGTGGATAGTGGAGATTAAGAAGTTTGCGGATATAAATTGGCAGCAGCAAGCACAGGACCGAGTTTACTGGCGGAATATGGGAGAGGCCTCTGTCCTGCAGTGGACGTAGTAAGGCTGATGATGAATGGTATATACCCGTCCACAGAAACACGGCATCCCTACACATTTTATGCGTGCGATAGAGCAGACTATTCACAGAAGGGCCCATATAGCATACTTACCATCGTACTGCTTTGAACCGTTGATGCAGATGGCATCTACATTGTCCTGGAAAGCTTCTAGGGCCAGAAGCACCGCAGCCCTAGTCACGCCGTGTGCGCACTCCCGCGTGTAGGTCATACTGCAGTCGAGCTGCTGCTTATAAATCCTTAAATAGATGAAAAAGAAAACATGAATGATGTCTCTCACTGTTGCAACGTTTCTCGCGACTACCTTATCACATTTATGTTAATGTTTTGCATGTTTAGAGCATTTTCAAAGATGCTTTTACCGGAGAATATTCACTGTGTACCTCTTATTCCTTCGGTTAAACAATTTATCTGGAGTGAGGATATGCCAATTCTTGGTGAGTGCCGAACAGGCATTGACGACTCGTTATTGTCTCGTGCAGTAACATTCTTTTTGGCCCAATAGACGTCTACTGCATTGTAAACTTTAACTAACTTTTTTCTTATCACAACGACGGCGAAATAACAGGGTAAGCTTCAACCTATAGTGTGTTTATTCCCAAACTTCCCATAATCTGCGGTGCATATGAATCTTTCTCATACGGGTATATAATTTCGCATGGTTACGTGGTGAGCATCTTTACAATTTATTAAGCGATGCGTTTACAAAGAAGCTTAGTATAGAGACGCGAGACCGAAACTCGTTCGTTGTAAAAAACAAGAAAAAAAAAACCAGACGTGTTCGAGCCCCACGGAGTTTTGCTCAAATCACCATACTCGCCACTGTTTCACTAAAAATGAAAAAAAAAACAACAACACATAAGCTGCAATTACACACTAAGTTTTCTTTAGAGACATAGCGTATGTTTGACACAGATAAGTTAGTGAACCTTCGGAACTATTCTAGCGATAGAAATGGTGGCGCTTCACGTATCAGCTTCACTGGGTTATCATCAGTACGTATCGCTTAAAGGGTGAGTGGTTAATTTAAAAATTGTTCACATGGTCAAACTTCAAGTCGAGCGTCCAACCAGATAAGGGCAATTTGTATGCCCCAAAAAGTACAAATGTACAAAACTTGCGCAGAGGTGTTCAATCGCCCAGAAATTTTCTTAAGCCTAATATACACCACGAGGCTATAGCGCAACAGAAAGAGTTCATGACTTATCGACATCACGTGAAGCTTTTACAAGAGTTTTTGTAGCAAAGACATCGATAAACAAATATTTAAGAGTTACAGCACTGATATTTGCGGTGACCGTATGACATTTCGCTCCCGCACAGCAACTGTATACGCTTGCGGAGTCTGGCAGCTGACAAAAAGATTAGGCAGCTTGCACTTGTGGGTAAAAACTGCACGAACAGCGGAGCTCAGGGCAACCTATTAACGACTCAGTCGGGGCACGAAAAAACCGCCAGACATGTGTGCAATGCGCAGCATATTGATAAGCGAAAGCTTGAAGAGCGGCCTTTCAGAGCCTTTTTAAGCACTCTTTGGGTAACTATTACAAGCGCCATGCACTGAGAGACGAATTTATCGCAGAAGCGTTGGCAAAGACCCCTCGCTGTGCCATGCAGCTTTTCAAAACAGAGATTTCTCTAAAGGGTTTGCAAATGTCAATGACCCCGTAAACAGTATTGAAGACCACCAAAACCAAATTAGCTTTTGTGGACCCACGAAAACACTTCAAGAAATGTGTCTTGCTCACTGTAGGTGGGCCTTGATAGGAAGGTAACAACTGCGCTATCAATTTTCATAATTTTTGTGTGGTTTGGAGGCATTCATTATGACATCCTTCGTCCTTCGTCATACACACTCGCGAAGAACTTTGTAGAAATATTCATCGTGGAGCATTCCTTAGTCACACGATGTGACGCGTTGTGAGTCGGTGGCGATGTCCACCCACCGCCCCCTTATTTTTGGTTAATTTTGGCTTATTTTGGGTGAAAACATCAGCATCAGAGGTCAGTCCTACAACTGAAAAAAAAAGGTCTGTAGTCTTGAGTACGTAGGGCTTGTGCGTATTTGTGAGCATTGTCTGAGACAATGCAATCAATGACACACGAATGAGGACGACCAAGTCCTCGCTTGCAGAACAGTTTGTTGACCTATTGCTAAGCTAAATATACAGACAGAGAAACTTAAATGCAGTTACAGAGTGACAAAGGAAGCAAAGACACAAGAATAGAAAAGAGCGCTGCCATCTTTTTTTCTATTCTTGTATCTTTGCTTCCGTTGTTACACTGTAACTACTTTTAAGTTGCGCTGTTCATATATTCAGTTATGTCCTACCAACTTGCTCAAGTTTGCACGCTTCATATTGGTAAGCGTACAACTATACTACAGACTTGCAGCCGTTTTAAATTGTCCGCATTTATAATTGTGCACTTACTCGCACTGCTTCGTGAACAGTGGCCCCGTGTGCTCCAGGTGTGGCCCATGTCCGTAAGGAACGAAGTCCTCGCCGCAAGCGCGTAGGCTCAGTATGTTACAGTCGAACTTTTCCTGGGACTGGCACAGATCTGCGGAAATATAGACCAATTTAACGGGATATAGCAGGGTAAATGGGTCACCTTGGTTTCACATTTGTATCTTAAACACTGTTCTATAACTTATTTTTAAATTACGCGTATTCGGCAAAACACTTTAGCCTTACCTTGCTTAATATTTTACTCAGTGTTTTTGCTTTTCTTACTAATTTGTACAAGAGCACACAATTTCAGGTTGAAGCTTAGGATTACGTCTTTTTAAAATGAGGTGTACCTTTTCTAAACTATTAAACAGTATGACTTTGGAATTACGCACGCTGGTTTAACATGAAATAAATGTGGCAGAGATTTCTAACTGAAATATCGCACTCCTATCTTTGTCTCAAAAAAAAGAAAACATCACCTCAAGGGCCATGTATCTTAAGAAATGCACTAGAATGAGCCTTTTTTACTGTTGTAGCAAAGTAAGTTTCTTTTGTGCGACATTGGAGGAGACTTAAGCATAACCTATCGAAATTTCAACGCTGCTGTTCGGATAGTTTTTCGCAAA
Organism: Rhipicephalus annulatus; assembly: GCA_013436015.1. Taxonomy (NCBI): domain Eukaryota; kingdom Metazoa; phylum Arthropoda; class Arachnida; order Ixodida; family Ixodidae; genus Rhipicephalus; species Rhipicephalus annulatus. The sequence goes on from WOVY01010337.1 coordinate 240,749, forward strand.
AAGTACGCCAAGTTTCCGCAATGAAAAAAAAAATGCCGAGCGTAAGAAACACAGCGAATATGCTTTTAAAGACATACATTGATCATGCCCCCAAGAGCAGAAATGCAATGAGTCTAGCCCTAGTTGTTATAAGAAATACATAGACGTGGACGCAATGACGAAAAACGACATGTCAACAGCCCCTAGTTGGCTTTGTGAAGCTCGACTTGTGGCTCCACTTTTAACCGCCTTCGAGCGCACCTATGCGCTCGCCAATACGCCGTTTTGACACGAAGCGTCCATGTTACTTCTTTGTGAAGAATTTCAAAAAACAAATAGCGCTTAGGTCAATCTACCCTTTCAGAGCCCCTTTATCGGGACATTTATATTCGGATAATCATGACGGCAATATCAGCACCAACGACACATACTACCGCGAACCTGCAAACGCCTTGTATCACATTGTGCGCGGATGCTGGAACAGCCCAACTATCCCGCCCATAGACGAATAAAGTGTGCAATAAAACCCGGATTACCATCCGGAGGTGTCACTGATGTCACTAAGACCTGAGGACTAGCTCCGGCTGGTGCACTGGACCGGGGCGTCTATCACATGTCATGGATACCCGGAGTAAGAAAGTTACCATGCCCCTCCTCTCCCCCCCCCCTCTCTCTGGGCAATAATAACGAGCACCTGGTCGTAAAATCAACATAATTCGTCTCTGTATCTCTGATGACAAAAAAAAATAAGAAACGTGGGTATCAGCATGCGGAGGGAACGCGATTGTTTTGTAATTTTCCTTATTGAACGACATGTTACGACACACCGTTAAATACATGTAAAATGTTGTACGCGCACAGACATGTGTTGAACAGTCGCGAATGCTTTATATAATCAGTTTACATTTGCGCAACGATGCCAGCAGCAAGACGAATCACGAGAAGCGGTAAGCAATGTAACGCTTGTGTTCGCGAGGATGGTAGCCCTGCACATGGCCACATAAATTAACTTCAGTGAATTTCACCCAACTACACCTGACGTTAACTCGACGAGACGACTGTCATAGGAGTGCATATGTATAGTTTATAAAAGTGGATAGTCAGTACTGCAACTACGCTTGACCTTTCAACAACATTGCAACCACTTAGGGTATTTTCCCAAAACAGTATCGAGGCGCGGCGTGGCTCTGTCGTAGAATACATGATTACCGCCACGCAGAAGGCTTGGCTTCAATTCCTATTGGTAACTACATGTTCGTCGGTTCAATGCGGCCAACGTCAGTTTTTCTTAACGCTCCTGCATTAAAAATAACGACGTCTGTTGTCGTCGATCCTTGCTATATATAAATTGTCAATCACGTCTATAGCGCTTACCCGCATGCTAGTGGCACATACCTGCCCGTGGGTATGTGCCACTGTCGGGCGGAAAGGGACGACGTGCGCGAGGTGATTGCGACATCAATCATGTCAGGACCAGCGAGTCACACTTGTAAAACGGTCTTACCCTATCATACTAATTCTGGCTCCTCCCGAGTTAATGGGGTGATGACCAGAGCACCCAAACATAGGCGGCTAGACAGACAGACAGATAGATAGATAGATAGATAGATAGATAGATAGATAGATAGATAGATAGATAGATAGATAGATAGATAGATAGATAGATAAATAGTGTGTGCCAGTTCACGATGAAGATAATTTTTATCTACCGCAAAAAGCAGCTCTCGACCAAAACAGTTCCACAGTAAATGAAGTCATGTGAGGAAGCAGGCACGGCGAAATAGATAAAAGCAGTCGCACACACTTCCATCATTGACGCTTCGGTAGCTGCTGCGTCAATCTAAACGAAAGCGTCACCGAAATAACAAAAATGGTCATTAACACCACCGAGAGAGAGGGGGTTATTCGAATATGAACGCATGTGTTCATCCGTGAAAGGTGACCGTTCAAGCATGGCAGGCTATGCGGAGCTACTGGTATATCTGATGGCTACTAGCTTAACAAGACACGATGTATGTGGGCATCGTACTCGTTTGAGTCAAGGATTGGTGACTATGTTTGCATGAACGCTGCTTCAAACAAGCAAACAAACAAACAAACAAAAAACAAGCCCTCTGAAATTTTGCTCCTTCAGTTAATGATAAGTGATGCGTGTTAAAGCGAAAACTCTTAAAGTCATCGAACGTGGTATTGCATCATTTGTCTCAATTTTTATTTTCATTAAAAAAACTAGTGAAAGGAGGTATACTCATAACTAATAAAATGTGACAAACGGCCGAATTTATTTTCACTACCATAGAAACAAAAGCTACCAAGCACATGTCCTGCCCCAGTTGTCTATAGACTGTACGCCTCCTGTTTGATCTGTTCATGCTTTCTAAATGAATGAGAACGTAAAATAGAAGGGGAAGATCAGTCCACCATTCAAGAGAACAAGTCATGTTTTTTTCTTCGCTGGCGAATCATATTTCAGGTATTGAAAGGTTCTTTAGATAGGAAAATTGACGAGAAATTAGGTGCATCGGGACCCCTTTGTACCTTCAAAGTCAAGGTGTGGCCAAACTAGGATATTTTATCATGCTTTTGAAAAACACTATGTGAACGGATCTTCCGCGGCAGCCTCTTTTTGAAAACTGCCCTGCTACCCCATTCAACAACAAGAAACGTGGCAGGGGAGATTGTGTTTTTCACAGTGACGACGAGTTTCATAAAACATGAACGAGTCTTCACGTCTTAACAAACACAAAGTGCCCAAGCGCTGAAACAAAAGAAAAATAGAGGAGAACGTTTACTGGATTCTTGGGTATTGTCGAAAAAATAGCCATTTGTTCAGGTTAGCGCTTTTACTAGGGAAGGTTTTTTTACAAATAATGTAAGCGCAATGTTCGCAAACATATAACGTGGGAGTGAACTCTAGAGGTACTTCGAAAAGGCTTACCGATTATAGATGCAGCGAGCACCGCCACACCGAGGAGTGCGTTTTTTGCCATGTTCGCCGTTACTTCCACAAAAAAGATGCTGCAGAGTCAGTTTATAGACGCCTTAACCTGGTAGTATCCAATCACAGTCCACCAAAAAGAATGTAAAAATGTGATGCCACCTTGTGAGCCAACGCACTCGGCGTTGACTGAAGTCCTTTCCTTAGTCATTCATTGACCCAGGAATTTGTATTCAGCAACACGACTTCAGTGTAAACGCTATGAGACGAAAAAATTGAAACATAAACGTGAAGTCTCGTGCAGCGCCAAGGCAAACTACTTTCTAATGAAAATCAACTCCTGTAAGTGAAGCAATGAAAACAAATAGAAACTCACGAGCGTCTACATTTTGAAAACAGTTGCAAAACACTCACTGGAATGCCAGCTTGACCAGAGTATTGGTAAACAACTTTTGTGTTATGAGATTAGCAAAGACAGAGCGTAGGAAGAGGACGAACAAAAAGAGAGGAGGCATAGAGGTTAACCAGGCACATGCCCTGTTTGCTATCCTTCGCTTGTTGTAAGGGAAGGGGGGGAGTAACTGACGATGTATCAACGCGAGTCACTGCCACTTTCAGCCATTACAAGACTAATTGGCGCTTGAACGCGTTGAAATATGGAAGTCGTGGCACGCTGCTCACGAATAATTTGATTTTTCGACACTGAAAGAGCTCTATAAATTGTTGAGTCTATTATGCTACCTTGCGCAAAACAACTGGTGTCAAACATTTTTTTATTGTACACAGCTGGCTGTAAATGCCCGTGTAACTATTCTGCATGAGCTTCCCTTGAAAAGCTAATGACTGAACGCATTGTGACATATTTGTGGTTTGTTCGTCCACCCGTGGTCGTTCCTTTGTCCGTCCATCTATGGTTTGTCCGTCAGCCCCACCGTGGTGGTATAGTGGCTATGGTACTCGGCTGCTGATCAGCAGGTGGCGAGATTGAATCCCGGATGCAGCGGCTGCATTTCCGATGAAGGGTAAAATGCAGTAGGCCCTTGTGCTGACATTCGGGTGCACATTAAAGAACACCAGGTGGTCGAAATTTCCGGAGCCCTTCCTCTACGGCGTCTCTCATAATCATATGGTGGCTTTGGGACGTCGTACTAGACATATCAATCAATCAGTCAATAGTTCGTTCGTCCGAGTGTGTTTCGTTCACCCTTCCGTCCACCCGTCGTTTGTCTGTCTGTCCGCCCTTGCATGTGTGGTTCATCCTTCCATGCTTCCGTTGTTCGTCCGACCGGTTATTCCTCATTCGCGCGTCCGTCTATCCGTCTATCTGTGCTTCGTACGTTCATCCGTCCGTCCGTGTGTAGCTCATGCTACGCATATCCAAGAGTAGCCGAGCTAAGCCACAGCTAATTTTTTACTTATTGGATCAAGTATCGCTGTTTATATGGCAAAGCAGTAGGGTGTGGCAACTGATGGCATGCCCCTTCTTTAAAATTGCACAATAAGTGTACGCAATTTCAGATAATCATCTAAATTCAAGGCCACAATTTTGGCAATACCGAAAGTGAGCTAACCAGAGGCGTAGGGATTGCGGCAGCTGTGTTACGTGGCTGCAGATGCATGGCTGCATAATATCTTCAGAAGAAAATAGTGAGCGGTCACAGATAATAAAATAGACACCTGATTTTTTTGTGTTTGGTGTATAGTGTTTCTTTTTTAATGTACAACGAAATTTAAAAAAAAAATGTTTGTTCTGTCTGCGAAGAGTAGCGCCAAACCACAGAAATTATCCAGTGGACCTTCTGAGTAATCGATTGAACATTCTCTCTTACTCTAAAACCAAACTAATATATCTTGCAGGCCACGCTCGTCACTTATAATCGGTCAAAAGTTACCCCGTGCACCAGTCTCTCAATAACACGAAAGGGTGATACATTCTGTCATAACTTACAGATCTGGTGCAAGTTCAATAGGCTTACTTTAAACGAATCGAAAACTAAATGTGTGTTGTTCCGTGCCCCGGGCATTTTAAGAAGCATCGATGATTATATAACTCTTGGGCCATTTCAAATCAAAATCGAGAAACATATTAAGATTCTTGGTGTAAATTTTTCAGAAAATATGTCCTGGAATGAACATGTGAGAACCTTATTGCCAAAATTAAGCAGAGCAGCCGGTGTATTTATTGAGCCGAAACCATCACACTTTTCTTGTTAGCATTAAAAGAATGTTATATTTCGCGCTCTTCAACTCTCACTTATATTATTGCACGCTAATATGGGGAAACACAACGTTATCAAACTTACAGCAAATATTCTTGGTCCAGAAAAAAGCACTTCGTTCAATAGAAAACGTCTCGTTTCTGGAACACACAGAACCTTTATTCCACAAACATAAAATTATGAAGATTCACAACATATACAAGCATAAACTACTGAGAACATACAAAAATGCCACATTAGGAAGAACAAAGCTATTCGAAGAAATTGCAAATCTTCGAGCGAATACAATTTCCTATCCTTTCAGGTATCACCCACCATACCACGTTCCTTTCTCGCGCACCCATTATGGGAAAGAAAAACTTGATTATGTACTCGCAACCACACTAAATGAACTAGAACAAAGAAATGTTGACGTTCTTAACTTTACTAAAAAAACCTTACTAGATGTGTTTATGTAAATGTATTAGAACTACTCATGTTTGTATATTTACCGTAGCTGGTTTTACTAAAGTGATTGTAAATTAAAACATACATTGATGTTTTTTTTCATTAGAACATCGTAGTCTACATAACTACTTTTGGTAATCGCATTGTATATACGGTGGTTATATAGACTTGTTAGATAATTTGCCCTGTCACTACTGCTGTACGGGTGACCAGAGCTTAGTCAAGCTGCGCGAGCGCAGCTTTTTTCCCTGGTCCCCTATTTTCGCAGTGACAATGCGCTGTATTGTCTGAAGCGAAAATAAAATTTGATTTGAGTGATTTGATTGATTGATCGATAACACAAGCATATCTAGTTTTAAAAGTTCATGTAGTTTTTTTTTAATCATCGAATAAGCGGTACACTAGTGTATTGGCCACTTATTGCTTCCACTTAACGCATTTTGCTGTGACGCGTTTTTTTTTTTCGTGGTTTGTCGCATGGGCTTTTTTTGTCTGATGTGCAGATGGCGCTTTCCCTGCGAGCTCTCAGCGCTCAGTTTCAATATCGCATAAATAACAGCGTTTTGAGAAAAAAATATTTTTCTTTACTGTATTTTTAAGTTCTGTCTTCATTACAATACGTGGTACTTGTTCTTGTTTTATGTTAACATTTATTGTGCCCACCTTGTTACGGCTATAACGGCCAGCAGTATTCGGAAATAAAGTGGGGGTCCTTAGTTTCGCAGGTTAATATGTCAAACTAAACGTGTTATCTGAAATTTTCTCAAATTTTGTATGCCCTCAGTGATCTCATTCTACAACTTTTTATATGCATGTCTGCACTCCTGTTAATAAGTACAAAGTTATTGAACGAGTTTTTGTGAATTGCTCATATTAGTGTAACCATAGGTGCGGCCACGTTTCCCCACCTCGGCGAAGAGCTCGTTTTCAAAGACTACAGAGACCTCACAGTCATCATCTCTTGACTCACTCTTGACTGGACTCACAAAGAACCGCTCAAGCTCAGATAGAGTCATGTGTCAAAGCCTGAGTGGGTCCGGTTGAGGAAAATTTTCGCAAGTGTAAGCTCAAGTGAACATTATTAAAAAAGTGTATTGGTTCAGTTACCCTGAGTGAGCTCCGCCTCCTATCTACTTTCAAGCTTTTGCTGTCAGCAGTCGCCAACCGATCTAAGGTGGGTGCATAGCCCTTCGTACCATCCAGAATCAAAGCTTCAGGCTTCCTGTCTTTCTTCTGGGTGTGACGTTCGGTTACATGAGCTTCTTTAGACATACCTCATCAAACCAAGCCATCATAACAAAATTCAGACGCACTGTATATATTTAAATTATTGCCATCATTTAATATACCTAGGAAGATTTCACGCAGGAAATGTCACAACTGACGTCATTAGCTAAACTACAAACTTGTAGCAGTGATGTAATTAGAATGCTGAAGGGCAAAAACATCTAAGTAGTGAAAAAGTTACTTACCTGGGGTACACACGAAGCTGGCGTGTAGCCTGTGCTGTCACCGCTGCCAATATGTGAGCTGTGCGTTAGACCAGACGGTGCATCTTTGATGCGTAGTGCATAAGAGACACTGTGTCGCAGTTCCTTGTTGACAACCCGGCGTTGCAAGACCAGTTTTTTTTTTGTGAGCTTTTGCCACAGGATGACGCCAACGGTCACCACAGACAAAGAGCTCACTTGCGCATTTTTGTATGCGGGCCTATAAGCCCTATACACGGAAAGGCGACTAGAAAGCTCCATTCAAAGACGGATGTACATTCGCCGATGCCAGCAAGTGTGCCGCCGGGAGATAGTTTTCGCAGCGCCTTGAGTAAGCACATCACAGCATCGTGACGTAGGTAAGCACCCAAGGTAGACAATCGGTGGGTCCAGGCCCGAGCAAGTCAAGGCCCTGAAGTCATGGCGAGAACCATCAGTTTGGAATGGAAATGAAGTAAAGTGACACACTGGCAAGATAACGCCAGATGTGCCACAGGTGGCATCGATGGTGATGTGTCCATGGTGTGTATGTAAGTGGAATGCTCGTCGTCGTGCCGAGGGCTAGTAGACAATGTTGTGTGGCCCTGAGTGTCGCTTCCGCTAATGAAGCCACCCTAACACCTCTTGGACAGACGGCTTGAGGCAGCCCCTACTCGCACACCTGTGACCGTGTGACGCGTGCTGTCATCTGTGTACGGGGGAAGGCAATTACAACGAGAATAAAAGTGAACGGTGATGTTGTTTTGTGATCACTTTAATTAAATTGCATTTAAGTAAGGTAATTTGTGCACTTCAGTTAAAAACTACCAAGATTCGTAAGGTTCCACGCACCTTGGAAAACGATGTGATGCAAAGCATGGGAAGGGAAGGTAACAGTGTAGTAAATTTTTATTGAGCGAAACGTTCCGAGATGGCGCTAAGGATATGTGAAAATGTGCGCATATACATATGTTGAACAATCGCACATGTTTCACATAGTCAGTTTTTTACAGTTGGGTATTGACACTGACAGCAACAGAAGCATTAGCAACGGCGGTATGCTGATTTGTAGCGTTTGTGCTCGCGAGAACTGTAGCCCTGGGCACTGGTACATAAATCAACTTCAGTAGATATCGCTTTACGACAACTGATGATAACCCTACGTGACAGCTGTATCAAAGCGGTACATAAGTGATGTCTATAAAATTGACTGGCACCAGTATTGATCTTTCATGTGCATTACGCCTGTATCAGGTATGTTTCCAAAGCAGTTCCAAGACCTGGCGTGCCTCTGTGGTAGATTACTTGATTGCAACGTGGAATGCTTGGACTCGATTTCTGCTAGGTCTATAACCTTTATTTTTCGCAGCTGTTGGGTCAACGCCTGTGTTGTCGGTTTTTCTTAACGCTCTCACATTTAAATTGCAAATGTCTGTTCTCGCCGTTCCTCGGTAGATAGGAACTATCGAACTCATTTGGCGCATACACGCATGCTTGTAACATACCTGTATACCACCCGTGGTATAAGGGAATGTAGAGAAGAAGAGAAATCTATTTAAATTACAGTCACATTTCCTGAACTTGCGTACTGGTAACATTTAATAAATACACAAATGGTGCTTGTCTGAACAGTCCAGAGGCTAGTTTAACCCCCTGAGGTACGGAAGACAGCTAGAGGCTTGAAATATGGTGCAATTATTTGTTTTGTTTGTTTTAGCCATACAAAGAGCAAAAAAGCACCTAAGAAGACAAATGTATTTCTAAAAAAAATCTATAGTTTGGGACGCATAGACATCTTTGTATAGTGGAACGAAACAAAAATACCAACGAAAGTAAGAGAAGAAAACAATTAAAAATATGTTTCAGCTCGCTACGCCTATGCCTTGTTCAAAGTGACCATTTACAAATCATTATGAACAAGTCCCCCGTGTAAGGAGGCAAAACGTTCTACACGTGAGGCATTTCTTTACATTAACGTTTTTCTTTACGGTTTTCTTTTCATTTTACCTTGGTCACCGTTCTTTGTTTTATTCTAGTATGTTTCGGCCCAAGCACATAAAATTTGCTCACACTCTCGACTGTAGAAAACGTTCCTAAGTACCTGAAGGAGACCGACACGCTAAAGTATTGTGGTTGATACTTCATAACCTATGGACGCCGGAAACAATTTCCTGCCGCCATAAAGATGATTGGCTACTCCAGGATCTTGCATAATCTGATCGCATGGTTCGCCACCTTCCACACTTCGTAAATAGAGCTTCTAACACTCACCCTCGACCATCGAAATACACAATAAGAGGCGCACTATGTGGGCTGTGTTAAAGTTCGGGACTTCTGGACTCGATTCAAGCCTAACTGAAAAAAATGGGCAGCACATCGAAGCTATCCAAATAGATAGACAGGCCTCACGCTGGCCAAAAATGCAGAAAAGGGTAGGCGGCACTTATCAACACTTCCTTATCACTGGCAATACGTATTAATCATAAGTAAGTTGACTAAAAAAATTCGTTTGTTTCTTTTGCTTGTTATGAAAATGATACCATTTAGTTTGGTGTAACGTGTATGTTTTACACGACTATAAGTGAGAGACCGTTGCACTAAATACACAAAAAAAACACATCGTTCGGATTTCAGAACTCCCATTTAAACCCTTAATTTTGTTGACGAGAGCGTACCAACTTGATATTAAGGTATGAATAAATTGTGGGCTCATCGGGGACCGTAAGCGTGACTGAAGTATATAAAGTCGAAGATCTCTTATTTGTGAACTGCCACTTCGGAATGCTGCGCCACTCCTTTCGCTAATTTTTCATGCGTGTGTGCGCGATATTCTTTTGAACATTAAGAGACTGTCTTGCTTCCCAAATGTAACATTCGACCTAATAGATAACGTGGGAACTAGTGGACCTAAAACAAGCTCCAAAGGACCTAAACTAAGACTACTAGGTTCGTAGAGAGCAAATAAAAAAATTTCAGACTCACCTGCAGAATTATTTAAACGGACGAGTTTCTTAGTCTTGAAAGAGAACCAAAGAAACTAAACTGAAATTCACCTGTCCGCTTCTACTGAAACAGCTAAAAATTTCATGTATTTCATGTATTTCGATAAACGCAAGGGCCCCACGAAACAAGCGCTCATTTACCTTAACTGTATATGTAGACAAATCTAACTACTTAACTGTTTATGTAGACCAATCTAACTGCTTTCAATTCTCTTATTTCCGGAGAGTTATAACTCACCAGAATGAACTTGACACATACACTGATAACACTCACTCACCAGAGAGGTTCATTACGACAATTAGAAAGCTTTACTAACACAGCATGGTTGATACGGTATTATCCGATTTATTTGTGAACATAATGATTCATCCAACAGTTTGTCGATTTCACTATATAGCGTTTCTTTTATACTGCATAATCCATATCACCTTACCTTTATTATATGCATTTATTGCTTATTGTTGTGCAACCCATTGTAAACTGTTGCTGGTACTATGCATTGATATTTAAGTTGTCTTTCTACGGTAATGTGTGAACTGTTTTTATTGGTTACATTTTCTCTTGTTTTTGCTGCAGTAACACCCCTTTTAGGTAGGTGCAACGCTTTATCCGTATTGATTTCAAAAGAATATATTCCAGCTTTCCCATAAAAATGTAGGACTATAGTGGTGTAAAAAGTGTTTACATTCTAGTGGCCTAATTGTTAGGCATTACGGCTAAAACATCAAAATAACTAGGCAAGGTGGCTAAGTCTATTTTTTAAAGGGGTCCTGCAACACGTTTTGAGCATGGCGAGAAAACGCTGCCATAGTAGAGGCTCCCGACAGCACGCGAACCAAATATTATAGCGCAGCACGCGGCTGGGAATTCACAATAAATTATCAATGTCAGCTGAAAAAAATTGGCAGGTCCCATGCAAAGTGGCAATCGATGATATGCGAAGCACAAATAAAAAAGATTGATATGTCACTTTATTATCAGCACAACGTAACGAGGTGGAGGCGAATGATGCCGTACATGACTTCCGGGTCATGATTATCATGTTTGGGTGTGTCGTTTACCTTCGTCATCTATTCAGGTCACGTGATAACAAATTTAGTAAATGTTGAGCTAGTGAAACGGCCACGAGCACGCTATTAGCGTGGTATGTTCTTATGTTCTTATATGACACGCGTGTCAGGATTGTCATGTTAGCACCAGTTATGTATTTCACCATCTATTGACGTCACGTAACACCAAATTTGGTATGTGAAGCTAGCGAAACAGCCGCAAGCGCTTCATGAAGGGCCCAATATACTCCAATGTAGCGTTGACGCGCGCGCACGCCTGGGCACAGCTACGCTACGTTAGCGAACCGCGACCACTCTATAGTCTGACGCCAGGCGTGACCGCGTCGCGACGGCAACCGGCGCAAAATTCGCGCTGATGCGTGACCCAGACAACACTGCGTCTCCCTCTTTTCGAGACGAATGGATGCTGGACGCGCTTAAACGCGCATGCGTCAAAGCAACGTAGCACGGCGCACGCCTGCGAGTATATGGCGAAACCGGCACCTGGCGTCGCAACGCCGGCGAGCACGCGCACCGCGTCACGTCGAAATGTATTGGCGCCTTGACTGCGGCATGTAGTCATGTTCACGCATCTCATGATTATCATGTTTGCACCAGTCACATACCTTCCTTTTCCATTGACGTCACGTAATATCAAATTTGGCATATGTGAAGCTAGCGAAACGGCGGCGAGCGCATCATGAGTGTGGCATGTAGTCATGTTGTTACATGACACACATGTCATTATTATCATGTTTGGATGTGTAATTTACCTATGTCATCCATTAGCGTCGCGCAATATCGAGTTTGTACACGTGAAGCTAGCGAAGTGGCTGCGAGCGCATCATGAGCGTAGCATATAGTCATGTTGTTACATCAGACGCATCTCATGTTTATCGTGTTTGCACCAGTACCGTACCTTCGTCATTCATTCACGTCCCGTAACACCAACTTTGGTATAAGTGTAGCTAGCAAAACGGCCGCCAGCGCATAATGAGCGTGGCATGTAGTCACGTTGTTTCATGACACGCATCCAACTATTATCATGTTTGCACCAGTCACATACCTTCCTCATCCATTCACGTACCGTAACACCAAATTTGGTATATGTGACGATAGCGAAACGGCCGCAAGCGCATCATGAGCGTGACGTGGATATAGTCATGTTGTTACACGACACTCATGTCACGATTTTCATGTTAGGGTCTGCCTCATGTGTTCGCCATGCAATCATGTCATAGCATACCAGTTTTGCAACATGCCATGTGAACAAAACCACCGCAAGAGCGGAAATGTGAATCATGCCATTCATGATATACATTTCATGATTTCCATGTGATAAATAGTCAGATATATTCTTCATACAGTCATGTTGAGCCATACCAAGTTTGGTATGGATACCATTATCGAAACGGACAGGAGAGCTAAAGATCGTAGGCGGCTAGATAGATAGATAGATAGATAGATAGATAGATAGATAGATAGATAGATAGATAGATAGATAGATAGATAGATAGATAGATAGATAGATAGATAGATACTCTCAAAGTCGCAGAAGTTTGCTAAGAAATGCTTCGCATTTAATAACTTTCTCTTCTCTCGACAAATCAAGCGAAATAGGTCCAGTAAGCCAATCTATCAGCCGTTGGCTGATTTGAACATGGCGTGCTCGGTTGTTATAAAGGTAGACGCGAGATGATCACGTGTCAACGTGTGCGCGCGCGATCGCACTGGAAAAAGCCGCGTATTCGAAGAAAAAAAAATGCTCGAAGTCACGAGGCATGAGTGGCGTTTTTTGTTTGCTTCTCACATCCCACCCTGCTCAGCTTCTAGTGCTTTCGTCGGGACGAGAGAAGAGAGAATGTGATTGCAGCGTGCGAGAAATCCTTGTAACTCCGCTCGTACTGGATGGATTCTAAGGAATTTTTGCGGCGTTCAATTTGTGAAGTAATACGCCTTTCCAACGAGTTAATCCTATGGTTACTCAAAAAAGTGTTTCAGGGCCCCTTTATATGTAAAAGTCCCAAAGATTTCTTTGCTTGCGTTCTATATTTTGAACCAACCTTCATATGTTAACCCTAGGATTAAACTCACCATGAATCATTATTCCGGCTGAAAGAACTTCCTTTGTTTTTCTTTTTTCCATGCACCACACCGTAGCAGCGTTCGAATGGTTATGGCCCTCGACTGCTAGCCCGAATTTTGCGGGATCGAATTCTGGCGGCGGCGGCTGCATTTTCAGCGGAGGCGAAATGTTTTGATGCTCATGTAACCAGACCTAGGTGCTCTTAAAGCACTCCAGGGAGGTCCAAATGTGCCGAGTGCTCTGCTGCGGCTTCTTCCGTAATCATACCGTGCTAATGGTATGTTAAACCCCAGACATTCCAATTTTATCACCAATCCGATTGGTTTCTGATTTTTTCTCCTATTTACTATGCAGCGCACGGATGGACATAGCTGTTGCAACTTGTGGCCAATACTGAATACGACGTCAACATGGTGCCTTTTTGCCGCTTTCTATTTCTTCCTTGTAAAAGCCTACGCACATAAAGAATTACTGATAGATTCTTTCTAGTTGTGTGATTACCGCAAGAAACATTTCATGTACAGGACAATATACATCAAATATCGTAATCTTCGTGTAAAATTTACATAACGCAAATTAGTTGGTGTGTAATTTAAGGAGCTGAAAGCCTTCGCAAAATAATAAAAATTGCACAGAATATATTTTTAAATATACATTGTCGTAAAAGCTTTGGAATTCGAAATTTCGTTAAGGCGGAAAGTTTTCACTTCCGAAGCGTGAGCGTGCACAAGAAACTTTGGAGGCGTTAACCATGTCACTGTAAGTTAACAAGAGAGTAATTTAACCTTTGTAGGCGTTATCACAGGTAAACCTGTCTTACACCAGGGTTATTTTACGTTTGATTTATATCTAATCGACTATTTATGTTTTCTTATTCTTATTTATTGTTACCGTGCGCATCCTCGATGTTTGCTTTTCATTCTTTTCCACATTGTGTTTACTGTGATTCATTTCGAAAAAGAAATATATATTTGCAAGTCAGTGCCGTTCTTGGTCATTTATTCGCTCGTTCTCGCTTTCCCTCGCAATCATTATGCTTCAGGATAAGATACGCATTATTCGGACGGACAGCAAGGCTGCTTCAATGAACTCATAGACCTTGCAGTCTTGCTTTTTGCCCAATGACTACGTATACAGGGTCATTGTATTCTACGGGGATCCACGGTCTATTTAGAACCTCGAAATTTCGGAGAAATGAAAGCGTAAAAGAAGAATGTGAATTATTTGATAATCTGGGTGCCTAAAGTTGTCTTCAACTAGGTCAAACTTTTTCTATGCTCACTGAATGGCTGGGAACGCTAACGCGCATGAACAGGTGTCTGAACCCCTCGACCAACTGGCGCTAAACTTCACACGTACTAAAACCCTATGCGCAGCGCCTAAATTGAGTGCTTTTGGTACATACTTACATAAACTTACCAGTAAGGAGGACATTTTCCTGAGCAACATAGCAGTCTGCATTGATTTGTTTAATTGAGCACATACTCATCAGTGGTCTTCATCGTTCACTCCACATGCAAGCAATCGGCAAACGCCGTGTAGTTGAAGTTTACGCACTCCTGTTAGCCTTCATTGTGCGAAACAACGAATACACACAGTATGCAAAGCTGTTCATATTTTTAAGACGTGCCAGTGCTCCTGCAGTGTCAGAACCATTGACTGAAACTAAGTCAGAATCGAGAGGAGTAATCATGTCTTAAATAACGAAATACTATTGTTGCATTGGTCGTCCTTTTGTTTTCTCGGGATCCCAACAAAATGTGGCGTGGGAAACTGTGCTCAATCACCTAAACGAGCACGACCGTGGCACGTACAGTACAGTTTTCCGTATGGTTCCCTGAAATCAAACCATCACTTGTTGTAGGACGAGATTCGAAATGATGCCAACTTACCTGCAGAAATCCTTGAAGCATAAGATGGTATGCAAGTGAAAAAAATGTGCACGCATCATTTTTATTCATCATCCGAAATGTCCGGTTTGTTACTTAACGCTCCTGTCGCGCTTTCAGTCTTCTTCCATACAGGGGCTTTGCACCAACCAGGACTGAACACTCCTCTCGGCACCAACCTGTTTGGATGACCTTCGGCTTGGTCTTCCAGACTTGGCGCAGGAACCATCAGAGCAATTTGGTCCTTTATTTTGGTAATCAAGCGCTCAGCCTCGTTTTTCATCTCTGAGAACAAGTCCTTCCTCTCAGTGGGGTCAGCTGCGTACGAGCACAACCAATTGTACACGTTACTTGCGTTAGAGGGAAAATCTTCATAAATTTAGACGTTTATTTGCCTACTTCAATATAGTGTAAATGTAGTATACTCATATAGCTGTTTTTCAGAACTGGCACTACAGTTTCGCTCGATGATTCTGCGGACGTTATTACAGGGTATACGGCACATTTGACGGACAACATTTCAACGCGAACCCGTTTTATGGAATGAAAGCCAGTATTAAGGAAGCTGATCTCTGACGACTGCAAAGGTAAAGAAATGAAACCGATAGCAATGAATCGGGTCGCTGTCCTAAGAAACACAAGCAGCCAACTCTTTTGGGTCTGATCTTGATTAACTCTACAATGCGTTACTGTAAGTGAATACGGTTGCTATGGTAGTGAAGTGAATTAGCTTGGTCATGTGTGTCGTCTAAACACGAAATAAGTTTTGACTTCACAGCGCTTACAACAGTGTAGTAGCCTATTGCCGCTGATGGCAATGCAGGTTCAATGTTCGTGAGGAGTAGTGTAGCGGAAACATAAGCTTAGAGGTGCGCGTGGGAAGTCGGAACTTAGAAGCTTGAAGGTGGAGTTGGAAACACAAATCAAGTTGGAGTTCGATAAACTCAGCGAAAGGAGGACACCACCGTTCGCACTCCAGCTGTATGCCATGGCCCAAATTAGAGGACAGACTTTGCGGGCATCTGCTGGTGTTCACGGGCAGGCCCGGGACAATCCGTGACTGTTGATGTCGTCCGTCGCTGCCTGCATTATATCAACTGGTACGACACTCCGGGACGGCTTCCCTTCGACACCAGCCCCACCGCTGCTGAAGTGGCTGGCCCTCACTTGGCAGCCAACCAACTTGCTTCTACAAAAACTGAGCTGTCTGCGGCAGTTCTCTGTAGTTTTCGACTAGTGCTACAAGAGCTGCTGCAAGCAGGAAGAGCTGACATCAACAAGTCGCTGCTTCACGTCAAGCTAACCACAATTATAATGCGTACCTTCACCAAACTGTCACGGGGAACACGAATGCACAAGGAAGGCAGAAACGAATAGATTTACAACATTTGCAAGCAACTGTGTGACTTAATAGCCACCTGAACCTTGCCAGGCACACCAACCCGCTTCGTTTCTCCATTTACTACGGCGGGCTCATGCACTATACTTCGTAACATCAGCAAGCGCAATGCCTCCGTCCCTCCACATGCTTGTCTAGCATGTTCGGGTAACTGAGGACGATAAGGGAGACGCCACCGCTAAGGCAGCACACCATAGCGGTAGTCCTACTGGACTACTGCTGCCAACTATTGCGGCAGCTGCTATCAACGGCTCACCCTTACAAGCGGGTGTCAAGCGGCAAACCAACGTCAACCCTACTGAAGTTCAGCTTAAATAGACACAAGTGGTGGCTACTGCATAACCTGCCGACCACCGGTGCCTCGAAGACGGTGCGCATGTGCTCCACGGGTTGCTTTTCATCATGTGCTTGCTGCAGATTTCACGACGCAGAAACATTGCAACATGTCATTTAGTCCCGCTCTGCTCGTCCTCCTCAAATATGCAAGATGGTGAGCCGCTAACTCCTGCTCAGCCTGCCTGTGACAGCAGTAGAAGACAGACACCCTCTTTCCCTCGTGGTTGAAGATACGAACCCTGCCGGCCTTTCTTGAGTTCACCGCTCCTGCTAGCTTCGCTGTAGATTTGCACGAACTAACTACTCTCTTGCCATTACACTATCTACTTCTGTCTATTTTCTCTGTTTTAATCATTCTCTCTTGCCCACCCTTAAAGGCACTGAGCCGTGACCCACGACGGGAGGCAGAAACTGACGACGCTTTTCATTCTTCGTCTTTCTCTTAGCACACAAACTCTAGCTGTCGTGATGTCGCGAGAGCCAGCGCTGGCGACCGAGCTCTGTTGATCAGAGTTAGCAGTGGCTTCACCAGTGACACAGCCCTCTCTTCCTCTCTTTCCCAGTGAATGTTCCTGCTACTTCACGTAATGAAACATGGGCGGGAAGTTTCTTCCCCATGACGTTCTCTCAAGCACCCTACTTGCTACGGAAATCACTGGCTCGTTTCATATCCACTTTAGCCGTGTTCGTCCCCAGCGCTCATGGCTTTTTTAGGTGCATAGACGAAACGATACGCGGGGTAATATTGTTGATTTAGATTTCACATGGAGTATGACTGTGATGAGAATAACATACCGCTATTGTTCATAATATTGCTATTGGAATAAAAACTACGGGGTTTGTTCCATTTTCTGGTGATAGGGACACAGCCAGATTTACAGAAAACCAGAAAAGCGAGGGCTGTTGCCAATGAGAGTGATTGAAAATCTGGTCTAATTTGATACGTGTTGTATACCCCGATCGGGTCATCATGTTGATAAAAAGCATCTTTTTTCCAGCTATGCAACAGAAGGCGCACTGGCGCCTATGATCTTTATTCTATTTACGTGGCTTTTTTTGGATAAGTTGCATTTAGGGTCGAATTAGTTGAATATGAAGGCACTGAAAAAACAAGATCCACTAACCACAGTTATGCGATTGATATTATAGACGACCATCTTTGCACGCTGCGAGATGATGTGCGTATTACTCGAGGCTGTGATTATATGCAATTGCATGTTTGAATTATGCATTTTTGCGCCGCATGGGAATGATACAGTGTAAATAGCTCTATCCTCGCATTCCATGAAATGGTCTCAATAATTATTTCGTCATTGTCTCGAATATTCATAAAGTGGCAGTCTAGATGCAGGAGCACACCCACTACTGACAAAACCGCAGGCGGTTCATGGCATCAGGAGCTAGCTGTCTGGGCACACAAGATAGCGGTATTTTAGCTGGCGATTTTTTTACCCCACGAAATTGCAATCGATAAAGAGCGTTTTTTTTTCTTACCGGTGATATTGTAGAGAAGTGATGTATGTGCCCTTCCACCTAAGTTCACTTTCTCGGGCTCTTCCTCAGACTCTGCATACCAGCTATTGAAGGTCTTCGACGGTCTCAAAATTAACTTGAGGTCTCCTTCCCTGGAAGAAAAGTTAACCAGTTGATTAGGTGGACAGTTACTGTCTGTGGTCAAACTAAATATTTCTCATCCAAAGTTTCTGAAATGACTAACTATAAAAAACTCTGCTTCATGCCGAATCTTTTTGTGATTCTTGTACTTTCGGTTCTTTTTCACTTGCGTCTGCGCTATATTATTTGATGATACACCAATATGAGGCGAAAGCTTTCCTAAGAGTAGACAACCCCCCTGACAAACCTATCGTATCTAAGTGCGAACAAAATGCAGCGGTGAATTGCAAGAGAAGAGAATTTACGTCCCGCTGCGTTATTTTTTGAAAGCAAACTGGCAAAAAAAAAAACACGCCTGAAGCACGCAGTTTTTATGCCGTCTTCTCATAAAGCAGAGCTTAGGAGAAATAAAAACCATCGATGGCCAAAGGCTGAAAATGCGTTTTTTTTAGTTCACGTACACAAGTGAGAGAATAATACTTCGAGGCACTCTACCACAAACACACAGATATTCACGCGATTTTCGCAATCAGAAATAGAACTTCACCGAGCTGTCAGTAAGGCACAGTCAGCCTTGTATTCGTGCACTTGTTGCACGTAACGTTTCGCTTTGATATTTTCCGTACCAACGCAAATTATTGCCCCGCCGCGGTGGTTTAGTGGTTAAGGTACTCGCCTGCTGACCCGCAGGTCGCGGGATCGAATGCCGGCTGCGGCGGCTGCATTTCCGATGGAGGCGGAAATGTGGTAGGCCCGTGTGCTCAGATTTGGGCGCACGGTAAAGAACCCCAGGTGGTCGAAATTTCCGGAGCCCTCCACTACAGCGTCAGTCATAATCATATGGTGGTTTTGGGACGTTAAACCCCACATATCATCATCATCATCAACAACAACGCAAATTATTGTATTCTTTTCAACAAGTGTAACGTAATTGATGGTAATATGATATATTTTTTATGTGAAACGCCACGTTCTGCGCGTCGGTATGAGAACTAACTACTCCGGTTGGCAGTGGTGTTAACCTTGCTAACATATGTGGTGACCAATTCAAGTTGCGGCAACTGGCTCTTGTGATTGCCTACCATTTTTTCCATTTGATTTTCACCTGCTAATTATGATGCGCCACCTTAAATATGACTAGAAACTTTTGCTGAACACTTCTATTGTCATTGAATTTACAGCTTCTCAATGCACGCGTATGCAGTGGTGCTAGCTGTTTACGTAGCACGAGTAAATAATTGGAGTGCGTCAATGTTTGAGGCGGCTCATAAATGGCTAGCAAAACAATTACAAATTATTTGTAGCCTGCGTAAAGCTAAACTGTTAGTTTCAAGTCTTTTATGCGTTTATACTTGTTGCAAACTCGGCGAGAAATACAGTAGAAAGCAGCCAAAAGTTGGAAAAACTAATTATTTCCCCATTTGATGTTTCAAATAAAACGCATGAAGATTCTTTTACCAAACGTAGGTAATTTCGTAACCATTGATCCATGATGTTGGGAGAAATTAGGACAGCACCGACCACTGCACCAATAAATAACGTTAAGGGCTTCGACGGTCCAGCTCCTATTCATTCCATGCGCGTGAGTGATGTAAGGGGCGATTAACGTGAGGACTGGATGAACGTCGACATGTTACGACAACGAGTTTGAACTATTGGCATGTGGTGTACGGAAGCGCGATTCTCTCCCACTTTGAAAGCTGTGGAGCGGAATCAAACTATCTTGACGTCCCGCGTGCGGACTGACACATTTGATGGTCTCCCGTCCAGGAACACTCTTTCTGAAGAATTTTGTTTGCGATAGCCTTCACGCTTTCAAGAAGAGAGCGTTTTTACAGAGCTGCCTGAGCACCCCCTCAATATCCATTTAACTTAGTGTGGTCATGGCGATGAATTCGGAAATAATTTATGAAGGAGCAGATTCGAACTTGTTTGTGATTCGCCCTGATTCTAACTATTCTCTTCATATATAGTGTACCCCAATTCAATACGCATTGAGAGCTACAGATCGATAATTGATGTCCACAGTAAGTTTTATTGCATTTATAGTATAATGCTCACCTTGCAAAGAACTCTCACCTGACTGCACCGGAAATTTTTCCTTTCTTGCGGTTCAAGTTGTAGATAAACTCCGTTCTTGGTGCAGGCTCCGTGCCGTTCCTGATTGTTGACCACTGATCCACACCATCAATGTCGTCCAACGTATTGTTCCATAATGCACCAGTCACACTGAGTAGCGTCGGGAACCAATCGACAACATGGATAATACTGTAAGAATGTGGACGTTAAGAAGGGTTATTGACATACATAAGAGCCTTGGTGCGTTCAGAATGTTTGCATAACAACTAAAACGCACTGGATCACATATCCAAGCATTTTGACATTTCCAATGAATGGTTACAAAACCATAGTGAATGTGATTCACTTTTGCGATGGCATCTGCGAAGGTCGCTGGGCTGCTTAAGGAGCTACAGTTCACTACGACACTATAGCTTCCTGACAATGAAACTAACAAGACGAGGCCTTCCTTGCCGGGAATTCTCCATGTCACTTATTTCTGGTGAGTCTCGTGTTTTACATGCTACATGCATAAACGGAAGGGGCGTGGTATGCGCTTTCGCGTAGACGAGTTATCCATCAGGAAAGAAAAGTCGTCGCCTTCCTATACGATGGGTTTCTTGATCGTGCAGGCCAATTCTTAACAACAAAAGTTACGATTTTGTGTCCGTGCTGCGACAGTGGAGTGTGAGATATACGAGAGGTGAGATACTTAAAAAGAAACGTGAATAACACAGCGATATCTCAGTTCGCGTTTACAACCATGACAAGAGGTTTAACGAAGGTGACATGCGAGTCTTTACCATTACTTGTCTCATGTTCTCATCGCCGTGATTCGTGCGTGCAGTCAAGAAATTTTTTTGAGGTGGGTAATCACCGAGTTGTCTAGGGAAAACGATATCTGTCCATAGAAAACATGAGCAGGTAGGAAAAAGTGCACTATTACGTACATATGTCCGAAAGTATTCGCTTTGTTCTATCAAAGCTGCATACTTCACCATCAAACCTACGTCCTTCGATTCGTAATACAGAAGTGCGCCTTCGAAATATGATAAATATAGCGAGGTTACACCTTCATACATGCCTTGAACTAGTGCAGTTACTTCTGTGCAGCAGTGGTCCCGAAACAAATGCCGGCACCCTAGTGCCCCCTTCGTAAAGTGTGTTTTTGTTACCACGTAAGGGCCAGTTACTTCCACCGAAGCGAACTTGGGCACCGTTCTGTAAAAAAGCGTTAAAGTTTGTGTAAGCGTGAGGATTCTTTTTGCGGAAACAACAATCTGATGTACATTCTGAGAAAAAGGAAGGAAGAAGATACACTTTGTTTTTATGTAATGCTTGTTGTTTACGCATCCTCATTGTATTTTTTCGGTTGCTCCGAAAGTTTTACTTATAAATCCTATGATACGGAAAGAATCACGATGTCCTGCTCATTATTGAATTGCTTTCTTTGTTAGCATTAGCTGTGGCGGTAGCAATGAGAAGGACGACCTGCTCGAAAGTAACGTTAATACGTCGTATGTTGTCTGCAATGTCTCTTACATCTTCCAGAGCTGTTGTAAATTTTTGGTATCATAATTTATTTTTAAGAAAAACAAAGCAAGACTTTTTATCGCACCTAGATGGTGACGTGAATTGTTCTGATTCCACTCCACTGCTGTGGTTGCTTTTATCTTTGTAGACCTGCAGCTCCTGTATTGAACATGCAGTCTAATTATTTAATTAACCTAGGCAGATATTATGAACAATTATTTTCAGTTTACTGTGTAAAAAGCACCACTTCGCCGAATCAATGAGCGCTATCACGTCCTTGGGACCATATGCTCACATATGCCTGGAAACTACACTCACATATGAGTTCTCAAATAACGCAGAAACTCTTTTCAAGGCCTGTAACACGTGAAAATATCTTCTGGGACACTCCTAAAACCAATATTGATTGCTTAACTGGAGTCTTACATCGCTCATGAAGAGGAGTAGGCTATTGCTCCACATTTGTACGTCCTTCAGTTTTTTGACGATGAGTCCCACTGCATGGTCCATGACTGCCACCATTTCTAGTGAACCACAGAAATCCATATTCAAATCACCATGAGAGCACTCGGAAAGAAAACGTACTTCTTCCGCATATTCTAAACGCAGAATTCATATCTATACTAATTTGGCTATTACTGTTCCAAGTTTTTGCTTGTAACCGCGGTTCAGTTGTGCTCACCACATATCTTCACTCGTCTTTTGTTCGTGTGGCTTGAGCACATGGTCCTGTATCCATATGGTACTTGCAGTGGTGCGTGTACAGCTTGAAAGGCCACGTAGATAAACATCGATTGGTCCTGCTTCGAGTTCTTTTCTATGGTTTCCATAACGTTGTTTGCTATCAGCGTCTGTAAAAGAACTCGGGTTGGGCTTATTCACACTGAGAAAAGATTGCTCTCAGTACCCACCATATCCAAGTTAAAGGTGCATGCGATGTCTTTTCAGTGCATAGTAAAAGCAACGTACACCCTCTCACAGTCTTAACGTGAACGCACGTGTCTCAATTACCGACTCTATAAGTGCCGTATGACTCAGGACGGCAACGAAATGAGCGGGTACGTGCAAATACGCACAGTGAACAGCCCAGTGAAGCTTTCGTCTACCAGGTTATTTTACGAAACGGAACAGACCCTACCCACTATTTTTACCTTGCCCTTTTAGTGTGTTCATGAAAGCAATTAAATTGTTCAGGATGTAAATCAGGATGTCCCATTTTTCACTAGGCAACTTTCTTCTTGTCATCAGCGTAGGCCCAGTAGCATTCCCATGTACTGGCCGACTGACAGGCACTCGAAGAGCACCTTCGTGTTCTTAAAATGGAACCCAAGATCTGTCCGGCATCTAACCTTGACGGATTTGAGTAGCTCGCCTTGGCAAGGTCAGTAGCCGAACAAGTTCAGGAAGCGGACAGTTTGGTTGCATTGCGTTAAGGAATGTGTTCGAACCTTGTCAAAACTAAACCCGGGGGCGGAAGTACATAGCAAACTGGGCTCGATTATTCAGCCTGATGATTATTACTGCTGATAAAAAAGGGTGTTTTGTTGTTCTCTCATAAGAACAATACGCGTCAAAGCCATCTGCTGCTACCAAGAAAAGCCTTAAAGAAGTTTCAGGCTGAAGTGCGCTCGATTGTTTCCTCTATTGTGTCCCGTTAGTTTGCGCTCCCAATATTCCCGCTGGGACACTGGCATTTATTGTTTGCATATCGTCCGGTCAACGCTGCCTATTGCAGCTTCTTTTGATGCACACGTGTTAAAGTTAACCATAAGTTTTCTCGCCGTTCTTTGGTAGATAGATGTGAAATGTCTATCACCTGTCGCACATACGCGCATACCAGCGAAACATTTCTGACCCTGCAGATGCATCACTGTTTTTGGAAAGTGTTCTATGACGTACGCGACGACAATGTGACATTAATCATGTCATGACCAGCGAGTCGTATTCGACAAATCATCTAGATAGATAGATAGATAGATAGATAGATAGATAGATAGATAGATAGATAGATAGATAGATAGATAGATAGATAGATAGATGCCAAAAGTACTTACAGGACGCAAAGGGATTCTTAGCATTTATTAGCACGAAAAATGTATATCTCTTGAATTTTTTAGAAGCACGAGTGAATTGAGAAAAATATCTAGGTTTATTTTGCGAACAATATTTGTATCACTGAGCAGAGTGTTGCAATAATTACGCTTAAGTATCAGCAGCCTTTCTCATAAACTGCCTTCTAGACATTGTTGATTGAGAATCAACACAAAACTCATAAACGAGGTAAATCTCTCTACTGATAAAGACGAGACCGAAATCGAGTTATAAGTAGGAAGTACTAGCTTCCCTGATGGAAAGCCCTGCAGTATGGCGACAACTGTTCAAAAGTTTATAGATAAAGGAACCATTGCTCTCGGGCGTGTGCAAATCTGTCTTTTGGGAAAACATTCGTTGTTCTTCGTGTATTAGCCAAGTGCGGCACACCTTCGAAAGTACAAGCCTTCTTTTTTCAATTTGAAAACACGCCAGCCAAGTTCTGAAACAAAAGATTACGAGATACCCGTGTGATGCATAGTACTGCCGCTTAGAAAAAATGCATTGCAAAACATTTCATTTCTCAGATACAGATACATTCTTCAAATGTATCTAAACACACCAATCATTATAATAAAATGTATTGCTAATATAGTACCATGATACTTTGGCACAGTGACACTTCCCAGCCTTGATGGGATAAACGTGCCTACGCACAAGCGTACTAAGCAAATGTAGTGAATTTAAGTGTTAAGGTGCAACTCTTGATTTAGTTAAACACAAAACTCGGTAATTGCGCGAGGCATAAGAAATGGCGAGGCAAAAAACAGTGGCTAACTTTCTTCTGCGTAAGGAACAGGAAATGTGTATTTTGCTTACCGTGGAGTAAATTCCTTTTGCTGAGTAGTCTACGGTGTCGCCATTCCGGTAATCGTATCCATAAGCCTGTATTTTTGCTTTCCTTTCCTGCATGTCTCCTGTGTCTTCCTCAAGCACAGGCTTGCGTTCGGATATTGTGTGGTTGAAGTAGTCTTTAGAACCAAGGTAGTATCCTCGAAAAGTATCGAAGCCCCGATGAGTCGGGGTGAGTGACCAGTTACAATAGCCCAAATGCCACCTTAACGAGAAGATAGAGCTGTGTATACCCTTTGAAACACCAAAAGTGAAGACTTAAGATGAATCGTGTTTGAAGAAGGAATTTCTATCGCACAACTTTTCACCTATGTTGATGGTAAAGGTAGGAAAGACAGAGAAGAGCCGGTACACTTATAATTTAGCGCTCTACTTGCAGACATAGGAAACAGTCGATCAAAGCAGTGCTGAGCATCTCTCCACAGGCAACATATCTTGCCGTATTTTTGTTTCATTTCGACAAGCACGCAGCACACTTGAAATGATGTTGTGCATATATATATTTGAGGCCTACATTATAGTTTCAACACACGTAGTCGCTGAATATTGTATGCATGTGCCCTAAACGCAATGTTACTGCTGATATCATACGAATGTGACATTTGTTCAAAACGTAATTTGGAATCAGAAAAGCTCATCATTTAAGTGACCCTTTGATGCATCCTCAATGCTCTTTGAACAAATGCTTACTGGTTCGGCATGCCTCCTGGAATCGTCATGATAAAGGCAACACACGCGCACACACACATACGTTATATATGTACATATATATAGTTAGAATAATCGGTAAATATGACTAGCTACATTGCTGATAGCTGAATTTTGGCGAGGAATCGGGCTCACAAAGTTGAAGAGTGTCTTGAAAAACAACGATTGCACTTATTTCAGTGAATAAAGTTTAATGTATGCCATTTTTTCACGGTGCAAGAAAGGTTCTCTCTCTCTCTCTCACACACACACACACACACACACACACACACACACACACACACACACACACACACACACACACACACACACACACACACACACACACACACACACACACAATTATTCTTAATTACACAATTACTATGGTGTCTTGAACCCCCACCTTCATATCGCTAGTAACTATTCAAACCATGGCTGAGAGCCATGGTTCGACCATAGTGACTAGCGTGAGGAGCGCTTCCGCCGTGATATCTGGCATAGCAACAGATTAAAAGACCATTTTTTTACGACGAGAGGACAGTGGCTCTCAGTTTAACTCTTTTTTTTCTTTTCGGTACAACACCAAGTGTGCGATTGTCCCAGTATCCGTGTCCATGGTAGCCTACAGGTCTTGCAAATTACCACGACCCAGTAGTGGGAAAACGCAGCGCTCACGCGAGCAGGTACAAACAGTGCAGGCTGTTAAAACGATCCACAGGGACAATTACGCAACACGAGGTGGGCAGAAGCCATCGTAAAAAAAAAGCGGCAAGCAGGTTCTCCTGTACTACGCCTAGGACATCTTACCGATTTGCACGAAGAAGCGGAACGAATTTGTCAGCATAAATATGTTAATATCTCATCCATTTAAACTAACTAGCCCTCACGGCAGTCATTTTTCATATCAACAATATGGTCTTTCTGTTGTTGTCTATGCCACCCCCCTCCTGATAAATGTTGTGCAGGACAGGTAAGAAATGGTCGTACACACTTGCCAAAGGCATGCGTGCTATAATTTCGACGCTTCAGCTCCTCAGGCAGTGTCGTTATGCCGAGCGGCAAGCCGTAAGGCTCGAGATGGCGGATTCCGTGTCCCTGCGAACATAAATATACTTCAGATAAGAGATCGCAACGCCTCGAACAAGCCATGCGCGTATACCCCACACCCCGAAAGGTTGCTTGCTTACGAATATCTTGATCAAAACCTATTCAGAAGTGTATACGTCAACTTATCGGGGCTGTTTTGATATCGCACATGCTTTCGGTATAACCCTATAGCAAAAGAGCAAATGAGTTTCCAGGATGCAACATCACCGTGCGGAGATCAGGCTGCAGCTTTTAAAAGTACATTCCGTTATTTAGGTGGCACAACTTTGCCTGTTTAGACAAACTTTTTAATGGTAATGGTGTTGCTGCGGCACCTTGTAAATAATGCAATGAGACGGCTTGACAGCTTCAACTGGCGAACAAGTGTAGGAAATGCGGGTTTTATGTGTCATAAATAAGTAAACATCAGGAAACTAAGCGCTCCTTTGCTTATGTTCACACATTAACAAATGAGGCCGTATCACTGATGCAACATTATTTTTGGCCACAGAAGAAAAGTAAATACAAAGCATACACTGCAACCTACATTAGTCTATATTAATATATCGATCATGGGGAAGTTCTGATTTCAACAGAAATGGAAAAATTCGCGCCTGAATTGCTTATACCTCGGATTACCTACCAACTTCTTGCTATCCGTCTTTCAACTCTGAAGAGCGTGACACAATATCCGGCTTGAATTATCTGCTTCGGAAGCACGAACCTGAATCAACTTTTTTGCAGCTTATTACTATAGTTTTTTTCCGTCATTTTTTACAAGAGTGTAGTGAAAAGTAAGCGTTGTCATTGAAAACTTTCATCGGCACAACGTTAAACGTGACCAACAGCATGAATGTATTGAAGTAACTGTTGGATATATATTTTATATATATATAAGTGTGCGTGTGTGTGTGTGTGTGTGTTTGCTTGTTATGTGTGTGCCTGCTATTTTCTATATAGAGCTAACAGGCAAAATAGAAAATAAGGCTAATTGTTGCAGAGATGTCGACCAACTTTATACGGGCGCAGTATCCGGCCTATAGGCGCAAATTTTTTACGGGGGCGAGGTACTTTTTTGATGTGGAATGGACGCCGGGCAGACAGCTGTGGTTGACTGCCGTTTCATGCTCTTTATGCCACGGCAAAAAAAAATAGGGTGGACGTGGGTCTGGTGTGCCGCCCGCTGGCTTCGCAGATGCTCAGTATCACTGCATTGAGCGGCGAAGGAACTATCAATTATATGTAGGACTAGTCTATCTACAGACCAATCGGTTATGATTACTGTAATTTAAAGCGGCACTGCCCCTTGTCGTTCAATGTTTTGTCAAAGGACGCACCTTTACACTGAAAGAATAGGTCAAACCTGAATGCCAAGCTTGTACGGGTAGCGACCAGTCAACAGTGCTGCCCTCGTTCTGGAAGCAAAAACAATGAATCAGTGTAAACAACACATTGTGCTGATTTCTCCATCGGACGTATTCTTTACGCCAGATATTCTGTTCCATTGCTGAAGATTTTCTGGCTGAAAACCACATGCTGTAATTTTGTATATATGCAAAACAGAATGATGAAGTTTTATTTAGTCTTCTTTACGATGTCATTGCGAAAATTTGACAGAATTCGGCTGGTTGGGATGAAAGCTATGGCTCAAACAAGGGAAACTCAAGCATTATAGCTAGTCAGTATCGTTTTTGTTTTTGCAGAAACATTCGGCTTCTCGGCACCAACTAGTCGCACTCCTCAGGAGTGGCTTGTGGGGACGTGGGAGAGTGACCGCGCCAGCGTGATATAGCAGCTGGTGCTCAGCTGCTTGGTAAAAAACACTATACGGTCGAAATTTTTGGAGCCCTACTATGTGGTATCTATGATAAACATATCGTATTGTTTTGAGGCGTAAAATTGCAGTTAATTTTTCCCGTGGGGTCACCACAAAACTGTTTTTAATGAACTAAAACGAAAGTCTAGCCGCTGCTAAAGGTCAAGCATATTATTATCGGATAATGCGTCGGACTACCTGCCCATTCATCTTCTGCGGTGGTCCTTCCCTCGATCATTTGATACAGCATTTTTCTGCGTGTGAACGTAGAAGTTTTTGAGAGCGCCGTTCGTAGTCTTGACCGTGAACGTCGAAAGCCCTTTTACACAAGCTGGCGTCACTCCTCAAGCCATCTTTTTACGAGCTGGCAAATGATCAATAAACTTTCGCATGTCACCTGAATGCATTATATATGGCTGGAGACCCTTTGTACCGCTGTGATTACCTTTAATAAATATATAATAATGATGTTGGTGCGGCACCAATATAGAGAAAGTAGTTTTTTTGGCAACTCAAGTTGCTTTCCATTTATGTTCTAATTACTACACTGCAGTTTGAACTACATATAATGCCGACCGTCCGTTTCTTGTATTGACTGCCACTTGGTTTGATTACGTCCTGCCTAAAAGAAAGTAAAACGAGCCATGTATCCATAACCTTTTGTTTGTTCCACATCTGTTCTGTTCCGTTCTAACTGTATTGAAGTGGAGAGGTTGAAATCTATGTTGCCTTGGTTACTCCATATCAATAACGTCTGTAGCAAAAAAAATAATAACAGAATAATACTGAACGGCTCCACATCTATTTTGTTCGTATATATAATGTCAATTGGGTAATTTGCCAACAAAAGTAAGTGTATCGTCAGTGTTCGCCACCACTGACACAGCGCAACATAGACCTGAACGTATTTAGAAACACATGCAATCCCTCTGCATGAGGACAACGACTATTGGCACAAGTTCCGCATATTGCACACAGCTGCAACAACCACCGGTAAGTATCAGATGCATACGCACGGGGTGCAGGTTGGCAGGACGTAGCTTTGGTTCAGAATAACCCCTTCCCGTGCCAGTCTTTCCAAGTTGGGCGTGTGCATCTTATGGTTGTTCCATGAGACATCGTTCCAGCCTGGAAAAGGTAGTGTCTGGTAACATTTCTTATGCTTAGTTGTAGAACAGCTAAAGTTGGGCTGAACGATGAATTAGGCTTGTTGGTGGTGGTTCATAATTTTTTTTGCGAAAACTTTTTACTTCGAGATGAGGATGAGACAGATTACAGGATAAGTGGTGTGCATCACCTGTCGTCTGTTCTATCTTTTGTATCGTAGTCTGCAGTGTAATAGGAAATCATGAAATAAACTTGCTTCATCTGAGGTACCATGATTGGCAATGCAAGAGACAGTCGCACTAAGCAACGTAGTTGTTAATGTGTCCACGTACACCAGTCGTATCAAATGCAGGAGCATGGGAGGCTGGGTAACGGAGGTTACAATAGTGGTACGTAAATTAACATTTTATGAGCTTGCTTCCTGTGCCCAGGGCTTGTTCATCAACGTAGCCGCTCTCTCGTTGACGATGACAGTGACGATGATGAAGAACAAGGGCATTCCAGACACCACATTCTCTTTCTGCCATCATGGCACCAAACATGCAAGGTACCCACTTACGTGATGACTACGTGATGACGACGATGACGACGACGATGACGAAGATGATGATGATGGTGATGATGATGATGATGATGATCAATCACTTACTATGCCAATAATCATTCAACTGATAAGAGACATAGCCGCTCCGCATCTGTCAGGCATTATGTGCATCTCGCACCATGGTTGTGGACGATGAACAATAAGCAGGTATT
This sequence comes from Rhipicephalus annulatus, assembly GCA_013436015.1. Lineage (NCBI taxonomy): Eukaryota > Metazoa > Arthropoda > Arachnida > Ixodida > Ixodidae > Rhipicephalus > Rhipicephalus annulatus. The sequence goes on from WOVY01010337.1 coordinate 271,166, forward strand.
AGAAGCTTGCTCCTCATAATCGAGGCTTGTCCATCGTCATAGCCGCTTGTTCTCGCTACTCACGCGAGAGGCGCAGATGTTACGCTGTTTTCAAAAGTGATCCATAGATGACGCTTTGCCACCACTACTAGTCATTAACACCGAAGAAGCCAGGGAAGCGGTGGTGAGAGCTCGCAAGACAGCAGCAGCTCATGCTCACCGCCAAGACTCGGCGGTGAGAGCTAGCGAGCTCGAAGAAAGGCGTCAGTGTCGTGCGGACCTCGAGATTATAGCCCTCGAAGCCGAAGCAGCGCGGAAGCGGCGGCAAGGCATTCTTGAAGGGGTACGGGCGGAGGGTGCAGCGGATAAGCGCCGAAAGCTGTCGCTACGTGAAGTTGGTGGCGCCGACGTGCGCGCCAAGCACGATTTCTTCACCACCACGCTTGGCCTCAGCTGCAAGGTATGCGACCACCTTTGCTTCGACAACCACCTGACCACAATCGCTACCATTCCCGGCGAGCAATCTGGTCTTCTTTAACATGCAGTGACATCGCATAGTACACGGGTATCTAGCATTTCGCCTCCATTAAAATGTGAACACCGCGGCCAGGATCAAACCCACGATCTTTGGGTCAGCAGCAAAGCCCCGAAACCAGTGCTCTACCGAGGCGGACGAAAAACGAAGGTCGAGAAGCTACCATCGCTAAAGCTTACCCAGATCATCTGCAACGATGAGAATAATGTGTGGTGATAGGTCTTTGGTCTTCGTAGCGACGAGATGCAACAGCGTGAGTTGCAGTACTAGGCCACAACATCTCTTCATTATGCCAGGGGAAAGCTCTTGTAAATATTGTAGGAAGCTGCAAAGACATGGCATAGTGAAAGTAGAGGAAGGTGCCGTAAATTGCTAAGTTGACAATGTGTACGAGACTTTCAAACAAATGTCAATCATGAATTAAGTGTGTTCTAGAGAATAGCCTCGTGCAGCATACATCTAAAAGAATTGCGCAAGGTGTAACTTATAAGGCAATAGGGCTGTGCTAGGTAATATAAAAAATAGGGACTTTTTTCACTACATTAGCTTGTGACAGTCTTGTCACAAATCTTCTCCCCGCTTGTTGAAACGAAATACTTTGAACTAGTTCTATTTTAAGCTTCCACAAACCACTCAGTATTTGTTATTAGATAAAGCATTATTGCGAATACAGTATGAAATCCAGTGTTTAAAGCCCCAAAGCTACAATATTTTGTTCGGGAACAAGAAGATAATACAATAGCCGTTTAATACCCTCTAAAGTTCTGCATCTGAGCTAGCACAAGGACCAAAACGCAGGCTCAGCAAGAGGCTTCGGGAAGAAGCCAAATAATTAGGCACTGGTGTCGGCAGAAATAGGCCACATTTTGTGTCCGGTATTGGTGCTCCCCGAGTCTGTCTAACGTAGCCCTCCTAAAAATCTACCGTCAAAGACACGCTATGTTAGAGGCATATGCTAACCACCAAAACGTCCTTTTTTGAGAAGTACTTCTTGTTGGGAGAGTTGGTAGATAACTGTGAAGGAAATCGTTGCGCAATCAATCGCAAGAACACAAGAAAAGGATATAGTAAACGTAAATAACGCAAAATATCAAGTGTTTTGATTAAGTTTGTCGCTGCATATATATATATATATATATATATATATATATATATATATGCGCTTTTTTAACACGTTCCAAACAATTAAAAAATAAAAGGGGAAGGAGGAGGAAAAACATGTCTAGATTAGCTGGTCTCTACTAAAGCTGCGCAGGAAATTTTTTTCTGCGTTATACAAATGAACAGAAGTGTCACTTACGCAGTTGCCGCCTATTTTAATAATATAAAAAGCTTCTAACAGTTCACGCCCTACACTATCTTTGCTCTTGCCTAGAATTTTCACTTTCTTGAATATAAACGCGGACCTCATTCATGAGTTACAATGTGCGGGCAAGTCCGCTCCTTTCTCTTTTTGTAATTGACGCGTCATGCACGTGGTTTTAGGGTTCCTGCTTCAGTTAACTAGTGCTCATTTCCTTTTAGCAATTGTTGAGTACGAAATCACCAGAAACTCAAAGTATATTAACACTGGCTAAGTGAAACGTGAACACCACCCACCACCTGAAAGTAGACCCACAGCATATCCCAGCATGCCACTAGCATTTATAACCAAACACTAAGTTGCGCTTCCAAACATCAATAATATATTATGTGACTGTTATACAATACTGGCAAGAAACTAGTGTCTTTTAAAAGCGTGTCTTGAAGCTTCTTTCGTCGTGAGTTACCGCCAGAAAACATTTAAGAATGTGGGAATATGGTAGTGGATGCAATACAAAACTCTCCCTCTGCTCCCCATAACACCTTATACTCGTCTAAGATGTAAAACATGCAGGCAGAGTCCAAAATGGCGTTACAACAAAAAGTTCTGGAACTGATTATGTGCATGGTATAAAACAGAGTTTTATCTGCTCTAGTTTAAACGTTGTCTTCAAGATCGAGTGTCGATTGATGGATTGATATGTGGGGTTTGACGTCCCAAAACAACTATACGAATATGAGAGACGCCGTAGTGGAGAACTCCGAAAATTCTGACCACTTGGGGTTCTTTGACGTGCACCCAAATCTGAGCACACTCAAGATCGAATATTCATACTCTCACAGACGGTATAAATTGGCGAAACGGGACAGCCTGTTAATGTCATATTAAACTGGCATCTCGTAGACATAGCAATGAAATTACTGGAAGCAGTGGCAAATCATTTTCACGTAACAGGTACCAACTTCGACGACCTCAAACTTTGCATCCAACACTGAAACTTCCGAACTCCAAGAGATAAAAATATGGTCATACCTTATTAACACTCCAGACAGCCGGTGCTCCAGACAGCCGGTGCAAATGCTTCAAAGGGGGCTATCGCGTACCGGCGATATGGTGCATACGCGGCTGAAAGTGATTATGTATACGGAACGAATACTTTGCAGATCTCTGTAGTACATCATATCGTCGGCGTAATGAAGTTCTTCACCGAGCATACTTAGTTATTTCTTAACCAGCATACTTTCCAGTGCGGATGTTCATGTGAAATATAAATATTCGAATTTGTTACGACCTCTGTCATATTTATGACGTGCCTACAATAACTGATGCCTTATTTATATACTTTGCTGAAGCACTTGATAAAGTTCCCCACAGTCATCTACACCTGAAGCTAAACTGCTTTGACACAAACTGAAATGCTACCAACTAAAGAACTTTTGTGCAAGCGTCACCACCTCGTGACTCTAAATGAGTATTCAACTGAATAAAGTAAAATTACATTCTGAGTACCGCAAGGTTAATACTTGGACCGATACTGTTTCTCATCTATGTTAACGACATCGCTAAAAATTGACATCTACTAGGCGCATTATTTGGCCACAACTGTGTGATTTAGAGACTGATTACTCACCGCAACGACCACACTGCTTTAAATAAAATGGTCTCAACACCATTTCTACTTAGTGCAATCACTGGCAAATCAAAATTAGTGTTTTTAAAAAAGTAATAAAGTTTAAAACTCCTACCAAAAACCACGCTGGATTCTTATATGAGTAACCCAATGCTAACAGAACACTTTTTCTTAAAGAAGTACTGAGGCGTGCACCTTTCCACCGGCCTCGCATAGAATGCCCACATTTATGCATTGACATTTAGAGTTTCTAATACATTTCGACTGATTAGACGTCACTTACATCAAGCTAACTGGAAGTCAAAACGTACAGCATAGACTTTTCTGGTTTGGCGTAAAATGGAATATGTTTCATTCACGTGGGGTCCACTCTAAATATATGTAGTCAACAAACTTGAATCTGTAAAAAAATTAAGCTGCCCGGTTTATCACTAAAAATTACTCAAATCCTTTGAGAGTCACAAACATCAAAGCATCAATGAACCTCCCGTCATTAGAAAAATGACTTCTGGCACTCATTTCTCGTTTTCGCAAGTGTTATTGTGATCGATCGATTGCTACAATCAACATATTCCTGACCATCGTTAGTTTCTGCGCCTATATCCCCTCTTAAAAGAATAAGTTGCCTATGCATGTACTAACTTCTGGTATAAGTGGTCTCTGTTCCGTGCCATCTGTCATTGGAATGATCTACCACACAATGTTGTGTCTGTAAAATAGCACGACGCATACGTACAGATTTCAACAAGTTGCTGTTTATCGTATGAAAAAAAAAAGCTTTTCATTATCGTTTTTTAAAACCTAGCTGTATATCAAAACCTTGTAATACATTTTGTGTGGTTTACGGTGTTCTCTATTATCTATGTCGTTCATCTTGGTGTTAACAATAGTATATCTACTTCATTGCAACCACACCCCCCCCCCTCTTCTCCTATGCCCAGAAAGGCCTTTTAGGGTACGTGAATATCAATAAAGTGCCTCTTCTAGGAATTTCTCACTTACTATTGTTAAGTGGTGCTTTCTTCTGACAACCATAATTGAGCTAGACGTGTAAGATCGCACAACCTCCATCTCTCTCTCTCTCTCTTTTTTTTTTTCGCGGTATGCCTATTTTGATCTGACTCACCCAATTTGCCACAAAGGCGTCTCATCGTCCACCCTCCCCGGCTTTTTCATTTGCTCCCCCTCAGTTCGAACTGAAGGGGACGGTACGAAACATACAAACACGAGCGCAAAGCAAATTAGTTGCAACCCCGATGAAGAGAAGTTCACTTGTAAAGAAACGTCAGCCCCTATACACGCACGACGTTTAGGAATTTCTGATTCTGGTTCCTTGCACTTTTAACTCTAGTAATAGTTACTGCAATGACGCTGTACTAATAATGCAAGATGACGTATACGTCGTATATTATGATGCCTATTAGAACGGCGATGTTTGGGCGAAAAGGCTATCATTACAATCGAGTTCAGCTGAAGCCCGCAAAGAAACTGCAGAGTTGCGAAACAGATAATTCGCAACCACTCATTTGTAGCACCCATTTACAACGAAATAAACAAAGTTTTCTGGCCGACGAAGAATTAGCCCGGCTGCGGAGATTGAACGCAAGCAAGACAAACGTTGACCTTGGGTTCAGTTACCGGACCAGGTCGAAGGCTGGTAATGATCCGATTTATGGCTAATTTCAGACACCGGGTGTGTGAGGGCAACAACCGCAAAAAGATGTAGAAGAATTATTTGGTGCCAGAGGGAAGAAAATTTACTAAGTTACATATTATTACATTAGCTGGACGCATTGCAGTATTCGTGCTATGCGGCTTCATTTTTCTCTTTGTCCCACATATGTGCGGAATGCAGGAGAATTTGTGTATCGCACTGTAATAGGATGATTAAGAAGCTTTAATAACACACACAGCATATACGTTTACCTAATAGACTCCCACAAACAATATTGAAGACACCGCAACAGTGAACAGTAATGTAGTAAACATTTTTATCAAAGTCTTTTATACATATAACAAATGGCCCACCTGCAGGATCAAAAGACCTCATTAACAGCTCATAAAGTCTTCCTACTACTCTTGTATTATCGCAATACCTTGAGATAAACTTTTCCTAATTACAGTGCAACGTTTATAATAACGGTGAACGCACCCCACGGAAATATTCGTATACTTCATGCTGAAGTAAGACGTGATCAAAATTCATTTCTTTCTGATGTTCGTGTTCTTAATCACACTGAAAATTATTGCGAAAATCTGGCTTTATCAGTCAATATAATTACTTTTTTAAACACTACCGATGAATGCAATAAAACGATCTTCAATATAACAAGCAAAATATTCCTGATGAAATTTCCGGGTGCACAAGTGACGAAGACGAATAGCGGACAAACGAGTGCGCTGTTGTTTTCATTTAGTTGTGCTAAAATTTCATCAGGAATAGTGACCAACTCGCCCAACTTTCTGTTGTACTGCAACATAAATTTTAGCCTCTTACGTATAAAGTTGCAGTGTTTAGGCATAAAACATGCTCATAAAGCATTCTTATGAGCATCAACTCTCTTTGTTTTTCACAACTAACACGCTCTGCACTCGTTATTTCAAATCAGTTCATTATCTTTTGCGACTTCACCATAGGCGCGTGTAACATATAGCGAGATTTGGTCATACTCATCTTCCGTCACGTGTTTCTGTTACCGTAGTCTTGTGTTCTGCGCAACAAGCCTAGCTGAAAGTTAGCCTTGTCTTCATGTGTCTTTTGTCCTGATTTCATGCTATAGTAGCAACTATCTAGTCATACAATCATTTACGCTGTCAGCTGACGCATTTCTGATATGTGCGCAGAGATGCGAGGTCACCACAAGAGTCATACAGTTATAACACTAGGGCACAGATCAAGGCTCTTAGCTGGCCCATGTTTTATTAGGATATGTGAATTTACAGCGTGCTAAAATTTGACCAACAAAAAAGGACACGAAAAAAGCTGTAGTAATTTTAAATGGGGTGTATTCTAACCAAACTGAAAGGCACTATGGGCATATCTATCTATCTATCTATCTATCTATCTATCTATCTATCTATCTATCTATCTATCTATCTATCTATCTATCTATCTATCTATCTATCTATCTATCTATCTATCTATCTATCTATCTATCTATCTATCTATCTATCTATCTATCTATCTATCTATCTATCTATCCGCCTTGTATTGATTGATGTTGTGATCGTCTCCTTCAAATGGTGCAGACTAAAAGTGCAATGGGAGGGTAAGAGGGTTCACCAAACATGACAATCTAGTCATTACCTAAATGGCGGGACCATCTTGCACATGTTCAAACCTTTTCCTTGCCTCACATGTGGCACAATCACATATATCAGGGACCGTGGTATGCAAGTTTGCCTCGTCGGTGATCACAGTTTATATCTACCCAGAAACGACGAGAACAAACATTGCTTACTTGAATATAGGACCATTGAGTAGACCCAACATCGACACCATTGACCCATCTATTGCAAAAATAATAATCTGGATCACAGCAAATGTCTAATCCCGAAAATTCTGCTTGGCAGTCAGGTATTCTACGCCATGCTTCGGAACTTCTTCGGAAATCGGCCCTATGCAGGCGTAATGTTGCTCCAAGGGTAACGGGGGTTACTGTGCTGACTATCTGATGGCACTGCAGGCATTATTGCATGTGTACTCCCAAGTAAAGGTGTCCAGTCAGCATGATGTAGATTGTTGTTCCACTTTTGTAGCAGTCTAATAAAAAACTATACATATGTATCCCAGTGATCCAGCAGGCTGTATTAAAGCATTGCTTACCCCAGGGGAGTACGCCAACGGAACCTACGTAGGATATACACGTCATTACACCGTATTTGTACTTGATTGTGATAATATACACTTATGTTCTTTGACGTCACTGGTAGCGTTCCGTCAGAGCAAGTTACTTTTCAAATGCTATTCTAGTCAGTGTTCCTGGTAAGGCACCCCTGCGCACGCAACCACTACGCTTACAAAGACACGTCAATCACCCTCGTAACGAAAGGCTAAATGCTAAAGAATGTCCAATTGACTACCTGCTGGCTTCTTCGCAAGAAACCGATTCTCAGAAAGCGTGTTTCACCATATTTTTCGTCCTCGCCTGACTGGGAAAGTTAAGCACTGTTTTTGAAGGTATAACGGTACGCTAACAGGAATCATTCCGAAAATCTAAATCAACACTTACTTGAAGTAAATGCGGCCGTGTCGCTTCTCTCTTGCATTCACGACGTGTGCGTCGACAGCTCGCTGAAGTGTGGACATGCAATGGGCTTCGCGCGCAGCCAGACTACGGTAATGACTGTGCTTGCTCGCAAGGGGCGCTGAACCACAATGACCTGGCCCGCTTGGTACAACCCGCCATCAGCTTTTCCCGCTATCCGCCGCAGGACAACCGTGCCTAAGAATGACCGCTTTCATTTCGGAGAATGGTGAACGAACCAAAAGAACACAAAATATATACTTCACAGAGCTACGCTGCTTCTGATGTCCTAACCTTCACAGAACAAATGAAGCTTTAATTCCCACCTTTAAGTAGTTGTTCTTCAGTGATGTTCAATTTGGGGTTAGTCAGAATTCTTCACCGCTTACTTTGATTTGCAGTAACAGGTCCAAGTGCTACTTTTTTTTAAACATTGTTTCGAAGAACAAATTGTCTAACACTGCAACTACTTGGAAACGTTTTTAAAAACAGTTTCAAGCCTTTTGAACGTTGTAAACTCGTAATGTATATTTTATATTTAACGTCACCATTTAACGTTCAAGTAACGTATACTAACGAACTGTGTTTTGATTTAAAAAAAAAGAAGACTGGACGGTAGGGTCAAGCTCGTGATGCCCTCCCCGCGTCTTCTCAGGACCAGAACCAAAGTAATCATCTTCATCATCATCATTATCAAGATCTTTCTTCGGATACATTTATAGTATGCGATAGAAGGAAATAATAATTGGTCATCTCGGATCACACCGGGTGGCATATAAGCGGCAGAGTGTCGATGAAAGAAGTGAATCACATCGGTCATTTTTAGATAAAGAAGGCCCACAATGCAGAATGAAACGAAGATAATTTATTGATGATGGAGTACGAAAAACTGATTACCGAATGAAGTTAAACACGGAGCGGCACCATTTATTAGCGAAACCGAAGCTGACACACTTTCAACCCGAATTCTGACCAGATAAAGGTCTAAGATTATTCAAAGATGGTAGTGGCCGCCGGCATTTTGCGCACGTTCTTCCGTCCTTGAAGATAAAATTTATACGTTATGCCGCTGCGTGCATGGCTTTCCAAAGCATAAGAAATTATGTCGTTCGTATTTACCGAACACACTGAGTAGTACAAGACAAAAAAAACTTACGCACCTTCTTCTCGCGATCACCCAAAGCAGCACGTCTTCGGCTTTCTTGTATTTTTTTTCTTTTGCGGAAACTACCAAGCAGGCCGAGTTCAGAAGCATTACTGAAGCACATCGTGCTGTCCTTCGCTCTCTACACCCTCACACAGGACCACAGGTCGTCCATTACTTGCACGCCGCCCTGGCCGGAAGCCGATGAGGGGAATGCCCGCCCAGTCAGGGCCTTCAATTGTCTCGTCAGGGCGGGCGCAAGTGATTGCGGAAATTGATCATTTCGGCTTCGGATACCCGTTTGGCCAGTTTCCGTGATCGCGGCATAATTTGGGGCAGAAGAACACGGCGTTTCTTCTTGATTACTTGATTTTTTTTTCAACTTAGAGCTACGATCCTGTGTTGCCATGTGCGTGACTCTGTCGTTCTTTCTTATTTGATTATTAAGTGTGACGTAATGCAAGACTCTGCCAGCTCAAGAACACGGAATGCCACTTCAAGAGATTCTAAGGGTGTAGCAGAGAAGCTTCTGTTTTTGTTTTTTGCGCAATGCTAACATGTACTCGAAAATAATCCTCCAGATATACGGCTGGAAACGAGGGCCACTTGAAGATTTTGCGCGTGGTTTGCGTACTATATCTACGTCAAGATTCTCTCATTATTTTATACAATTAATTCTGCGTGAAGAGAGCGAATACGTGCCCTCGTGAAAAAAGCAGACACAGTTGCTCAACATTTTCACTGGCACTGTCGACGTCAAATGAAACGTGAACAGCAGAGGACTTGGTTGGAGCTATATTAGTGCAGCAATAAAAAGCCCCAGCTTTGCCGCAAAGGCGAAGCAATCAATGCGATAGCATCAAATTTGAGGATCACGTGAAGAATGACAGGCAGATCAAAACGTGCCCCTGTTTCTCAAGCACAAATTACGCACGAAATGTACTCACAGATATAGATGAACGCGAATAAGCATCTCAGTTGTTACTTCACTGTGTCTGATAAGCGCGCCCTTTTCGCAAACGGAGACTGTGCAGCGAGTGCAGTGACCTTTGTGCTCCCGGTAACTACAACAGAAACATTCTAGTGAAAGGCCAAGGCATAGGATTGTCCCCACCCGAAATAAGCGTGTACACGTGTGAGCGTGCCCCCCCATCCCCCCCCCCCCCAGCTCTCTGCGGTGCAAAGTACTCGTCGGAGATTAGAGCGCGCCGCCGCCACGTCGTGACGATCTGGCGACGCGCGCTCATAGCGCCATCTCGCTCGATACTTCTTCCCCCGAGATGACCATCGCCAGCGGTAAGTGCTAGATATAAATCGCTTGCCGTTTAGTCGTTAAAGGTGACTCTCTTTCGTGGCTCAGTGGCTTGAGCCTCGTACTCGCAAGCAAAAGGTCAGACGTTCGATTTCGAGTGCAGGCGTCTTTTTCTGGATTAGTTTTCTTTATTGCGTTTTCGTATAAGTATATACTTATACATAGCCTGTGAATGATGTCGACGCCCACGTCGCCAACGGCGGCAAAATCCAGCTGAGTGTAATCATATAATCTTAATCACAATAGTAGCAAAGCTATATTGGTACGCGCCATCCAATCATCACCACTGACAGACAAGCACATTCGTCTTGGTAGCAATGTTCAATCCCCTTATAGTTAATTTCTTTAGAGGTGGAGTTCCTTAAGCCGTGGGTCGTGCGTTCACGATGTATGTAGTTGTAATTAGCCCCCTCTCGTTTAGATCTTGGAATATCCGCTAAATGACGGTTCTTGTATATGATGAGTAGATGGTGAAAAGATGCGAGATCGCTGTAATTGAAGTGTTCACTAGGTGGACGGATGAACGGACATACAGACAGGCGAACAAACGAACAGATGGACGGATTTCATTCAGTACAGGGCGCTTCAGAAAATTGTTTAGGAAACAGAACCCCACCTTCGAAGGGTTACCACTTTTTTTTCAAACAATAGAGCACTGCATCTGTTAGTAACAGAGCTTGAACATCTTGGAACTTGGAGAATAAACGGCCCATGGGTCACATGGATTCTAGAGAATGTGGAATTGAATGAGATTCCGTTAGAAGTCAGCATCGTCGCGCCTGTGTCATTCTTACACTGAGTTTTACAAAGATCACAGAGAAGCCAAATAGTCTGAGAGCTGGCCTCCGTCCTTCCACCTATGTGCTCTAACATATCATTCACAGCGACCAACGGCCACCATTCCTCTTGATTCGAAGAGGTACTAGCATATGTAAACTGGCTATTTTGGAATGGAGTGCCCGTTCACTATACCTCCGTGATAGCTTCCCTGATTTGACTGAGGTTGATCATTTATACCCAAATGCAACTTTCACCCGTTGCTATATGAAACACTCCTGAAATTTTTAGTTATATGGATTTACCGGTCAGAGCGAAGTAAAGCATTCTCTACGAACCAAATGACGTTTTAGGTATGTGGACCCTAAGTATATCAAGGACAAGGATATCTATTTCGCGAACGAAAGCACTGAATTAAGCTTCACTGAAGTCAAAACCCAGAAAGAATAGGCAACAAGTTTTTCTCGCGATATCTCGGTAGGTCATTAGGAAAGAAAAAAAGAACAATTTAAAAATTTTCTCATCTGCAGAGACCTGTTGGGCTGCTGAAGCCATTTCAAATGAAGCAACAATTAGGACTTATCATGATCAACCGAATCAGCCTGTTTTGTGCCAACTGTTGTTTAAATGACCGTCCAAATGATATCCAACTTGTTTCGCCGTGTGCGAGGCGTTCATATTTTCTACCGGCAAAATCCTAACTCTTTGTCGCCCCCCTCGTATCCATTTCATTACTCTGAGTGACGTACACTTACATTTTGTATGTTATTTAGCAGGCATGCAGTAGCTCTGCAAGAAAAGCCTTTCTATATAGTGTAATATTATACTAAATAGTTAACAGCTGCTAATTAAAACATCGTAGTTGCGTGGTTCTATCGCTATAAGAGGTGCAGTTCAGGGCCCTTCCTCTGACGCTGCGGCAGAGTTACGGAGCTTGCAGCTGCGGTGCTTCCTCTGAAGCGCTTAGCCAAGGAACAACCACGAGCTCCGGCATGCTTAGAGTCACTGCTTGCTTCCTATTTCGGCTCATTTTCAGACATAATTTTGTAAGTGCTTTGCTTGACCCCTGCCAAAGTCGAGATCCTTCACAAACTTCATTGAAGTGAATATGACTTTTAGCTAGTTTCTTTTTTCTATCCTTCACTATACCTCAGTCGCTATAAGTTGTGTAGCCCGCACATCTGCTATGTAATTGGCTCCTGGAATATCAACCAACTTCATTACTGTTCCTCGTGGCAATCCGATATTACCAAACAAGATGCCGCGATTTATAATTAAAAGAAGCTTACGTAGGTTTCAAACTGTGCCACTTCGCTAATATTAGCTGTTTACTCTATATTGGCACCATCAAAACAATTTATGAAGTTTTATAAACGTGTTCATTATTATTATACGAAACTTGAAGGCCCCGCATCCGCTCAGCGGGGTCAGTGAGCCGCAATGCGCAGCACACGAACCAGAAACGCTGGGAACAAAAACCGCTCACAAAAATAACATCCAGCCTTGCGGACCGGCACAACACAGCAGTAACGTGCATAGGAAGACCAAAAACCTGGAACGAACAATCCTTGCAGACTGGCGGTCAATGGAACATACGGCGCGAAACATAAAAGCAGAAAAGCCGGCCCGAAACAATAACAACAGGAAAGCAAACCCGCACTCGATTCGCTGTAGAACACGAGCCATCGACTCGACGTAGCGGTCACCCCAAACCGGCGTAGCCTCTGTTCTGTAGCACGCACGGAAGGAAACCATGGCGCCTAGGGCGACCGTCACCGCATCCCATCGGCGGCCTCCCACCCAAAAACTCCCGGGCTCGTCTAACTTGCCTCCTTATAAGCTAACCCACTTTTCTGCCCCCCCCCCCCCACCTAGCTTTTTCAGTTTTTTTTTTGGACACTGACACTCGCCACGTGCATGGGCAATGCGCGTGTGTTCTTCTCGCCCTGCTTCCACCGTGCCTGCTGCAGACAACAGCGCATCGGCCCTTATGGTATCTAAGCGGGAGAACGTTAATAAATGCGAAGTATTTCGCATTTCTTGGAGTACTGTAGGCATTTTGAGAATCTATCTATCTATCTATCTATCTATCTATCTATCTATCTATCTATCTATCTATCTATCTATCTATCTATCTATCTATCTATCTATCTATCTATCTATCTATCTATCTATCTATCTATCTATCTATCTATCTATCTATCTATCTATCTATCTATCTATCTATCTATCTATCTATCTATCTATCTATCTATCTATCTATCTATCTATCTATCTTATCTATCTATCTATCTATCTATCTATCTATCTATCTATCTATCTATCTATCTATCTATCTATCTGTCTATCTATCTATCTATCTATCTATCTATCTATCTATCTATCTATCTATCTATCTATCTATCTATCTATCTATCTATCTATCTATCTATCTATCTATCTAACCTTTTTAGCCGGCTATACGCTTGGGCATTCTCGTGATCTTCCCCTTGACTTGATATTAGTTTACCTTTCTGGTGTTGATAATACCTATGATGCTATTCGCATCGTTACGAAACTCTAAACAAGTGGTTATAAAAGCATATGCGGCTGTTTAATGAATATTTATGCGTGCATGTGCATGTATCTTTAGCACCACTTCGTAAAATTTCAATCTATAAAAAAGTTTACAAGACAGCCACTTTGCGTCTCCGTGCTTTACATAATAGAGATTCGGAAAGTAAGCGGTATATAACAGATTTTTTACCTTGAAATCCTGGAAATGTGAAAATAGCAAGAACGGCTTGACAGGATCAGTTTTGATTTGATTTGATATGTGGGGTTTAACGTCCCTAACCAACCTTATGATTATGAGAGACGCTGTAGTGGAGGGCTCCGGAAATTTCGACCACCTAGGGTTCTTTGACGTGCACCCAAATCTGAGTACACGGCCCTACAACATTTCCTCCTCCATCGTAAATGCAGCCGCTGCAGCCAGGATTCGATCCCGCGACCTGTGGGTCTGTAGCCGAGTACCTTAGCAACTATACCACCGTGGCGGGGCGCACAGGATCAGTTCCGTTTGCCGCACACCTGCAGCGCAGACTGGGCGCAGCCAAGAAAACATAATGCAGGGGAGTACTGGTATGTTCTTAGTAAAGGATGTTTCAAAAATCTTTCGAACAATTCAGCATGTGTGAAATCTTGCACGAGGGTTATCAGACGCATTACCTTCCAAGTGATACATTTACCCGGTTTGGAAACGACGTTCATTCCTTTATGCACAATTTCACGGTTATGTGTGATTATGCGTCTCTCGTATGTTTACATATATATAGGATACTTTCAGGGGAAAAACTGATTATCAGCACATCGCTCCCTAGTTCTTTCGGCCGATTGTGCTGGCAGCGGCGGCCAGAAGCTCCACGTAGTTTTCAATCTTTCGGTCGTTTGCACTCAGGGCGGGCAGTTCGGGAAGTGCCTTGCAGGCCTGGGATCCCTTCTTGTGTTGGCCGCACAATAGATCCACCGCGTCTCCGAACGCTGCTTGGAGCAAGTTGAGAGACAAGCGTTTTCCACCGCTGCTTTCACACGGCGTCAACGACTGGTCGGCACAGTTCACCAATTCGTGGTACGAGCTGCAATCGGGAACACAAAAATGCGGGATGCGTTACCAGTGAAATCAGGACGAGCGTGCTGGTATACTAGAATATTGTTTCCGCGATGGGCACGTACCAGTGCATTACAAGGACGGCAACTGCCGACCTCTGCTTAATGAGCGTGCATTTTGTATGAAACTGTGATAAGAATAGACGCGAGAGATAGTCGAGGCCTGGCTGACCACTGGAGAAGATGTTTATCAGCGCCCCTCTGAGCAGAAAGAAAATCGCGTATCTGAGTGATATAGACTACCACTTCTGATAGATTTTTGGTGTTTTTAGGCGTTTTCATTTTTATTGAAGTGCAAGGTGTTTACGAAATAAAAATTCACTGGTGAGTAGTGCACGTTCAGTGTTCTTTCCTTTGTCCCTGTACTATCACCGAAATGGTTGCATTCATCGTAACAAACCAACTAGCACAAAAAGGTGTTCTCTGAAATTTATTTATTTATTTATTCAGTTACGTATACTTCCGTCTTGCATAGAAAATTAGCAGGAATTGAAACGTTATATAATGCTAGTATATGACAACAACAAAAAATACCAGTAACTGTTTAAATATTCCACACACAAGAAACAAATGTAGAATTTAGGTAGTTTAGAGGTCGGGGTAACGCTCTGAAATTGCGGAGTGAAAACTACGGGCGCAACGTTCTTCAGATAATGTGATTAGGTTACAGTTGTAAAAGCTGTAGCTCCTTGACCGTAATATTTGCGTACAAAAGTAGTTAAACCTTCAGTATGATTTTGTGAGAGTAGTGATTCAAAGTTTAGCAGTTGTAATGTGACAGTTGATAAGAACAAAGTAAAGCAGTCTACACTCTCCGGGAGTTTTACCATGTCCAAAAAAACTGCCTTACACCGCGGGAAAAAAAAGGCACTTTCACGAACCACAGCACCTTCATCATGGAGTGTTGGCCGTCGCCTAAACATCTTTATCCCCGAAAAACAGTGAAACACAGAGACTACCACTCCGAGAAGATGCAGTGACTGATGGCATCATTATAGAAGGTACACGTACTCACCAACCATACACGGAACAAATCATATAGTACAACGCCCCACGAGCAGCGCGTTTGTGCTACACAGACTTACAACGACCACCTGGCATGTATAGTCATGGTAACTTGAGCCACCATTCAGTGCCAGCCGGAATATTTTATGTTCCACGTGACTGAACTATATACATTTCCAGCATGCGCGTAATTTTGTATTGTGATTGTACGCAACCCTAAAAAAGACTGATCTGTTAATCCAAACTCACCTAACATCGATGGCCCATTTTATCAGTGAGTGCCAGTGATGATCTGTTCTTGTGTCGGTCACATGTGCATTCGGCAAAGCCGTACCATCCTTGGCTCCAAAATGGGGGTTAGGTAAAATATTTACTTATGCGCAAACCAAAAAGGTATTTGGAGTAGCACAGCATTGTTAACCCCCGTTTTTTAGATTTTTCCTTATATAGAAAAGGTATTTCAGTTGCTTGAAATCATTTCAATGGTGCGAAGCAGCGTGCAGAGCGGCTGTACGGAGTAGTGTAAAGAGATGCTGCGCCTATAGTAATAGCAAATGAGAGAGATAGAGAGGAAGTAGAGCATACTGAAACTCGCTGTTGATGACGCCTAGCTGTTCTGATCTAGATGAAAACCAGTCTAGTCGTGGAAACCTCTGTGCCGACCACGTTCCCAGGGATATATTGACGTAGAATCGGATAATACTTTTTACGCTACGTTGTATAAAATGGCACGAGCCACTCTCGCCAAACCAAGGCTCCATTGCACAAGGCAACATGTTGCGTGCACCAAGCTGCTACCACCTTGTGCTGGCAACACAAGCTAATATTAGTCAACAGTTAACTAAGATACGTCAGTGCATGTATTATACAACTTGGCGTCTCAAACTTTTGACTTGCAATACGTAACAGCCTGGCAAGTCACTCCACTCCCAAAGTTTTGTATGTGTAGCCTGCACTTTTACTGGTAGATTTTACGATGTGCTGTACCTTGTAGCTTTTCCTATTTCACCTGTGCTTAATTTTTTAAGGCTACACAAAAAAATATTGAGCTAGGGAAGTGTAAACTGCTTCTGAAACCCCTCTTCACTTTCTGATAGTAAAATTTTATAGCTGCAATAGAGCTGAAAGTAAGCATGGTAAGGTGGTAAGGTACTGCTGGTTACTGTCCTCTTAGATAGTGAAGAAATGCGAGTAAAAGCAATAGTCACAAAGTGCCAAAATCAGCTCCTTAAAGAGTGAACTTACAAACATGGCTTTTTATGCGCGTTTCATGTGATATTTTGGTTGTAATATTCAAATGCCGGTCGTTTTAACAGCGATGAAAATGCTAAAGTGGGCTTTCTTGACATTTTCCTAGTGATATTGTTGCATATTAATAATTTCAAGACGTAAAGTTTCGCCACCTCAATGTTCAATAGTGTAGCCAAGGGGTGGCGCTCCAAGCCTGTGTTCTCTCAGCTCCTCCACCCCTTCGCCCCTGAAAACATTTCAGCACGCAACCCTGCCAACGTGCACTGCGTTCTGTACTAACCAGCATGTGTAGAAGATTACGTCTTTGGTGGATGCTTTGGCCACAGCTCTCTGCACTTCTCCTCGGAATGTCCTCCAGCATGAGTTGAGCTTAGTGCCAACAGTGTTCATGCAGCCAACGGCTTTCTCGAACGCTGCATCATACAAAAAATATTGAACCACCAGAAAAGGCTGTATGATTGGTGGATTAATTCAATCAGGAATTCATTTGGATCAACTTGTTGCTTCACACAATCATAAACTCACCCAATTACTTATTCCTATCATAGGCGCGAGCCACACCGGGGAAAATCTGCGCCAGGGCACCACGCCTTTAAGAGGACATAGCTTAAATATATACTTCACATGGCCAAATGCATCGTAAGGTAAAATGCAATTTCAATAGACGCTATTGTAGTTGTTAACGTACGCTTAAGGCTTGAACAGACCGTAAGCAGTGTATAAGAATTTGCGATGCCTCCTTTAATTCGTCCCCGCTCTCGCTTTGCCGAACATGATGTTTGAAGAATTGTGTGCCACGTTAAATAACCCCACGAGGTCGGAATTTCCGTAGCCCGTCTTTATGGCGTCGCTCATAATTACCTCAAAATTTTGGGACACGAAATCCTAGATATGATCCACCACGTAATATCAATTCAAATATGATCTACTGGTTTGATGGCCGGTACCCTTGAGTGCGCAGATGTCAATCATTCTAGGAGTTCCGTACCTCAATACCACCAAGTTTACGAAAATTATGATGATTTATGACATGTGGGTACCTCACAAACGTACTGTGTAAATTTTTATAAAAGGGAACACGCGAACGCGTGGCCTAAGCACTCCAGCGGCTGCTTGTTGCGCTTTCAAGCGGGAGCGATAGCAACCACAGCCTCTACTCCTGTCACATAGTGGCGAGCAACACAACTGGTCATAGGTAATATGGAACTGGCGGCAAAATAGCAACCCCCTCCCCACTCAAAGCAATTACTAAGAGGGTGGGCGTAATTGCCTTGAAGAAGATAGCAAACCCCTTCACCTTCAAAGGAATTACTAAGAAAGCGGACATAATCGCCTTGAAGGGGGTTGCTATCTTGCCGCCAGTTCCATGTCAATAAAGACTGGTTGTTTCGGTCGCCACGAGAGGACGCGAATGGAGGACGTGGTTTCTATCGTTCGCACTTGAACGCGCTACAAGCAGCCGCCGGAGCGCAGGGGCCACGAATTCGCGGGTTCTCTCCCATAAAAATTGATATCGTATTTGTATTGGCTACCCCAAGACAGTTTGCAGCGTGATCCAAAGGTCGCTTTTGCGAAAATAGGCGTACTATCAAGAAAGAAAAAAATAGGCACGTTTCTTTGAAAGAGTGTTGTTACCTCGGTGCGTGAAATTACGGGAGCATAGTATATAAAAAAGGAGAGAGATATGCGTGTTCGTTTATTGTTCTGCATGGTGATGAATTCACTTTTTCCGAATGTTTTTTTTGTCAAGTGGCTTTTTTCATCAGGCATTTTTTTTCAATCCTATGCCTCTTTTTTGACGAGCATGTGAGGTGAATTGCGCGTTCAAGTGTGCTATGGTTATATATGCCACTGATGTTTAGCGAATAAAGTTAGTTGCGAGGGGCGCCCTTTCTGTTTGGCCCTTTATTTTTCTTCCTCGATGATACGCATGTTCATGTATTTCAGTAAGCATGTACCGACTATCCCGAGAAAGATTGATACGCGTCGTTTAACGTCCCAAAACCACCATTTCATTACTAGAGACGCCGTAGTGGAGGGCTCCGGAAATGTAAACCTCCTGGTGTTCTTCAACGGGCACTCAAATCTCAGCACACGGGCCTACAGCACTTTCACCTCCATCAAAAATAAAAAATGCAGCCACCGTAGCCGGAAATCGATCCCGCGACTGCAGGTCTACAGCGGAGTACCTTAGCCACAATACCACCGCGGTGGGGCAGGCCAACAAAGATTTAATATGTCGCGTTTCCAGCTTTTGTTGCACTAAAGGCACTGCGTGTTCCACGCAGGCATGGTGCATTCCGAGACTGAAGCCTCGAATAGGGGACGTTTTTCCCACCATTTTACGGAAAGTTGTCACATACCCTCGTGGTGTTTCGAAGCTTCGTCGCAGGCACCATCCAGGTTTTCTTTGAAACCATCGAGAATCACCAAAGCAGCAGCCTTCGTCACGCCTTCCATGCAGTCGTGGACGAATTTTATACTGCACGCGATCTGCTGTTTCTTGGTCCTGTAAATGTGATAATATATTCACGATGAGATAGCACTGTATGTTGCGGGTGGCCCTGTGCCACACGATTGAATTTTCAAGCTGTGCCGACGTTTCGAAAGGACGCTTTTTTGTCACTTTCTTTTCAGGCTTAGGTGGTGCTTGGTGACGCTGTAGCTCTCCTTTTCCTAATGTGTCTTTGACAGACGATACAGCGAAGAAGTGAATCAGTGGATCATTATGAATCAAAACAGCGACAGCGCTGCTGCACCGTGTCAGCACGGCTTTCTTTGTCGCAACCGGCCTACACTACTTTGGCTGCCACAGTCAAAGGTATTTGGAGGCGGACTGTGCAAACACATGCGCCACATTAAGCATTCATGCATATGACAAGAGGCTGCGATGGGGACAGCCTAGTGGTCATGAACTTTGAATGCTTACGTGCAAGTCTTTTGGAACTGTTCCCCAGAAGACAGCAGGTGCGTCGTTTTTCCGTAAGGCACGAAGTCGTCTCCGCAAGCCCGGAGGGTCTCCAGCTTGCAACCGGCTTTGATCTGCGCTTGACAAGTGCCTGTGACAAATTGACGTGGAAAGGTGAAGGCAAGTGGTTTTCTCTTTTTAACCTCCAAACAGGTGGCAGTCTGAAAGTTCGTTGGTTCACGCGTTACCACAACGTCGCTGTCATATATTGCTTACAGAAATTCTCGTTGAAAAAACACAGAAAGGTTATTGAGCAATGACAACATATGGCATCGCAAATACATGACGGTTCGATTAAAATATCGCTGAAGAGATTATTGACCAGAATTAAAAATTGGCACATGACTTTCGATAGAAAAGCCGCCAATGAACTCAATATAGATACCATTGAAAAATACTTCCTCAATGCTATTTCAATAGAAATTAATCAATGATATCTTTATTGCAAAGCGCTCAACATAAATATTGTCCACGAAGTATTGAAGCAAGTCAATGAGTATTTCGGAACTATTGATGATCAATACAGTCAATCATTCGATCATAGTCCGACAATGGAAAATCAACAGTCGTTTTCATAAGAAGTTGTTAACTTCGAAAGCTTATTCACCCAACAAATTATGAACTAAGTTTTATTTAACTCTTGTAAAGGCTCCCAGGTTCACGAGTGACACAACAGTTTAGGGTTTGAAATGCATATTGAATTTTTTAGCGTCCTCGCGAGAGAACATCACAGATAAAGTTTAGCTCATTTACGTAATCGTGTTCAGGTACCCCTGTTTTTGTGCTCACTAAGAGAACCCATTCGACACTGAGCAAACATCTAATATCTAGTTGTCGATTTATTAATGGGTGACGAGAATGCAATCACCTGCATGCTTCATCCCGTAAAATATGACCACCGTCTTGTTAATGTTGTTTTCAACCAGACAACGAAACGCTCCAATCATTGCTATAACGCTCCTAGAGAAGCTGTGAAGCGTTTATCTAATTCTATACACTTTGTTATTTTCGCCCACTTTTTAAATTCCTAACTGACATGTGCCTCAAGCTTGCCTGTATGCTGACTCAGTGTTCGCGAAATTCTCAAGAAATATTGCTATTTATTTGATTTAGAATGAGTATTCCTGCACATCCCCCTGCTATAAATGACTGCACCACACGAGCGACAAAGATTCTGGTACAACGAATGGCACTGGACGGCGACTGCTGCTAAGTCATTTTCTAAGAGATCGCAACAAAGCCGAATGATCGAATTAAGAAGGGTAGCTGGAGCATTCGATGACTGATCCAGTGGTATACTCTTTCATAAAAAAGTATCGGCCGCGTACGGCTTATCCTCGAACAAACAATTTCGCAATGTGCCATGTACTATCAAAATTGATCCTTTATTGAACCGCCCTTAATCCTAGCGTAAAAAGCTAGCTTTACTGATAAGCTGCCGACGTTTGGAACAGCAGCTATACACAGCGTGTTATGCTGCTCGTGCGTGAGGACGCGAGATGGTCGGTACGTGTGGTATTAACAAACCACTCATTCAAATTGGCAGGTAATAAAAAAATACCCACTCAATGCAGATGCTGATATTTATGTAGACCACACAGGTGACACTATATATTATACGACAGAGAACTGCACATTGTGGTATAATTATCGTTCATTAAATTTGTGAGTGGTGCGCTCCTACGCAATATCCACCTATAGCACTGCGCTATTCACAAGGTTCCCTAACAAGCAAGCACAAACCTGGCCCACTTCAAGATTAACTGCACGTGAATCCTTCCTTGAAGACAAACATAAGCGATTCCGCTCTGGCCAAGTGGGTGACAATCCAAGCTGTGGGGTGCGGCCCGGCGGTATCTCGACAAGTCATGCGGTATACTACATGCAATAAGCATCGCCGCATCGTTTCAAGCATTGTGAAATGGTGAACGACGTGTAGAACAATGACGGAAGAAGACACACATAATCGACTGCTCGTTGTGATACAGATGGATATGCTATTCGTGGTTTCACCTGCGTTGCGTTGAGCGATGACAGCATACGATAGCCTACAGCAGCCGGGAACCCTAATGTACTCATAAGTTGAAAAATATCGGTATCGAAGAGCTACTGAAATGTTGCTTTACTTCTCGAGTCACAATAGCCCTACGAGGAAATAGTTCACTTGGTGTAAGCGCGAACATGAAAAATCTTAGGAAGGGTTTTTCAAGCTAGTTTCAGGAGGACTTGCCTTGCCGAAGACAAGCTTGAGGAAGAGAATCTGGTTCAGTTCTCAAAGCCTTATAGCCAGTGACGAACTCAATTTAAGAATCTCTCAAGAAGTGAAGTATGTATATTTAATCCACACGAAAGTGTTATGAAGCCCCTAACATAATGTGATTACCTATACAAGTTCCTAAGTGCTATCGGTTTTCCTCGTGAATTGAAGCTGAAGATTATTAAAATTCACCGTGTGATTTTTTTGACGAGCTTGATTGAA
Organism: Rhipicephalus annulatus; assembly: GCA_013436015.1. Lineage (NCBI taxonomy): Eukaryota > Metazoa > Arthropoda > Arachnida > Ixodida > Ixodidae > Rhipicephalus > Rhipicephalus annulatus. The sequence continues at coordinate 293,444 of WOVY01010337.1, forward strand.
ATAGTGCGTTTGGCGTCAAGTTTGATGTTTTTCTAAGCTATTGAAATAGACTTCTTTCGAAGCTCCCCCTTACTAATTTCTTCCTTCCACTTATGTCTTTCACTATACATATATATGAGCATATCGTGCGGGATATCTAGCTGGATGGCTGAAACGAAATCAAAGCTTACCAATCAGCAAAGCCACAAGCAGCGTAACAACAACATTACGACGTCTTGACATCATGATCCCGACTAGTACTAACAAGTTTCCTCTATAGAAAGGATCTCCGGCTACTTGGTTTACGCCTTTTTATTAAGCCCGGTGGTTACGTATGTGACGACAGTTGGGAAAGAAATATTTTTAAAGAAAAAAAGAAATATAAAGCTTGCCATGAAAAGCGACTAGTTCGTTGTAATTGGTATGCATGCAGTAAGACTCTGGCTCCGTATTTCAGTTTGAATACACAATGCCAAAGTCAAAGAAGTTATGCGGAAAACTTGGAGCTTTTTCATTGAAATTGCGAAAATGGCTGAGTAAACCGAAAGGCCTTTTTTGCATTAACGCATATTGCCTAATAGCTTTCGCGAGCGCAAACAGTGGCACAATCGAAAATCTTCTTAACATCTGCAATCAACGACATTGTGAATTCTCTAGAAGAACCTCCAGCCGAATTAGGATGTTCACGTTCAACTTAGACCCGTATTCACAAACCAACCTTGGCCTTTTCCCATGTTTTTGCTCAAGCTTCTGTACTTTCTACGTGTGTTATAAGGGTACATAAAAGGTAACAGGGTAAAATATAACAACGAGATTGGTTCATGTATACTAGCCTACTTTGTTCAGAAAGCGCAATAACAGCCCAAAACAGATGAGGAAAACTCGAGGTAAGGTTCAGGTTGGTGTGTGAATACAGGCCTTAATCTGCCATGCAGAGCCGCACTCAAAATGACACTACGCGCCTTTTTTTCTACTTTTACGTAGGCACCTAGCCACAAGTGCAACCTCTGCCTTCAACAAACCGCGCCCGAATCTTTGGAAAGATTTCTCGAGATGTTAGAGTATTCCGATAAGGTTGTGAGCCAAAACGCGAACAATAAAGTTTACTCTCGAAGTCACCCGACCAGCAACAATAACGCTTAAATCTTCGAAGAGACATGTAGAATGGCCTACGAGATTAACTGCTGCTCTGAATTATCGCGAAACGTGACTGTGTTCGTCGACATTGTTCGAGGGTCAGTCCAGTTTGTGGCACAAATACACCCAATAAAGAGCCGCATCCTTACAGGCTGCTACCGCTTTCTTCACTGTCGCAAGCACGTGACAATTTGACCAGTCAATCAAATCAATCAATGAATCAATTATTCAATCAATGAGATGCTCACCAAATCAATTGAATATTGAAATCTTTATTTTCAACATTTTATTGCATTTTGTTAGGAGTCCTTCCTGCGAAAACTTGTTACAAAGAAGTTGAAAGTGCCTGAAGGCCTCATACGACGGCACTGTGGACAGCGTAGGGAGAAACAAAGCCACTATAGAGGCGTATATGAATGGTGTTAATTAAAGGTTATTAAAAATGAGTATTCTAGTAGCATTTTTATTAGACGGAGATATAAAACAGTAATAGGCAGGTAAATAGGGCTATGTTTGTGATGAAACGAACGACAAATAGTATCTAAAGTTCGGCGTACGTACGTTAGCAACGCTTCAATAAATTCGTTCACTTGTTTTCGCACACAGATGTTATGAATTTTATGAAAAACAAAAGTGGTTTCTCATTTCTTTCCGTGTTAAAAAACCAACGTCCCCACCTATACCGACAACACCTCGACAGAGAACCTCTAGACCAATTCGCAATAGTTTGATTTTGCTTGAATCTTCATATTTCGGTAACGTTATGGGCAGTGTAATGATTCGAGGTTCGAATTACAACTAAGATACGTCAATACGTGGGAGCATATCCACGGGGTGAATGAAAGAGAGTGGAGTGAAGCTGGGTCCGCATGCCGCTGCCGTGCCGCGGCGGCCTCCCGTTCTCGTACGCAGGGATTTTGTCGACGCCACCGCACAGCTCCACGGCACGCTTCTGCCTCGCGTACTCGCACATCGGGGTACATCGCAACCGCGGCCTTGCACGTATGTCGCTTTGCAGCCTTCTCCATCCGCTGACCTTCTGAACGCATGTGCGTGCCAAAAGAACTTTTATTTTACCACACCGCGCCCCCTAGCGTACGGCGCCGCCGACGAACACGCGATCGCCGATGTCTTCGGGTGACGTCATTCCTATTTTCTCGCGCGCTCGTTCATCGAGGTTCTGTCTTCGAGTGCAAGCCAGCGCCGCCGCCTTGCGCGTATCATTCTTTTTATCGGCGAACCGTGAATCATCCGCTGGCCGCGTCCGTCCGTCATCTGTCTGTCTGTCTGTTTTACGCAAAAATGTAGGGACGTACTGATGGACGGATTGACGCATGGATAAACGGATGGGCGCACGGACCGGCGCATGGTGGATGAACACATGCATGGACGAACGTAGGAATGGACGCATGGACGGACAGATGAATAGACGCACAGATGGACGCATGGATGGAAGCATGAGAGGATGGACAGGCGGACGAATTGACGCATGAACAGATGCGCGAAAAGACAGACGCACGAATGAACGGTTGACGCACGCTTGAACGGATGGATGCATCGACGGATGGATGAATAGGCGAACGCAGGTACGGATGCATGGACAGAAGGACGCATGGAGAATCTAAAGGACGTATGCTCGAACGAATGGACGCATGAATGGACGGACGGACGCATGCACGGACGGACGGACGCATAGATGGATGGAAGCAATAATGAATGGCAGGCCGGAAGCACGGGCAGAATGTCGGATGCTTCGCCCCACTCACAATCATTCACTGTATGGATATGCTGTGATTTTTATTATTTATCATGCTACAAATAACGCCCTCTAGAATTGTACCGTTTGCATTTTTCAGCGTATATGCATCTCGTTATGTGTACAAGTACCACCCTCTACGTCTTGTTCACGAACTAACGAGAGGTGGGTACATACGACGGGACGCTCAGCCCACGCCTTATGGAGCTTCGCACCTAAAAAAATAATTAGCTTAAGATTTTATCTTTGAAACTTACAAGCTCAAATATGCAACGCAACACCACTTACAGCTATTCTGCGCACTTCGTTGGATACGGAACTGAAAGCGCTCCCACTTGCCCCACCGCGGCGGTCTAGTGGCTAAAGTACTCGGCTGCTGGCCCACAGCTCACGGGATCGAATCTCGGCTGCAGCGGCTGCATTTCCGATGGAGGCAGAAATATTGTATGCCCGTGTGCTCATATTTGGGTGCACGTTAAAGAACCCCAGGTGGTTGAAATTTCTGGAGTCCTCCACTACGGCGTCTCTCATAATCATTCGGGGGTTTTCGGACGTCAAACCTTACATATCAATGAAAGCGCTCTCATGAGAAATGTAAATCTACGCAAAAAAATGGTCTGAACTATACATGAATACGGTCAAAGTCTATTGCAACATAGTGGCGTCCTTAGTGCTATCACTACTACGTACTTTTAACGTCTTGTGCTGTTTCCATCAGATGCAGAACTATTGCAACATGGGCTTCGTTTGCTGACGAACAGAGTTGTGTACTGCATAATGTGCAATCTTTGAGCACTTTTGAAAAAAAAACAGTACCACCTGGCCTAAACAAAAACGGTTTTTTTTTTGGGGGGGGGGGGTCACAAATTTTTTTATGATATACAAAAGGCCTCTAATATATGGTACTGACGTTGGCAATAACATCATCCTAACCGGCATGTGTCTGATCAGAAAAGTGAAACCAAAGGTTAGCGGAAGAGCTTGGCCTGTAAGCCTTTAGGGGGCCGGTTTTCCCTGTCTATTTTCTGTTAAGAATGAATGAACCGAATTTGGCGTTTTCTTTTTCACAAATGAGCAAAAGGCGCTTTATCTGAAACTGACCAAAACGCAGTGTTTGCGACTGACAATAAGGTCAGGCCTTCTCAAGCAATTTCTTTGCCGGTATGTCCTTCTCCCCTGAATGTCTCAAATACATATTATGCTAAAAGTGTACATAGTCCAATAAGCAGGCGTCCCGTCCAGTTAGGGCCAGTTTCACTGTAGTTCGTCTACTTAGCACTATCCAGAACAATACCATCCTGGCAGGTACAAGCGCTCCATTTCTGTTTAGAGCTTCTGTTGTTGGTAATGCTTATGTCGCTTTTGGCAACATTGCGGGTCGCTAACAAATTGGTTACATAAAACATATGCGACATGTTCAACGTATAGGTCTGTCAATATGTCGTTAGCGCACATGACAGTGTTACATGTGTAAAGAGGTTTATTGGGCGAACCAAATGGGCAGGTGGAAGATTCGAGATAGCGACAGGATGAGGAAGATGGAGGAGCTCGAGCGCCGATCTCGTGGTGCCTTACTTTCCGATGATGCTTGTTGTTCCCTTTTGTTGTCATCATTCCCTCATTATAATTGCCGCCGTCGAGAAAGATGAAGCCATCCTGGCGATCTAACAGGTGGGAACGAGCGGGTCGAAGTACGGCTTCAAGCGGTCCACATGAACAATATCGTGTCCACGCCGACGAAGGTCACCGAGCGGCGTAAGCGGTTCAATGGCGTAATTGACGGGCGATGTGCGCTCTACCACGCGGTATGGACCATGGTAATTTGAAAGTAGCTTGGTAGACAAACCAGGTGCACAGGGTGGTACATACAGACATACAAGGGTTCCAGGGGAGAACTTTGCGGCAGGAGGGTGGTCGTCATCGCGGGCCTTTTTCTGGCGTTGCTGGTCAGCCGTAGTAAACTGCTTCGCTAGTTGGCGGCATTCTTCGGCGTGACGGGCGGCTTCAGACACGGTCGTACACTCAGATACATCTGGTGCGTATGGCAGCAAAGTGTCAATTGTGTGCGACAGTTGACGTCCGTATAGAAGGTAGAATGGGGAAAAGCCGGTGGTGACTTGGGTAGCGGTGTTGTACGCGTAGATCGCAAACGGAAGAACCAGGTCCCTATTCGCTGTTTGCAAGGACATCATATTAAGAGGCGTCGTCACTTTTCGGAGCTTGCGGCAAAGTTTAGCGTCTATCACGGAATCGTCGGCAGCACCGGTATCCACTTGAGCATATGCTCGAGTACCTTCTACAAAAACTTAGACAATATTCGACGGCAATGTGCGAGGACTTGAGCATTTCGACAGCGCAGTTCTTGCCTCATGAACTGCGGTGGTTAGTTTCCCTCGTGTTCAGGAGCTGGCCGACGACGCATGGGTGACAAGGAGCGACGACGGGGTGAAGGTGAGCGACAAGACATAGTACGCGGACATTCCCGTGAAGACGAGCTTGACTGAGGGCCAGAAGTTTCCAGACGAGATGGAGGAAGGTCCATGAAGCTGTTCTGTGTCCGGGCGTCTGTGTATCCCGGCACGCGACGACGGCAGTAACGGGCGATATGGCCAGGACCACCACATGCAAAACAGATGGGCCGGTTATCGCGCGTTCTCCAAGTATTGGCGACGAGGGAAGCAGCCCATGCGGCAGATGGGTGAGTTGAGGCTGTGGTGTCCATGGGAGGAGCCCAGGCGGTGGACGGCTGAGTTGGGGATGAGGTATACGGCAGTCCCTGAAACAACGGGGTGTGGTGTGGCGGCCGCCGCTTTAGTGCCTCAGCGTAAGTAAGAGGCGCGGTGACGGGGGGCTGCTGCAAGGGCACCGGCATAGCCTCGGAAATCTGCTCCTGAACCACATGTCGGAGCATGGGAGCCAATGGTGGTGAGTGTCGCAGTGGCTGTTGCTGCGAGAGCTCCTGGCGTTGAGCAAAAGGCAGCACAGAAAGCTGCCGAGCCACTTCCTCTCCGCACGAAGTCTCATTTGTGCGAGAAGGTTTGTCTGGTCAGTCATAACGTTCAGTGCGGTCACTGGTTGGATTGTCTGGAATGAGCGTCGCGCCTGAGCTCGTTGCTTCCGCAATTCATCATAGCTTTGGCACAAAGTCACTACTTCGGCCACAGTGCTAGGAGACTTCGCGAGAAGCATCTGGAAAACGTCATCGTCGACGCCCTTCATAATGTGCTGTATCTTCACACTCTCGCTCATGGAAGCATCGACGTGCCGACAGAGATCGATCACATTCTCTATATATGATGTAAAAGTTTACCCTGGCTCTTGTGCCCGTGTGCGCAGACGTTGTTCGGCGCGTAGCTTCCGTAAGGCAGGACGACCAAAAACGGCACATATCGCCTCCTTGAAGGCGGACCAATTCGCGAACTCGGTTTCGTGGTTCGTATACCACAGCTTGGCCACGTCGGTGAGGTAAAAATTGACAGTGCCCAACTTAGCAGCGTCATCCCACCTGTTGGGTCCACTGACTTTCTCGTATGACGACAGCCAGTCCTAGACGTACTGGTCTTCGGTGCCCGCAAAGATCGGGGGGTCTCGCTGATAAACCGGGCCGGGGCAACTAGCGGCCGCGAGAGGTATTGTTTGTTGGGCAGCGTCAACTTGCATGGTCGACGGCAGGGTGCGGGATCCGAGTTCCAGGTTGTAGGCAATGTGGTTACCCAGCACGATCCACCAAATGTGAAGAGGTTTATTGGGCGAACCAAATGGGCAGGTGGAAGATTCGAGATAGCGACAGGACGAGGAAGATGGAGGAGCTTGAGCGTTGATCTCGTGGTGCCTTACTTTGCGATGATGCTTGTTGTTCCCTTTTGTTGTCATCATTCCTTCATTATACATGCAATATTACATTGTTGTGCACATGTAAAGGATCATTTCCTAACGTTTTGTCCAACAAAAGACCTACATCACTCTCGTCGTCTCTCCACATGCTTCACACGCCATCGATTGCACGGTATGTGGAACCTGCCAATTTTTTTTTATTTTGCTGCAGCATTCAATCGTTCGATCTTGTGCCAAAACAATGCACTATAATCGCTCAACTACCTCTGCGAGGACACGTCACAGTTTTGAGTTACACCGATTTCATGACAGAGGAATGGCTCATGTTTTACCATGAAAGTGTTTTATGCCAGGCTACACCAGAACTTCATTTACGTATTTTTGCCATAGATACGACGTTGATAAACTGTATGCTAGTAAACCAGGAAAAAAAACGTAAGTTCCTCCACCGGGATTCGACCCTACGACTTCCGGTCCTCGACAATTAGCACCGGGTGCTTTACAAACTTAGCTATTAATACGTTTTCGATTTATTATGAGCTACCGAGACAGCTGTGCGCCGCACCACAAATGTGCCTTATATATCTCACACATTCTTTGGCGCATGGCGCTCTCTGTTAGAGGGACAAGATGGGGCGTTGTGGTGCCGCTGTTTGTGAGCGATAAACGGAATCAACGCGGTGTGACACTTACTAGCGCTGGTAGCAAATGAATCGGCAATGACGATGCTAAAACATGGCCTCCGATATTCGCAATCTGGAAAGTCATGGTGATAGCGTGTCAGTACGAGAGAAGAACACTGACCTCGCTGGCATCGGGCAGGCGCCTTACAAGCAGTGGATGCAGTTGCGACCTCCACGTTTTGTTTCGTGCTAGTGGGTGAGACGGCTCGTTGTCGGAGTCGGGCAGCTTCCACGTGCGCTGACGGTGTGTCTCCGCTGCCGACTGCTTCCAGTGCGACGACACCGGCTAATAACACTACTTCAGTGCACACTTCAACAAGCTAATGATGTCGAGGAGCGAATGTCGTGCTTTGGCAAAGAGTGGTCGGTGGAACGCGTGCGCGCCTTCGCAGCTCAAGCTACGAACCTCTTGATTCCGTGTCGCCGAAGCACAGTATAGAAGTGTATACCTGACCGCACAGCACAGGCGTTGGTTATTGTATTACTCGCGAGCACACATGGTGTCGTTTCCTTGCGGTACTAGCAACGCCTCGATTGATATGTGAGGTTTAATGTCCTAAAACCACCATATGATTATGAGAGACGCCATAGTGGACGGTTCCGGAAATTTTGACCACCTGGGGGTTCTTTAACGTGCACCCAAATCTGAGCACAAAGGCCTAAAACATTCCCGCCTTCATCGGAAATGCAGCTGCCGCAGCTGGGATTCGATCTCGTGACCTGTACTAGCAACGCCTCGATTAACTGCATATCGAGTACCAGTAATTATTAGGTGCTTCTTGATGACATCATTCAGCTACTCGCGATTTGTTGTGTCCAGGTATTTGTTAATGACCAGAACAGTTCCATCATCACCATTGGCGTTAGTCTTCGCGATGAAGATGCGCCACTTGTCATCAAAGTGGGCCTTCGCCAGTGCTCCCGTATTATACAGCTCACAAACTTTCAAGTATAGTTCGTTTCGAGAATATGTGGGTCTCTTGCAGAGGTGTTGCACTCCTGAGTTCTCCAGTATACAAGGCGCAGATATAGGCAGCAAGAACACAAGCGCATTTTATAATAAATTTAGGCTCCACCATGTTCTTTGTTTCTCGCGCACCGTGACCTCATAGTTTTAAATAAGTAGCAGATTATGCAAACGCGCAAAATCACGTTTCCCTTACCCTATCCAAGCCAGCAGCATGGTAGTTTTTCTGACTCTCGGCAGTGAGCGCCGCTGTTTGGAGGAGTCATCGGCCATACGCACCTCTGAATTTTCCCTCCCTCTGCAGGATTGATGGCATAGCGTATCATGTTATATTACCTAGAGAAAATAAGCGCTAGTGTCTATGCAGGCTACTACAGCCGCGCTTCTACTACCAAGGGAATAATATGAAGTACAGACCTCGGATCTGGTTCGCACTAAGAACGTTCCTGAGATTCCCGATGCTCGTTTGCCGAGTGTAAAAGAAAGGTAAGTGAAGTTGCTTTGAAATTAAGCTTGCTTCATTATTTGTGAGGGAAACCTGGACAATTTTAACCACCAGGGTATGCAGCGCTCTGCATTTGTGTTCCAAATTTAGAATCACAGCACCATGAATTATTTATTACAGCACTTTTTTTTTCACAAGTATAGACGGTCTTTTTGTAGAAATAACTGTACTACAGTGAGAAGAAACCCTTAACGTATCATTTTACGCGATGTCAGGTTCATCTGCCCAAGTGGTCTGCCCCCGACGCGTCTATCATTTTCTCATGAAGGCAAGTGAGAGGGGCTTGAAGATGCGGCATCTTAATTTCGCCGCTGTATTGCAGTGGATATAGGGCAGTTCTGGCGGGACATGCCAATAAAAAAATCTGGTATATCCATGTGGTATAAAAATGGGTATATCAGACGGAATATTATTAATATCACATTTTTTGTGCTTGTTGCTCTAATTTCATTTAAACTCGTGTATTGAAGTGACGTATCATTTTTTACAATGATGTGCGTGGACGGGGGGTGCTCGAAAGTTTACAGGCCACGCTGTCATGGGAATAGAAGCGATAGTGGCCTGATAATTTTTGACCATGCAGCTTCGCACCTTTTCTTCTTTATTCGCCTCATTTTTATTTTTGTATGAAACTGCCGCTGTGCTGCGTTGAGTCTTAAGTTCTCATCAAGTGAGCAGAAGACAACTTTCTATCGCTGCTCTTGTGTATGTTTTGGGAATTGGGCAAAAAAAGTAAAGTGGATCGAATAATGAAAAGTTAAACATGCCTTCAGAAAAACAGTTCAATGTTCAATACACATTGGTATAAAACGTCTATTCTTGTTTACTATCTATTGTACCTTTAGACGTTCACATACCGATAATGACCCTTGGTGACACTTGTCCATCACGATATGAAATGACTGGCAACGGGGATACACTTTCTGGAGACATTGCAATGTATGCACCAGAGCATCGCGGAAATTGCACGTGAAGCATTGGTGTTTCCAAACCGAGCAAGTGGAGCCAAATGAATTTTAACTAAATAGTTTTCTCAGCTTGCGGTTCACTGCAGTGAAGGGTGCATGATTAACGGAGTCAGTGAGCATCCTGTGAATTGTCCTGGCATGCAGCAACGTGTTGGCGAGCCACTTCCGGCTGGTGGTTTACTTTGACAAAGTTATGTATGATTGTTTCGCTCCTGCTTCGGGGAACGTAAGACAGCTAGTCGGGTCGTGATGCACTCAACTTCGCAGACGCGAGAGGCAGAGTTTCAAGCTTGAGCCGTGAACGTGTGACGGCCATCGCTTTGCTCTGGCGTGTACCTCGCTGCACGAAACTCCCTCGCGCAGCATTCGCCCGGGCACGTCGTTGTCTTCCGGTGGTGCTCGATGCAGCAGTTCTCGTACTGGATGGCCTCGCACTCGAATATCAACAATTGGCGGAGAATCGTCGTTGGTGAATTAGGAGGTTACTAGCGCTTGCACAACGCGAAAGACAAAGCACACAAATGCCTCGTCACCAAGTGAAGTCGCTTGTGGCTGCCAAGGTGAGCTCCAGACACGTTGTCGGAACTGCACTGAGGAGGACACCGTGCTGAAATGAGCCCACGCCACCTAGATGGCATTGGTAGGGCACCCTTATGCCAGCGTCCATTCGGATGCTGGCATCAAGGTTCTGTGCCGTCGGGTGGTGACTACCTAAGTGTTCCTTGTCGGTGTTCTTCAATGTCACAAGACTGTAGTTTTTTTCTCCACTCGTAGGCGGTGACTCCGACCTGACAATCAAAGTACGCGGGAACAAAAAGAAGTGCAACATACTTTTCCTATAATCACAGGTGACGCAGTTTGCTATGCGCCCAGTATCCATAACCACGAACCGGGAGCTCATGAATTCAACTACAGGGTCGCCTGAATTTCTGAAAGTTTTTTCTTGTTGTTCATTTCACCGTAGTCTGCTCAAGCAAATTTTAGCAACATCATATTCATGAATGAAATACGTCAGTGAGGTCTTCGCATAAAACAGTTTCGTGTAGAAACGAGAACTTAGTGCGATGTCCTGCACTGGCATGAAATTCTACATCTACACGCAGCGATGAATTCACGACGCTTTGCTAAAACTGTCCAATACAAATTCATTTCTGCAATGTTGCAACAAAATCCTAGCTGTCTTCGGCTTCTTTGAACAGCAAAGGCACTGCTATTGATTAAGTGATTGGCACAGCACCTCACTGCCTAAGCTGTGTGAGGAACGAGGCTCAAACTGTGTTGAAGATTCATAGATAGTTGGCTAGCTAACGCTATCCAATCTGAAGCCTGTACTTTCCAGTATATATTACAACGAGCACAGCGCTGTTTTTTATTCGAGGTTATTCCATGAAACTATGGCCGAAGACTGACCCATCGGCGCGCATTCTCGGAGGCCATGCAATTATATATGTCCCTTTTTTCACGCATAGCTATAATGATTGCCCCACGAAACGCTGTGTAGTGTATGGTCAGTTGCTTTTGGTAAGCCTAAGCTTTCGTCGGTGGTAAGAACTTCAGCGCATGTGAACTATGTCTCATTAATTACTGCAGCCTCCAGAATAGACTCAGGGGCACTCTTGCTACGCTTGCGCATCAGTAAAGCGAGCGTTCATCTCCCGTCCAGGACAAATGTTATTCAAGCAAAAGCGAACTTCCTCGGTCTTGTGTGGTTCCATTTAGCTTTATCTTGATAAATAATAATTGTGCTCACTCCACTTAGCATTCCGTCTTTCATCGCAGGGTTTCATACGTTCAATGAATAGCTACAGCGTCTGATCCGCTCATCGGTATCAGTCATGCACAGTTATTCGATGGTTATCTATTACGGGTTATCTAGCAGGCTACATTGCAGGTTATTTAACGATTTGGCAGGTTATTTAGCACTACACTTCAAAAACTGTCCTCCATTTTGTAATGATATATCATTTGCACTACGCTCGAACAAGGGGGTACAGAGGTAAGGTGCTCGACCACCAGGGCTGGACATATAGAAGAAACATGCATCTTAGATACTATCGTAAGTAGGCGTTGCTATCTTGTAACTGTATCGCGATACATCTGGCAAGGCGGTTGTCTGTATCTGTATCTGCGGTACATTAAATCATGTATCGCGTATCATAAGGTAAAAAAATACTGCTATCACAACACTACCGTGCGAAATGATAGTTGTTGACTGAATTTCACTCCTAAATGTGGTACTCGTACCACTAAGCCACCTGAATAAAACCTATGGCAGGGACATAATTTTATATTTCTGCCAGAGAGCACGAGAGAAAAGCCGATGAAATGTGTGCATCTTTTATCTTTTTTTTGGCGCAAAGCAAGACAACATGGCAGCGCTCGAGCAGTCTCGATAAAACAAGCGAGGAAAAGCAGACGTTTGCTAGCTTACCCACGTGTCTTTTGTTTTCTCAAATTTTTTATAACGTTCCCGTTGTATCAGGCCCATAACACTTACACTCTACTACTTTTCCACAGCTCGTATCACCGACAATGCATGCTGCGAGGATCGCACAAATTCTTATGCCGTTCTTCTGCATTGGACTTAATTACAAAATCTGAACCACGCGGTCGCTTTGCATCACGTGACTTTCTCAGATAAGTGATTTCAAGGTTCTTGTAGGCCTATTTCTAACTTACATGCGATCGACTTACGCCCAAATAAGATAAGCTAGCACCACCCATACCGATGCGAGTTTTAACAGAACAGGAGTTTACCTATGAGATATCTTGGCGTTCCTTATCCTTTCGTCTCTGCTATTTGAATCCAAAGAGCTCTTGAATACTTATTAGGATTGTTACCACTTGTTTTCTTAGTTCTCTTCGTATTGCATTCCATCGGCATCTAAGGCTATAAGCAGTTTTTTTTTACATGAAAGTGTTTTGTGCCGGGGTCAATCAATACTTCAGTGGCATATTTCCCTCACGGAAAAGACGTCGGAAACCGGAAACATGTACACGATTAAATGTCAAAGAAAAAAATGTTCCGTCAGTGTAATTTCGCCAATGAGCAAGACGTTTATTTTTTTTGACACTCTCACGTATCGTGTGCCATTTATGTGTGCGAAAAGTTCACTTTGCGTAGGTATAGAAAACTTCAAGGTGATGGTTGCATACGTTGCAGCAATCAGCTAGTTTTTGTGGCCGACAGCAATGGCCACTTCCGCCAAAAGCTCAATTAAGTTCTCAATCTTGCGATCGTTGGCGCTCACATCAGGCAGCTTGGGTAGTGCCTTGCAAGCTTGGGATCCTTCTTCGTAGTCGCCACACAGTAGATTCAACGACTCTCTGAACACTCCAACCAGCCAGTCGAGGGCGAAGCGCTGTCCGCCACTGCTTTCGCATGGCGTGAGCGACTGGTTGGCACAGCTCATCAATTCGTGGAAAGAGCTGCATGTGCATTTGCAAAAGGACCAATGTTTTACAAGAGTTATGAATAAAGCAAGTTTTATTAATGAGGTAAAATACATGCAACCATACACTACATTACAATGTGTACACTCTTTTTGAGTTATTCAAAAGGTTACGGGGGAAAATTTTTGAGAGAATGCCCACATCCCACACAATACACGCATAATTATACATTTCAAACATACTGGTAAACAACAAAAGTGTCTTCAAAATTTGGTGTCTTAAAATCACAGAACATAAACACGTTGTTAAACGTATCCGAGCGTTTTCTTATACTTAATGGGTATGTGTATAAAGTAAAATGAAGCGGGTGCAGGCACATGTCTTCGGACTTCTCACTTTATAAGCCTACGGAAAGCAAGTGGAACTATACTACTGATAATATAGGAAGTTTCGTGCAAAACCATGACATGGTTAGGAGGCATGCCGTACTGAAGGGCTCGAAACGATTCGACCAGTTGGTGTTGGTTAAGATGCAATGACGTCGAACGAGCACTGGCATCTAGCATTTTGTCTGCGTGCAAATGTGACCGCCATAGCCGGGATTAAATTTGAAACATCCGGGTTAGCAGCCGGACATCGTAGCTGCTAAACATTGCTTCGGACTTTTTTTTATTGATCCTTAGAACTAGGACATGGATGCCTAAGGGTGTCTTCTGTTTGTTCACTTATTCCTTTTTCTGAGCATGCCCCTTTCTTATGCCATAAAAAGAAACTACAAAGCCTAGTGTCCGGGAAAGAATAACAATGTGCCCGTGAGAAATTATTCTAGACTGCATCTAGGCCGTGCTGACTACTAGGGTATCTCAAAGAATTCAGGCTGACCTCGTCTGATCCAGCGCAATCGGTCTTCGTAGTGATCCTATCTTTATGTTGTTTATTAAGAAACGTGGTACAATTACCACTTATATAAAACCACCAAATAGAGTCTATTGGTTTTTGTTTACAACGAAAGCAGTTATGAGATCATAAAGTCCAATTGTGGCCCGTACATGTGTGATATCGCGTTTAAGAACGGCAAAGAAACAACCTGGCGTCACACAATGCGAATTGAGTACCAGTGCGTCGTGTGGTGCTCCAACCCGTTACAACAACGCCAGGTCGGTGCGAAAGGCACAGCACAGTCACAGAGAAAGCTAGAAGAGCGGCCTTTCAGAGCCTTTTCTAAACGCTCATTAGGTAAATGCTGCAATCACACTTGCTTGATGCCCACTATGGCATTATTAATAAATATTCAGGGTAGCAGGCCGGCATTCGCTATGCTATTTGTCGTCATTCTACTGAGAAGCGTGGCATTCGCTAAACTATGGCGAGGAATTTTGTGCCATTTGTTCATGCAGTGGCTGATGAGGATTACAAATTATGTCTACAGTGGGTATGAGCCACAGTTATTAGCTGAGCAAAAACAAGCTTTTGTAATAGGTTAAAGCATTGGACGACCCACTCGTTACGCTATTCGCATTGTGCGACGACTCCTTGTTGTTTCGCTGTTAAACACTTTTTAAGTCGTATTAACGCAATTGCTTTCAAGACATCATGCCCGCATAAGGCAAGTTTGCCAAGTCCCAAGCACCGGCATGGTTTGGTAGCAGAATACCGGGCTGGCACCCTGCGGACCCGGGTTCAAGGGTTCAAGCTCCACTGTGTCATTGGTGCAAGGTTACTTTTCTGTATTCGCGCGATGTGGTTACGGACACCAGCGGCGGCAGCGGCGAACAACTACGGCGCTGCTTGTGACCCGAGTTACGATCTCAAGATGGTTTTCGCTGTAAAGGTATAATTCTTCATAGTCGTCAGTCACAGCTTCATTAAAGTGCACATGTACCTTGAAAGTCTGTAATAGACATCGTACTTTCCCACAGAATGACTGGGTATGTTATAATGGACGCCTCTTCACTGCACGGAAATAATGATGACTTATGGCATTGAGTGCACCATGCAATTGATCTTGCTGTAGTTGCCCCGAGAGTGCTTAAAAAAGGGTTCTAGAAAGGCTGCTCGCTCAGCTTCCGCTGTGATTGTGCTGCGCATTCCGCGTAGGTCTGGCCGGTTTTCTTTTTTGTTTGTTTGATTGTTTTCAGGATGAACACAATATTCGGAAAAAATGTAGGCACATCCGGTCTTTCTCGTTATTGCATCACCCGGAAGGTAATCTGACATTTACGTTCGCGAACAATCAAAATGGAATTGATATATGAAATTCTGAGCACATTGTAAACAGAACAAAAGAAAAATCCTCGTTATACTCTGTAACGTTTACTGGTCATTTTCCCACCTAACTGATGATTTCTAAGATGTTTAGAATTATATTGGAAGGTTCCATGAAAGCGCAGTTTTTTTTTCACGGTCAGTAGAGCGCACAGAAAGCAGACGAACTAGAATTCCATATTTGGGTCATTCCTCACCAAGGACACCAGCCAACCAGCTCAAATGTACTTTAGCAACTGCGCTGATTTCTTGGCTTAAAAACAGTGGAGTGCAAGAATACTTCTGAGAAAGAAATTTTTGGTCACTTGGGATCCTTCAGAATTTCACACATGTCGTGTGGATCTTGCTTGTCAGAAAATTTATTCGGACAGCATCATTTCTCGTTGTATTATGAAATGTGCTTTATGTAAGTGAAGGCGCTCCTGGAAGGTGTTTGGAGCTCAACAATTATGTTGCAGTTTTGATTTTCATGCCCCCCTCTAGAAATTTCCACACAAAGTACTATAGTTTCATTGCTTCCCTTGTACTATTACACTATATATGAATATACTAGTGTTCAATACTTACTCTACGGGAAGCAAGAAAAAATAAAAAAACGAGTTGAGACTGTGCGTTAAGTGTGATATGTACTTGCCGGACATATATGTCAGAGCAAAAGGGAGAGTGAGTGACAGTGTACGTATGTAAACTTGGTGTCACCTCCGTGTTCTGTTCTCAACATCTTTGTCGGTCCTCCACTTTAAAAAAGTGTAATGTCTCGCAACTTTAGTGAAGGGGCCACTGCGTATTGTTCGTTATAATTAGTACATCAACACCGTAACAACGATTGCATATTTTACTCACCAGCACGTGTAGAAGATTACATCATTAGTGCGTGCCTTGAGTACAGCTCTCCGAACGCTTTCTCGGAAGGTCGTCCAGCATGAGTTTAGCTTTGTGCCGACAGAGTTTATGCAGCCGACGGCTTTCGCAAACGCTGTATAGAAAAGGGAGTTAAATAAATAATAGCTGACAATGGTTATTCGGTAAAAATAACAATGAATAGTTCATTAGATTAAATTTTTGTGCATTCGTACATTCATCGGCCAACTTTAAAGGAAACAGAGCCATTCATGCGGGCGTGTGTCCACGCAAGGTACAGTCCTGAAGAATATAGATTCAACATAGGTTTTACACTGCCACACTAGGAGTGAAAATTTCACCCTACAAGGTATAAAGCTTTGCTTGTGATGAACAACTGCAGCTTTGCGTGGTTGCGTGTGCACTATCAACGCCTCCACGAGATGATTTGCAAGGACACGCCTTCA
Organism: Rhipicephalus annulatus; assembly: GCA_013436015.1. NCBI lineage: Eukaryota > Metazoa > Arthropoda > Arachnida > Ixodida > Ixodidae > Rhipicephalus > Rhipicephalus annulatus. Next base: position 310,238 of record WOVY01010337.1, read on the forward strand.
CTGCCTTCTACCTGTATAGGTGCGTTTGGAAAACATCAGTTTATTACTACATTTAGACTTTTTATTCGTGGCCTAGCAGTCGAGAATTTCAGCTTGCGTTTTGTTCATAAGGGAATCATCTGTGATTCCACTCGACTGCAGGCCATCACCGAATTGACTAAACCAGCACGTATCATGTAATTGTGCACTTTTAGAGATACTTCTCACTTTTAAAAAAAACTTCACTCGAAACTCCCGACTAAGCGGCTTCAAATCAAATCAGCCTTGTGTATTCAACGCGCGAAATTGCGACGGACACATTTATTTTTGTTCTTTCTGTCTAACGGTGGCCACCCATGGCAAACAATCGACGCAGTTCTTCAATACCAATTTGAAATACCTTAACATAGAGGTGTTTCTATCATTGCTCAAAAATGCCGCTACATTGAACGCGCCTCGATTTCAACTGAGCGAAAGTGCCACAGGCACACTCGTGGTGACACCGCTTAGGTGCCCACCATGATTTTTTGAATTAAATGTATATAAGAAATGTTGGTGCCAATGTGTGTGCCTGCTACTACAACCCTTGCACAACAGTCATCATCACACGTTACAAAACAAACACTAGGCTGTACAAAGGCACAGAGTACAGCTTTCACGCACTGGGTCTAAGTTGTTCCATACAAACTTCTGTACACGCAAGACAGTAGTTGTAAAAAACAAGTGATCACCGAATTCAAATGTTCTTACCAAACATGAAAGTTTACTAATGTGTTGCCAAAGATGATCATGCCTTTTCGGAGCAGTCTCTCAAATGCTGCCCTGTATATGCAACAGTTTGGTTTTTACATAGAGTGATCTGCCAAAATAAAAACAACAGAATATTGTAGCAAAACATGCCAATTAGCAAAAATGTGAACACAATTTTTTTCTGACTTTGTACTTTTTGTAATATTTTTGATTCCACCAAGTATTGAACTACTGCAAGTGCAGTAGTGCATGCGCACTGGTTTCTCTTCGAAGCTATATATGCTACTGAAGTCTGAAAGTTCTCACAGCATCATCGAAGGAGAACGTCAACTGCGAGTCGTTTGTTGAGCCTGGGGCACCAGGAACAATTCTGCGCTGTTGTAACGCTTTAGGTCTGCAGTGCCCCATAGCATGTCACGATGGGATTGTATTGTGATCGTTGTTACGAGCTGGGAGGTAGCAGGATCTCTACCTGTTCAGTGTTGGGGGTATATGAGAAGAACGGGGGCGCTAGTGTGTCATGATTTTGGATGCTGAACGTCATCACAATTATGACACGTGCGTCGCAAACCGTGGCTGTGCTTGAATTCCTACCGTACTTCTATGGGTTATCCCTAGGGCTGCTGAGGAAAGAGCACGTTAACTTCACTCAATGAAAGATTATTGAATTATTCGCACAGTATTACACGTTCTCTAAAACCATGTATTACGGAATGCCATGCTGCGGCTGCATAAATGCTATAGTGTCCCATCTGTTCAAGGACTTAGGGAAAGGTGTACAGTAGCAGTACCAATAACTCCTAAGAGAGGGCGTTCAATCATCCAGTGCAGGAATGCAAGTGATGAAAATAACTGTAGAACATGCTGTACAAACTCTACGGCCGTGCCGCCCTACTTGACGCTAAAGTCGTTGTCGTATTAATTATTCAAACACATATTTTTGTCATGAGAATAAATGTTGAATGCAAAAAGAAAGAGACAAATCTAAATATAACTTATTCTACGATATACATACACCAAATGAAACTTCGCTCAATTCTGCAGCAATCGTTTTGCACGTGTGTCGCTACACTTGTTTCTTAGCTAGATTTCTGTGTCGCTAAGCACACTGACATTTAGCTCTAACATATAAATGATTTTTTTTCCTAAGTGAAGGTGCGTTTTGACACAGAGTTTCACGACATGAAGATGTCTCAATTCATGATGTGATTGACCAGCTCAACCCCGTTTCGAATCTGACAATGTGGCACGAAGCATTCGCTGGGGACGAAAATGAAGAATGTTCTTCATAATACTAGGGAAACTCCGCACAAATGATATGTCCAGTGATAAAGAAATTAGAAAGAACAAGCAGCATCTTATTAGCACTCTCCCCAAGTTTTCGTGACGTGGGAGAGGGCTCAAAGACTCTGAGGTTATTCGGCTGAACACACATCAAGACGAAGGAGCTTGATGTGTAGTAGTTGGTGTAACAGAATCTACGCCGGCCAAAAACATGGGTATTATAAGAAAACACATGCGATTGCCTGCTGTGTTTCTTTCTGGAACTCGTGTTTTAACAGCAAGACTCTGGGATCGTCTGAAGAAAACGGGGTGGGAACTCCACAGAAAGCGGGAATGTACCAAGTATATCGTACTATAGCATAGCCATGCACAGAATATTATAGCAAAGTGTTGATAAAGGAAATAGAGCAGGATGAGAAAAGCAAGGAGGATGTAGGGGAGAGACCAAAGCATTTAATAGCCTTGCGCTGTGTAGTTTAGGAAGGGTAAGACCCAGGCAAGTGGTGGTGGGCAGTATATTTATGACATAGTGTGAAGCAGGACAAAGAGAATGAAATAGATGAAGTGAGAGGGTAAAGCATAGCACAACCTTGCACAGTGTAGCATTATAAGAAATGGGGGAAAAAGCTAGTGCTATGCAGCTCCCAAGGATCACGGGAGGTTGAGCCCATGAGAGAAATAGTTAGAGTGCGAAAAATGGGAAAAGGAATAGAGAGGGTAAAGCCTTGCATTTCCTTGTGTAGTGTGCTAGAAAAAGAAAGGTGGAAACGTTAACGATGTTGAGGATCACAGAAATGTAGAGGGAGGGGGCTAAGACAGTTCATACCGCATAGCAAGGGGAAAGAGAAGTGGGAGTAAGGAGCTGCAAAAGGAGAAGGGGAAAGGGTAGAGCTGAGGTCTCAAATACGCCAGCCGCAACTTCCCAAGCAGCAATCAAGAGCTGCACCGGGGTCCCAACAAGGCTGCAGAAATAATGTTTTTTCTTCTTCTAACCGATACTACCATCACCACGCAACAAGTTTCCTGGCTTGGCTAAATAGCACTCGCCTTACTTTCTCGCCTAATGAAATGAATAAGGCATTCTTCTGGTAAGCTACAGAGACGGGACTGCTACCAAGTATTTTTTTTTTGCGAGGCACCTCATGCGGCTACTATCAGTCGAGACATTCCCGTGGAATAAAAATTAAATGTTTCAAAATTTGACATGTGTTTAGGACAGATATCAAAATCGGTGTTCAGATTTTAAGAATTGCGGAAACCGGTGTTCACTTGTACGATACCTGACCACAAATCTCCTTCAAAAAAGACGGTTATATGAAATATAAGAAATTATTTCTGTCAGATGGTAAATTTAGGGGACATTTTCTTCATTCATACCCCCCCCCCTTTTCTACGTCCACCAGCTTGACTGCCCGGTCTTTCTGTCCTTCTGGAACTGAAATTTGTTACTCTGGTTCACTAGCTGATTCGCCTAGCTAAAGGACTGTTCTAGCTCTACCTGCGATGAAGTATGCCACAGTTATCTACACTATAGTATGGCAAGAGGGTGCGAAGGGAAAGCGAGGGAAAGAGAAGGCAAAGAAGAAGTGGAAGGCCAACAGCTCCACCGTTTGCCCAATATTCTCACTACTAGTGCGTTGCTGCCTCAAACTGGTTGATTATCGTATTCAATAAGTTCAACTCAACCATATTTGTTAATATAATGAAAGGCAATTAATCTCCTCATTTAAAAAAATGACCTCCCGCAAGGCAGGCTTTCCATACCGCTTAAGTAAACATTGGGAATTGTACCTTCATGCTGTTTTGAAGCCACGTTGCAGACACCTTCTACGCTCTCCTTAAAACCACGGACAACCGGTAACGAAGCGACCTTGGTCACACCTTGCATGCACTCGTTGACGAACTTCTCAGTACACATGACCTGTTGTTTGTGGCTCCTGTAATTGAAAAAAAAGAATTGTTTATAAACAGATGATATTATGGTGTGCCCGTGCTTGTCTGCTTTGTCGTGCTGGGTTTCTGTTGCATTCTGTGGATACGCTAATGTGATTCCAGCACGCGTGCCGAGAAAGCTTTGAATTCCTACATATAAAAAGAGTTTTTGCCATTCTGCTTGCGTTTTGTTTACCGTAGCTGCTACTGTCCTTGCCCCTTTCCTCCACATCTGATTCTATGCCCCTGACCAATGAGTTAGTGATCAATTGAGCATCTAGGATACAGACATAATTGTACTGCATCAAGGCATTCTAAAGACCAGCCAACAGTATCTTACTTTTTACACCCCCCCCCCCCTTATCCAGCTCAGCAATTCGTAGAGTAGACCGCAGCGATCACGTTTTCGGAATATTACAGCACTGCGCGCTGTGCAGTGCTGTAAAAAACGGTTCCAGTGCACTTTTCCTGCACCTGAACAACCTCCTTCCACGCGCAGTAACATCAACTCGGTAATCGGCGACGTGACGCAGCACGCAGCTCGTCGATTGGTCTAAACCAGATCTCAGCAAACCGTACATGGAGTCAACGAGAGTTTCTGTTAGCACGGTATCCTCCCAGAGCTACCAGAGAGTTATTGAATTAAACAAGTTGCGAAACACCCCGTAGGCTCTATGTATCAAAATCCAGACACGTCAATGCCCCAGTTTTGGGGAGTGAGCAGACTGTCGCGCCACCTGTTGGCCAGCACATCCGCTATTAAAGGCATTATTTGTGTATTGTGTTGCTGCCCCCCGACGGCGCGACAGTTTGCCGACTCCCGAAAACTTGAGCCAACTGCATGTACAGGTTTCGGAACGCAGTTTTGCTGCAAATCATTGTCGGCCGCAAATTGAGCGACTAGGCTGAGCTGAAGCATCGGCACCTGGAGAACAGCTAGGCATCTCAGCAAGTGGAATTCCGTTGAGACTGATTGAGTTCACCTATGACGTCAATTGCTAACGTCGTGCCACGTTGCCAAAAATGATGGAGTCACGACGACGAGCTATGCCTTGCCCTTCCTCTGAGGGAAAAGGGTTTCAAGACTGCGCGAAAATTTTAAACCAGCTGAAACCGATGTTCTAACCCCGCTGACTTGTTTATTATAGCATGCATTCGCAAAACTCTTGCGGCAACATATTCACGAAGTAAAAGTACACTTATTTATCTTGATAACAATATTTCGACCTTGGGGTTGTCTCACACCGTCCAATGACTATTATCAATCGTGCTATTCCGCTTACATCTTTTGGTTGGCCAGGGTGGATGAGAATGGCAAACCAGCCTGCTTCGGCTGAGCTATGAAAAAAAGGCACTGATGTCTACAGGGAAGGTATCCGGTAGTGATAAGCTTTGAGCGTCTGGCAATAACTTCACCATGTTTGCTATCGGCAACATTCAGATCCCAGACACCTAAGTGGTGGTGCGGGAACCATCGCCCCTAGGGCCCTCATCACTGGGTATACGTCAAAGACAGCCAACCTCAAGTGAATGCGCGTGTGCTACAATAAAAACACCTTTTCCGCTGGTCCCGTAGCTTGATTTTTTTGAAAGTCAAGGACCTAGAAAGTTTCTTTCAGTAGTCCACGCGTCAGAAGAGCCGGAAGCTCATTAAAGGAAACTGCGAGTATGATGCAGAAGAATAGGAGTTATTTCATTGGGTAGAAAGTCACAAGTTCAACGAATATCAGAGACTAAGTGAGAGGCGCATATATGTATATATATACATTGTGATGACTAAGAGCGGCACTGACTGTCAGGCTAGGCTAGCACGAGAGCAGCTTGGGCGAAGCAGAGAAGCAAGAAGAAGGAGAATTGAACAACTCGCTGGCAGCTTCTCCTAACTGTTTTTTTTTGTGAAGTACATGAGACAACATAGCATTATCTCATTTCCTGCATCAGATATTCTACGTTGCTAAATAATACTTAAGGTACCGTTTGACGACTTACTAGACTAGATCTAATTGTATCAAATGTGCTTTCGTTCAGCACTTCGTTTCTGGGCCATAGTGGCGGGAAGGTTGCTGATGCATCGAAGATATACATTATATGCTCAAAGACAATTAGGTCGCACAGGCAACTGATACTTCTCTTGTCTAAATTGCGGTAAACTTCTAACTATTATTGCCTAAATTACCCAGCTCAGAGTAAATACCTATATATACCTACAATACGCATATATTGGTAGTATTTGCCATTTTCTTACCTTTCTATTTTCATCCTAAACTATACGAAAGTTAATCTCATAATTAAAAATTTATTTTGAATACTACCCGGTTTCGGCCAATTGCCCGGCGTGCGTATGTGGCACTGTTTAAGGTTCTACTCTACTCTGAGAACAGGTGTTTTGTCTGTCTCTCTCTCTTTACAACGGCGCAGTTTGACAAAAGAATACTGCGGCTGATGCCACCTGTACCTAGCAGGTCGTCGGCAGCGCTCTTCGCTTCCTCTAGGAACGCCGTTCGCGCTTCTACAGTCAGGGACTTCACTACTCTACCACTACTCCAGCTACCAAATGAATCATTCGCGGACAGCGTCAATGCATCGTCGGTGGTTACAGGCTGCAATTTGTCAGGAACCTTACTACCACCCTCGTCTGAGAAAGCGCACGAGCTCCTGTCAACCAGAAACGTCACGTACGCTTCCTGTGATATGGATCACGGGCCCAATACTGTTCTAACGAGTGAGCATCCGAGGGGCACAGGTCGAGCTTCCTCGCGTACCCCGACGCCACCCAGACAGCGCGCGTTGATTTGTCCGTGAACGCTGTCCTCGCTTCCCGTCCGGATATCCTCTAGTTCAATGCTCAATGAACCCCACAGCATCTTTGGGATGCTCTACAAGCTTCCTCGGATAAGGAACCTGCTACCGTGGCCGCAACCTCAAGCTTAGCCGAGAATCACCGAGAGCTCAGGTGTGTTCTCGCACAACTCTCACAGCAACTTAGCGGTTTGGCATCGGCACACCTGCTGCTCAACCATCGTCTGCACTCTGTGTACTACCAGAGTTCTACGAGTTTGAGAACCACACCGACCCTTGGTCGGCGACCATCAACACTTTAGCAGTACGTGAGGCCTGGACGGAGCCGCAAAAATGACCCGTGTTCGTGGACCACCTTCGGGCAGGTGCAGTGGCGGGGCACCTGTATGAAGGCGTGAAGCAGCGGTCCTGGGTGGAGTGGAGCTCCAAGATCATAGCTGCTGTCGACTGGATTCAATTTGCCTTTAGCGAGTCCAAGGCTTTCACTGAGAACAGGGCTCAGGAGAGGCACCTCGTTGAGGCTGCAATGGTTCAAATGGTCCATTGCAGTTTATCGTATGACAACATAGACAGCATTGAAGACATCCGTATTGTCGATCCTGATGGAAGTTGCAGTTGTCCTCATCTGCAAGTCCTGGACCTTAAACCGGTATTTGAGCCAAATATATTGCCGCCAAACGTTCCTCAGTAGGAGATACTGCAATAAAACTCGTCGTCATCAGGACGCATGGCATAACTCATTCCTCTTGTTCCGGGCCATCTACAAGCCGTCGAACTCTAGAACGCCGTGATCGTGAGCAGCACAATGAACCATACACCATTTCTCCAAGCAGACATTCCAGATAATGCCCACAGAATGAGTCCACACATGTCGGAGCCGTATGCCGAGATTGTGGCAAGACGGAGTTTTTTGTCCGAAACGTGTCGCTGCAGACCAACTCTCCGGCTCGTGAGACTGCATTCTACAGGGACACGTTATGCGCATGGGAGACTTCGGCAAGGACTACCAGCTCGGCTACTTCAGGGAGCTGCACACCAAGTAGGCTCCAAGATAATTAGCTGCGTCTCAATTCATCTCAGGGAATAACCTGCTCAGCGATACATATGCTTCGCAGAATACCTATGTGCAGCTGGACTCGTCGTATGAAGTACGCTAGACGCCAAAATGCGCAATACGCAACAGTTAAGCATATTGTCCAGTCATCAGAACAGCGACCAGACAAGCGTCAGCGTTTTTGGATGGGCCTACTACCAAGACGAAGCAGTCAGTGCCATCCGCAAGAACCGTCACCAATATTTCATGTGAAGTCACTTCATGGCGAGGTACGCCATGTATCACCAAACTGCCAATTCCGTCCACGAAAGGAGCCTTCGACAGCTTTTCATGCAATGTCATAGTGTGACGGATCTCGACCACCGCGACACAGTAAATGTGGACAGCCAGATCCGCCATCCTAAAAAATCCAAGTCAAGCCCGAGTGATCACGACGACATAGCCTAAACAACCCACAAGGGGTTAACGAAACCACTTTCTTTGCAAAGTTGCAGCGTGGTCGAGGTGGTCGACCATGACGACACAACCGATGTCTCAGTTTTTACTTCACTGTGTCTGAAAAGTGCGCCCTTTTCGAAAATGGTCGTTGTGTGACAATTGCAGTGAGCTTTGTGCGCCCGGTAACTACAACAGAATCATTCCGATGACTAGCCAAGACGTACGATTCTCCCCACTGCAAGATAACGGCGCGCGATCGAGCATACACCCTCTTATTCTCTACGCGGGCCAAAGTACGCGTGAGAGATGAGAGCCGCCGCGCGCTCACCGTGCCATCTTGCTGATAATGCTGAAAACCCCATAGTTCAACCCTGAGATGCCCGCCAACAACGGTAAGGTAAGTGGTAGATATGAATAGCCTGCTGTTAAACCGTTGTAAGAGGCACCCCTCGGTGGCTCAGTGGCTAACGCCTCGCACTCACGACGCGGAGGTCCTAAGGTCGATTACGCGTGGAAGTGTTTATTCTAAATTCTTCTCTTTCTTGCGTTTTCATATATATATATATATATATATATATATATATATATATATATTGTGAAGAAGAAAACGCATCGTTGGTAAGCAACATCGCCACCGCTTGGGTACTGGGTGCTGGGCTTCTCTCGCTCGGCTCGTGCTGATCATCGCCGGCATCTGCTTGACCGTTGCTCTGGCCCGATCGTGTTTCATTGTTGAACCACCGTCGCAACAGTCGCCAATAAACCCTTTTTCAATATATATATATATATATATATATATATATATATATATATATATATATATATATATATATATATATATGAGATATGACACAATGGGAGCGTTGTCAACAAGGATAAATATACTTATTTCCCAACAGTTTCGGGAGGGGTCCGTTGGGAAATAATTATATTTATCCTTGTTGACAACGCTCCCGTTGTGCCATATCCCATACCTTCACGAAGACTAACTGGCCCATTGAAATATTACTCCCACTATATATATATATATACTAAGCATGACATCGACGCCGACGTCGACGTCAACGCCGGCGACAAAATCCAGCCGAGAGTTTCCATATATTTGCTATCGCAATAAAAATTCCATGTGACAAAACCACTGACGTGCCTTCGCGCCCCGGGATTCTGGTGCTCTCTAACGTTCTGCATACGAACTATGCGCTACCTTCCCAACGGTTCATGACAATGGTAAGCAGCCACAGTCGTTATCACTTTTGTGGCCGATAGTGAAACATGTTCATCGCAAAGCCACCACCATCGTTGCGGCCTTGTCGAGGCAGCACAATCGGGCAAATGCTATAGTCATTCGTGCGCAGAATGTTAGGGAGCAGTATAGAATCATCGTGCGCACAGGCGCATGAGCGCGCTTGTCACGTGGTGTTTTTTTGCATTTCACAGGCATTTGCAATTAGTAGGAAAACAGTAAAAATCAACAGATATAAATCTCGCAAATGTCTAATCGGGCGCTTGGCTAACCAATGAACAACTTTCTCACTGGAATGTGCGGCACATTTTTGTTGCTTGAAAAGTTAGTTATTAAAAGTGACCTACTTGGCAATTATTCAGAACACAAGAAATAGTCTGACTCACTCCAGGCAACAGTCAGCAAGAGGCATTTGATCGCGTCATCATTGAGTCTGCCGGCATATTTTAACCCTGGCTAAGTATAGCTGGGGCACCCTTTTTATATAATCCTCAGCGAAGCACACACGATCAGCCAAGTCCGCTTTGTATCTCTCGGTCAGTTGTCAGATAGTTTTATGATGAACAGATCACCTCAGCAATTTTCGCCTTCTTAGTTGCATTTCCGCTTTAACTTTCGGTTTTCTGCGTGTCGTAGTGATTTATTACGTAGCTACGTCAACATCGCGTACAGAACTCAAAGACAAAGAACTGACGAGGACTAGTGCCGTCCTTGACGTTTTTTTCACGTAGCTATGAAATGAATACAAGCCCGGCCACACACCTCGTTTTATTAATAATTTTTAACAGTTGTCTGTCGTTCTTTATTACATACTAGATAGGCTGATATGTGTGTGACCACTTTCCCTTGGTACGACCGATAGAAAGCAAACCTCAAAGTGGTGACGACAAACATCTTGTTATTTGCTTGTTAGTCACACGTGCAATCATTTCTTCTTCGGAAAGGAAACCTTGGACCTTCGATACGTTCATGCGCAATGTCTGGTGTTAAAGACCACTTCAGAATATGGTAATTAGAGGTGCGACATAAAACAATTTTATCGGAGTTAAGGTTTCTAAGGTTCTCCGTGAGGTTTACGCAAAAGATTAACACTAGAGTCACGTTATGACACATTCACCCGCGAACTGCAGTGGAGGATACTTACCAACGCCGACTAAATTTCAAGGACCGAAAGGCTGCCGCAGTGACGTCATAAGTTGGGGGCCCAGTTGCCCAACTGAGCATGCTCAGTAAGACTTTTTTTCCACATCTTTTATTCGGCCCAATCTAGCCGCAGCAGCTACAAGAGCGGGAGCTTTGGTTCTCCTAAAACGTGAACGAAACACAGGCTTTCCGCCGCGTTCGTGGCGTAACTGGGCCCCCACCCTCTGACGTCACTGCGGCAGCCTTTCGGCCTTGAAATTTAGTCGGCGTTGATACTTACCCAACTCATTGAACGCCCGTACACAGTGCCTTCTCCTTTCGGCTTCGTCCGACTTGAACGTTCTTATTCAGTACTTTATACCCCCACGCAACTGTAGCGTCGACTACGCGTTTCTTTGTAGCGCACGACACTGCTGCGTCAACTTTTGTTTTCGCCACAAATACTTGATGGCGGTTTTGCGGCGTGTCTGACTAGTGGAGAGAAATGCTTAGCACTTTATCTTGGCGTTTAACGAAAAAACCTCGCAATATCAGGATAAATTGCTGTTTTGCACTCACTAGCTGCACCTGCTTCCATAACATACTGTGCAACAGAGTCAGGTTTTTCAGTACTTCACACTGCTCTGACAAGTGGCACAACGCGTCAATACATCAGAGTCTGACGTCTGTCGACGCTGTTTAACACAGGCACACAGGCTGCGAATACTTACGCACAAGACTTTTTGAAGTTCTCCCCAGAAGAGGGAAGCTGTGTTGTCTTCGCGTATGGCACGTAGTCGTCGCCACAAGCTCGGAGAGTCTCCAGCTTGCACCCTGCCTTCAGCTGTGCTTGACATGGGCCTGCGACTGAGCAAAGTGGATGAGTGCAGACGTGGCTGCGGTTCTTCAACACCGCGATACATTCCAGGGTGCGATATGTCTACAGAGATTTATGGGCTCTCACTTTGCCGAAACATTGGTGCATCTTCGCAGGGCACATAAGAGCTTGCAAACAAGGTGATATTGATGTTATCACAGCACAAGCACTTACTGGCGACAAATGAGTTATTCCTAAACAATTAGGAGACCCTACATTTTAGCCTTTAGGAGTTGCATGCGATAGCGACATCCTGTTCGCAGTACGTACTTCACTTATTGCATGAAACCTGTTTGAATTTGCTATGCACACACTACGGGGCCTTAAGAAAACAGGCGCAGTAGCATGTGTGCCTTTCGTAGTGAGGTACCGGCTTTGAACCATGGAGCCTTTATGACAATCGCATAGTCTGACGCCTTTTGGCAATGGACGCTTGACCACGCATTATTACTGCTATATTTCATGTTGCATTGTGAATCATTATAAAGGATGCGTGTGTTTGTGAAGCATGAAAGCTACTTTCACTGCATTACAAAGCAGAGTAAAATCTTTTCACTGTTCGCGCAAGCAGAAGTGTGTCCGTAGGGCAGAACATCCGCTTGCCACCCAAAAGACCCAGATTTGAGCTCCACTCGGACCCCAACAATCCTGGTTTTGTCCCCAATGTGCTCCGTGGTTTTATTTTTTTCATTTATTTAAATAATTTGCATTGTTCTCGATTTTTCGGTTAAGCATGAGATAATTTTTCGCTCACAACCGCCGACGCCGACGTTTCTGCGAAACGAGCTTTTTAACGCTGTCGCGTTAGAACTGCATAAAAGGAACACATGCTTTACGTCGCAACAATCTGTAGGCCTTGCGCAAACACTGGTAGCTAAAGTTGCGTTCTCTGGAAATATTTTATATTTTGCACGGACAGCAAAATATCTTTTTCTTGTGCAAGAATTTAAAACAAATAAAATCTAATAAATAACGGAAACGTAATGCTTTGATAACCAAAAAAAAGCACGCTCTAGGACTCCTTTGTATAACAGGCAGTCATATATGAAATATTGTGGCACAATTTCGCTAATCATGTTTATTGCACGCCTGCTAATGTGAAATGAAAGTGTGTCAAGTTTGAACGAGAAATGTTTATTTGCAAGTACTTTATGAGTGTACGCGTATGGAAAACCACCAAAATTATAAATACCGAAAAAACTGAATAACAACATTCGAAAGAGGCTCCGTACTTGCACAAGGTGATCAGGAGGGCTGAAATTCTCAATATTTGTAGCCAAATTCATCGTGTTTTTTCTCGAGCGGCAACTCTCACTTTTTTTTTACTTGTATTGCAGCATCATTTCTTTGAAGGGGCACTTTCGCACTGCGGTGCTATTTAATTGTGAGACAAGCTTTTCCAGTGTAGAGGCCAGGCTCGATCCGAATTTGCTTTGAAAATATGAGTTGTGCTTCTGATACTTTTTTAAAAGGCACACATCGTCGAACAAAAGAAACGTGATGTGATGGATTACAAGCTCACATCATAGTGTTCTTGATCATGAACAACACATTTATCACATTATGCGTTCCTCTGGTGAGAGGTTTAAGACCTTTATAATTAAAAATGATGTGTTAGCATTGCTTTTAGAGCATTGTGACATGTCGGCTCTGCATAAGATTGCTAAATAACCAACAAAGGACTACTTATGTCAGGCTAATCTTCTGATGCACACCAAACTGGCACCTTCAGTTTCAGTTTAATAGGTGACGGGTGGTCTAACTGTTTTGCATGTATGTTTGAAAAAAAAAAACTACATAGACTGAAGCTTTACACAACGAATTGAAAAGCAATAAATTGCGCATATAAAATTTATAACATCAAAAAACCGAATTTCCAGAAAAAAATTTTTCCTCTAGACTGTTCTGCTATGGACTGAAGCCTGAAGTTTTTTTCCTCTAGACTGTTCTGCTATGGAAAACCAACTTGCCCAAAAAATCAGTGCTTCCTCCATTTTTGGAGTTTGCTGTTCGAAATGAATCATGAAAGAAGTGTGTTTTTTAGTTGATCTTGTAACGATGCATAGATTAATATGAGACCGCTTAGAAAACGCCTCAATATCCACCTTCTTTTTTGTTTTCACGTATACTCAGTTCATGTTCAGACGATGTTTTAGAACTGCATTACTGCATTGAAACGGCAATTTAGCAGGAAATCAAGCTTTGGACTAGCGCAAACCTGTAGGCATGTACTTGAGTCTATCAAAAGTAATGTCTATCAAGAGTAGTTGTTTCGACAAATTGTTCCCTCCCGGTGAAGCAAACGTTCCAAGGAGGGAAGAACTACAGACGGGAAGGGGCAGGGAGTTTAACCAGGCAGAAGTTGGGGTAGGAGGGAAAGGGGAGTAAAAGATGAAAGACTTGCTTTATACGATTGAGCAGTATTATAGGCGCCAGCATCTTACGACAGTGCGGTGCATGCGGACTTCTCAGAATCATCACCGAGTGTTGTTCTCCATCCATTCGATGAATGGGAATGAAATGCAATAACTTTATTTTTGCGCGTCCACTCGGGACATTCACTAGCACGTGGCGGGTCGCTCCTACGTAAGGACAGGTAGGCCTAGCCTTTTCATCACGTCGCAGGCCTGTTGGATTGGTTATATTTTTGCTTCCGAATCGGGAAGACGTTGCGCAGCATCTCATCTGCTCAATGTATCATCTTTTTCGCCTCGTAACACGGAGCATTGCCTGGGCGTGTGTTCCGGCTTGCGAAACCTGAACAAAGCACGCATCGTTGACGTCTCAATTTTGGGGCAGCAGGGTTTAGATACACCCTGACTCGCATGAGTCCAAGTGTCAACGCGGGATGCCTGTTCAGCCCCACGCCAATAAATATTCTGGGAATATTTGCTTTACTTTCATTTAGAGAAAAAGCGATAAAATTTATTTTCCCCTTCTCAAAGCTTTCACAAAATTACTCTTGTCTTCAGCGTACGCATGCATTAAATGTGAAGAGACCTTCATGTTCACTGCTTGCGCCAAGACACTTTTGAGTGGTTCAAAGGTATCATTTTCTAGAAAAGCTTTTTTTTAAAGTCTGTGAGTTACGAACGTCTTCATTAGGAGTTATAAAGCCTCTCACTTAAAATGGTTCACCTCTAAAAACACGTCAGTCACGCAGTCTGGGCTATGCTATTAGTAGCTCTCCTAAATTGACGGTACATAAGCCTATTGCAAAGCTCGGCCATGATTGCTCCGCTAAGTTCTTCATGCAAGGACATTTATTGCGACCTACAGCTCCATGTCGGACTGCTGACTAACTATTCTACATTTATTTCACCCTTCCTTTTTTTATGCCAGCACATCATACAGCGTTACATTGAAAAGGCTCGCACCAAAATAAAACTTACCAATCAGCAACGCCCAAAGTAGTACGGCACCGACACCATGAATTCTTGACAGCATCATCGGCGCTTTTGCTTGCACGCTGTCCCGAAAGAAAGGGTCGCCAGCCGCTCAGTTCACGCAATTTAATTAATGTGTGGGCACGCCCCCGATGGTCGGGCAAGAAACGTAAAACCAAAGAGAAACAGCAATCTTGCCACGGAAACACGTTCCATGTTGGCGCAATGCTGCTTCGGCCTACTCTTAGTATGCAGTATTACTATCCTATAGCAACGTAGTTCATTTAAAAAAAAAGACGAACGACGAACATTGCATGTGGAAAAGTTATGTCTCCGCCAAGAAAACCGTCGGAATTGTGAACTCACATGAAAGACATTGAATGGTTTCTTTTTTCTTGCATTAACACCTATTGACGAATAGCTTACGCACTCTCATACAGTTCTGCAACTGTGTCAAAGCTTAGGTGCCTGTAATCAACTTGTTCTCAGTGCATTAAAAAGAATCTACAATTGGCAGTTGCTCGTGAGGTCACCAGCGAAAGCTGGAAATTAGAGAGCCGCTCCGTTACCTATCGTGCAAGGACAAGACATCCCGTTCCAGTGGTCTCCAAGTCACTGCAGCGCACTGGGTCACGAACATTCCGACCCAGGTGCTCGATCTGCACACGTGAACAGGAATTCATACTGTTTTGAGAGACAGATGCTGCAATGAAAATTCGAGAGACTGCCAATGAAGACATAAAGTTCTTGTCAAACCTACTAAGTTTACAACGCTGACTGCACAGACTGCACTCGGTTCGCAGACTTCAAGCTCCGTCCGAACTCTTTCGACTCGGGAAAACGGTGGTTTGCTCACAGTAGCTTCGAGGCAATTTTACCAAAACGTTTGCCTTGGAACATACTGCTGCTTGCGATCACTGCGGCTGTGATGGCACGATAGACCACGGTCTTTGTCGCTATCTTCCCAACAGTGCGCGCAGATGGTTGTTAGCTGCTGGGTTAGCTCTCCTTGGCAACGGTTCATGAGCGATTGCTGGCATAAACTGTGTTCGCACTGAAAATCAATCGAGGCCTTATTAAACTTTTCCGCGTGGCGTTCGCCTGTTAAAAGCGATATTGTACTCCTGTAATACAAAACTTTTCTTTGTTTATTTTTTCTCACGCTGCTATTTTCTCCCCACTTATCTTTTCATCGGTCTTTCTCCCTCTCTTTAACGTAGGGTAACAAACGGGATGGTACAATTCTGCTCGTTTCTCTCTCTAGTATTGTCACGCGCAAACTTATCTAACACGCAAAAAATGTGTTCACGACATAACATATATATAGCTCAAATAATTCTATATTCTGGCCTCTCCTCTCGAAAGGATTTTCAAGGCCATAGTTTGCCGGGGGGGGGGGCTTGGGATTCGCATTGAATGAAATTGATGAAGCGTGCCGTAAATCACGCAAGAACTGAAACTGCAAATCAGGAGGAATATGAAGACTGACCTGATTGCTTCTAGGTAATTTTTAAGCTTCGGCTATGGGATTTAAGTCCCGGGTTGCTAATATATTCTTGGCAAGCCTTAGCTGGGTGATGCAATGAGACGTTGCATTCCAACCACAGGCAGTTGCAGCCTCGACGTGGTTGTCCAAACACTGGAGAAAAAAACTCGCGGTAAAACAAAGCGTTCGCAGTTCTACAATATTCACGGACATGAGCGTCGTCGTTAGAGTAGTCCTTTTATGAATTCGGGCTTTTCGGCTCACCGCAGTCGCATCACAACCATTCGTTAGGGTTACTGTCGCCCCCTTTAGTTTTAATTGAACACCATTGAGTAGGGGTACATGTTCGTGCTCTTTGGTTTATACCCGTTTATGATGACGATAGCTTTTTGCGATCAATTTGCAAGGAACTGCTTTTATTTTGCTAAACTGCTTAGAAATTCCCAGAATTGTCCAATTATAGAAAGTTCAAGTGTGAATCTCAAAATCAGATAAATTTTTAGCAATAACTTATCGCTATTCTGCAAACTTCGTTTCTGAGATTATTTAAAACTAGTCAATCTCATCTATATGAATTTAGACTTTAAAGGGAAGCTGAAACACTTTTCTCAAAAATGACTCAGGAGCGTGTAAGGACAGTTTGATTCCTACTGAATTAGAAAAGTGATGTGAGAGTTCTCAAAAGTGAACGCCAACGGCACTTTTCGGTGGAACAATAGTGGCTATGGCCGCCGGTATTCTTGAGACGCTGAGCGAACACGGTGACGTCATTCTCGGCATGCCACGTCATCTGCAACAGCAGCACTGCTGAAGTGTGGCCTCTTCGATTAGTTTCGGCAACGGCACGTCATGGGCTAGTCATGGAGGCCATGGGTGAAGATAAGAAAGAACACTAGCTCGAGGACAGAGGAAACGAAGATGACGTATGTTTCCACGCCCACACTTTCAGCGCGCCTGCGGGGGTGGAGCAAGACGAGCTTTTATTTCACCTGTTCTAAAGCTCCTGCTGCTACAACCACGAAAAAAATTATGACATCAACAACAATAATGTCGGTTCTTCGTAAACACGATGTTTGATTCAATTCTAACATCCTTTAAGCTTCCCTATAGGTGTTTAGGCTCATTCATCTTTCTTTCTTTCTTTCTTTATTTTACCCTCAGGGCTTTACAGCATTGTAGAGGGGAGGGGCAAAAAGCAAAACATACATGCATTAAGTCAGCCAACGCACAAAAACTACAAAAGATTCAATAATAAGAAAACGAGCAAAAGCGAAATGAGCAAAAGCGAAACGGGCAAACAGCAAAACATACGCGTAATAAGCCAGGCAACGCAAAAAAGATGCAAAAGATTCAATAATAAGAAAACGAGAAGAACAAAAAAAAGAATGCGGTGTGAAATACAAGTTATGAATACGATGAGGAACTATCGCGTGCGCAACATGAAATGCAATTTACATGGAAGATGTCAAGACCTGACGGAACGCGTCAGGTTCAGTAATACTGGCGGTTGATGCTGACAGAAGATTCCAGACGCGACATGTGTTAGGAAGGAAAGATTGGGAAAAGGTGACGGTGTTACTTCGAGGAATATGCACTTTGTGGGGGTGATCTATGCGGGATGATATGAGAGATGCAGGTTGTAATAAGCGCGATTTTAGAACGTGATTGTGATAGTATATTTTTTGGAACGCGCTAAGACGAGCGATTTTTCTACGCATGACAAGCGGAGGGAGATTAAGCCTGACCTTAATGTCAGTTACACTAGATGTTCGATTATAGCTGTAAAGAATGAAACGTGACGACCGGTTTTTGATTGCCTCTAATTTGTTAACGAGTGTTATATGGCCGCGATCCCATACACATGCGGCGTACTCCAGTAGAGGACGAATGTAGGTGATGTACAGCTGTTTCTTTAAAAAAGTCGGCGCAACATAAAAGTTTAGTTTTAAGTAACCGAGCATGCGATTAGACTTGGATGGCGTCTCTCATAATCATATAGTGGTTTTGGGACGTTAAACCCCACATATCAATCATTAGACTTGGATGTGACGTGATTAATGTGGTCGGACCATGATAGCGAGTTAGTAATGTGAACACCAAGATACTTATAAGACCAGACATATTCAAGAGGGGTTGCATTCAGGCTGTAAGAATAGTTATCGATAGATGTGTGGTTACGTGAAACTCTCATTGCTTTACACTTAGAAATGTTAAGTTCCATTTTCCAAAGGTTACACCAATGTAAAATGTTGTTTAGGTCTGCTTGTAAGGTTTCGTTGTCGTTATGATCAGTAATTGTACGGTAAATGACACAATCGTCAGCTAAGAGGCAAATAGGAGAGGATATTTTATTAGGCAAGTCGTTAATATAAATTAAAAAAAGTAGTGGGCCTAAAACAGAACCTTGAGGTATGCCTGAACGCACGGGCACTTCAAAGAAATTAATATCGTTAGTGCAAACAAACTGTGTGCGGTTAGAAAGAAATTCTTTGATCCAGTCAAGTAATAAAGGGTCTATGCGCAAGCAATGTAATTTTAGTAGGAGCAGTTCATGGTTAACCTTGTCAAAAGCTTTGGCGAAATCTAGGAAAATACAATTAATAGTCACACCTGAGTCAAGTGCAGCGTGGAGACTATTAGTAAATAGTATTAGTTGTGTTTCGCAAGAGAAAAATTTGCGGAAACCATGCTGAGAGTTATGAAAGAGGTTATTTGATTCCAAATGTTTAACGAGGTATGAGTAAATTATGTGTTCCATTAGTTTGCAAGGGACCGATGTGAGAGAAACCTATACGTTGATGTTGTCAAGACTATCGCCAACATTTAGCGATGTAATTTAAAGTTGGATATTATATCGAATTCGTCTTTTTGAAGTTCATTTTGCAGGGTTTCAATACTGAGATATTGTAGTTCATTGTCCCATGGTATACGATATTTATTAAAACGTTTACCAAAACTTTGAACTTTAAAGTCGTTGGCCCCAGTAAACCAAAAAACTTTCTTGCAGCTGTCGCTAGGTTCCCTTTTCTTTTACCTATACGCAACAGATGTGATCAATATTCGTACAGTTGCTACTGAAAAGATCTATTCCCAGATCGATGCACACCTAAATAAGTACGCATTGTCCTGTACGCCAATTAGCAGCCGATTTTTTGTTTCATTTCGCTACTAGGAACGAATGTTTCAAGTGTTACAACAGCTCTGCCGCTCTATAGAGTTTTACACGTGTGCACAAATCGTGGTTTCCTTCGTGCATCAAAACACATGTCCCAATCAACAATGACACCCGTTCATTTCTGGTGCAGTACGTACTCGGCGGGTCAAGACAAACCCCATCGAACCTCCAGCTTTCCCACTGCCGGTGTATTTACTGCAGGCGAATTTTGCACACTTGGCATTCTCCTAACTGAATTCAAGCGCACATACACCACCTAAGACGAAACCTTCTGTCGAGACACCTTGTCATTATTAACTGGGTCATTGCTAACTGCTATTCTCACGAGCAACGCACTGCTCTCTGGCAATTCATCTTCGCTAAGGATTAATGTTACCGCTTCAATTACCATCAGGAATTAGAGCATGAGTATTGCTCGTAACAGTGGCGACTTTCCAGCTGTACTCCACACACAGATGCTCTAAATATAGGTTCCAAAGCATGTATTATATATAGCTTGTGACTAATTTGCAACGCAGTGCTAACACACGCTCAAAGTTTGACAGGCTAGGACAACTGCACAGTTGTTACTGAATTACTGAATTATTTTTAGTTGTAGGAGCGGATGACAAAAGTAAAAGAAAGCATGGGACCCGCTGCGCATCACTAGAGTATAGAACAGATAAGTAAACAGAATATTCCTTCACTAACGACGAAATTTACGCCGAAAGTTCGAAACGCACATAACACGTATTGAAGACGATGGCCATTTTCGAGATACTTCAGGGCAAAAACATTGCTCTGTCTGCTGGCGTCTGTCCAACAGTGATGCCAACGTAACACAACGTTTTATACCTAAAATGACCCTCAAAAATTTCCTATATTACAATGTCATCCGCTAGACTGCATTTTAATGTCATTATTGAGGGCTAAAGACTCCCAACTATGTAAAAGATCATGCGCCCTGCAGGCGCCTACACTAATTCCACAATTATGAAACTCGCTTACTCCGATTTGTATAAGACCAACTCGTGCAAGAATTGAAGTAAAAGGGCCCCACTAGCACATATTCTCTTGGAGTACCCCGCACTAATTGGCGAAATGAGAGACGCAGCTTTCAACGAGGACCTTCGGGTGCATTGGCAGACCACGCTGCCCAGCTTAGAACTATGGTCAACAGTGGGCCATCCAGCAGGCCTGAAAAGCTTCTAGACTCGATACCAGCCCGCTATCTCGCAGGAACTGAATAAAGTTATTCGCTCACTCTTTAGCCGTGCATTCTCCCGAATCTTCTTTAAAGTAAAAAGCCGCATTGACCACTTTTAAGGCCATTTTTTCTACACGTTTTGTGGAGTAACCAGCTTGCAAACGGCACCAGTAGTCACATAGACAGATTAGCGCGTCAAGTTCAGATTACGCACGCAATGACCACATAGATGTGGTCATTCGGGTCAACCGCAAGTCTGTGGTGCCTTTCTTGTACTTGACGCTTGTGAGCTGGTAGTGTATTCGTCACTTTCCCCGTTTGCAATCTATGTTGCATTATTTTCAGCATATGTACTTTCGACATCAAATGAAACATGTTCAGCGGAGCACGCGCACACCAAGCTTGGCTTTCTTTGTTGGTTTTTTGCGCCGTACCTTTTCTCGCGATCCATCACCGTCAAAGTTACTATTTTTATAATCCATAGATAAGGCCAAAACTAGAATACTCCTCAGCTATTTGGAACGCCTATCACCACAAGCTCATTCAATCCAATAAACTAATCCAATATAACTCTTGCCGATTTATTTTTTAGGCACTACAACCGAACACCCAGCGAAATTTATTGAAGTCACGTCTGCATCTCGAATCTCTAGATTCACGACGTAAGGTTTCTTTCTTGTCATTCTTTCATAAACTGTACCACCAACCCACATTATATCCGTATTTCACATCACGACCATATTACTTATCTCACCTCATTGATCAACACAAAGTTACAATTTGTGCGTGTAACTCCAGATGATTTCTTTTTTTTCAAAATCAATGATACCTTAATCGCAACATGATTGGAATGACCTCGCGGCTGATATTGTGAGTATTATTAACTACGAGAACTTTCGTAAAGCATTACAAGTCCTTGTACAGTAACAAGCACACGCATGAACTAATGTTACTTGAACAATTTTCATGGAATACAGCACCTGTCAATCTCATGATCTCATTTTAAATGAAGATGCACTTTTTCATCCAACACTGTAATTCACCTACCCAGCTAATACTGTATGAGCAAAACATTCGCGTGTTTTATATTTATTTATGTTCTCGTTGTGCACGATATTCGTCATACTCAGCTAACATTGTATGATTAGCAAACATTGCACTAATTATCAACTGTGTTACATTTGCTATTACGGCTGGCCTTTTTTTTCCTCCTGTAACCCACTCCTCTCTATCATGCCAAAAGGTCCTGAAGGTAAATAAATAAATAAATAAATAAAAGGTACGGTGAGTGCTGTGCAGTCATCACCACTGACAGGTGCACACATCCGGTTCGGTAGCACTGCGCGATCCGCCTATAAACAGATACTTTCACGTATTTTCTAGTTTTGGTATTATAGACGAAGCAAAAGTAGATGAAGTAAGAGAACAATAAAACTAAAGCGAGCAAAGGCGTGCAGTATGCACAAGTCAGCCCCCATTATTACCATATCGGAACACAAGCATAAGCGAAAATATTGGACTGAAATCACACAGTGACGCTGTACCTGAGGTGTGCGACTTCCTGTCACAATAACTGGATGGCGTGCATTGTGGTTTCGATAATGCCTGATTTACGCCCTCCACTGTTGGCGTATTATTTGACGCCTGTAGTACGTGGGCGCTTTATTAATGGCTGATAGCTACGCCTTTGCTCTGTACCAACGCTCAGCTCCCGATTTGGCAAAATGTATTCGCCACTTTTTATCTCTCATGTAAATGGAACGAAGAAAAAATGAAAAAAAAAAACCCGAACAGTCTACTTGTCTCCTTTTTTCACAACACTTACGCAATACTGATTCCGTTTCTCCTAGCCAAATCTTAAGTCCTACTTAAGCCGTGTACCTCTATAATCTTCCTGGTTTTTTCATTGATTGATCGATTTGATTTATATGTTAAATTTAACGTCCCAAAACCACCATATAGTTATGAGAGACGCCGTAGTTGGTGGCTCCGGAAGATTGAACACCTGGGGTTCTTTAATCTGCACCAAAATCAGAGCACACGAGCTTACAGCATTTTCGCCTCCATCAAAAATGTTCGTGGTTATTTCAAATGGAGACATTGCTCGGCGAAGACATGCAGTAAGCATAAATTTGACACGTGTTTATGCGCACTACATTACAAAGTTTACCTTTGTTTCATAGTGCAGCAATCACTTAGAGAGCTCATGATCTGCGTGTGATTAACTCTTTTGACAACAGAACCTAATTTCCCACTGTATTCATACCGTAATAATCTCGGTTAAAGAACTGCTACCCCTTCACGCGGCCCATCAGAACACCAAGACTGTCTTACATAGAAAAAAAAAATAAAATACCTAAAATTATTTTTTGTTACAGCCTTTCTAGTTAAAAGAGTGTGATTACTAAGTACCGCTATTAGTCAAGACGCGTTATCTTACATTTCCAGAGTGTTAGAAAAATCTCTACATTCAACCAAAAAGACGCGAAATATCTAAAAGAGGTAAAAAAAAAACCACGGGTCTGTGTTTACAAATAGTGATTAATGATTTCGATTACAAGGTACTCGAAATATGAGCCGTCCAAGTAAACTACATATTATCGGCAATTTAAACTATTCATGAATAGGGAGAAATCCTTAGGAATGGCATCACTGCTGTTCGACAATTCAGCCACCTGGCGAATGTTTCAGCCCGTGTCCACAGCCCGACCTCCTTGATCTGGTGACTGCGTCCTTACATGTAAGCATTGTCGCTAAAAAACACATATTACGCATATTTGAGGTGCAACATTATTACGCAAGTGTTGGGCGGTGTGTATTTTTATTTTGTAAGTGCACGGATACGTAATTTTAAAGATCGAAGCGTATATTACTCTGCGCTGACAATGCGACGCTTTGAATAAAAAAGCGGTTGTTTCCTACGCTTCGCAGAAAAATTCAGGGGCTTTAACTAAAGCAACCCCGGGCTGCCACCTAGACGTTCAAAAAGACAACAAAAAAAAACTTTCGTTTGTTCACATTACTGCCGCGTACCGCCATATCTCAAGCAGCGTCTCCAGACAGAAGACTGTCGTCATTCGATGTCCTTTTGAGTGAAGCACGGAAATATGCTGCCATTTATTACACGAAGATTGCGACACTAAATGATTTCTCTGGGTGAAAGTATACGGTAGATTGACCACCGATGCCAGTACTTCCAGCTTTATACATAGGCATGTTTCCGTGATTGAGGAAACCTGCTTATATGCAATTTCAACAGGACAATGTAGTTGCACAACAATTATGTACAGTGGCATGACCTGTGATGTATTACTAACAGAAAAAAATGTGATGAGTACGTAAGCTAACGAAGCGCTCTCAGGTGCGCGCTAAAGCAACGAGCTGTATAAACCCGACCGAATCTAGCAAAAGCGTCGCACACTACACCCCATAAACCATAGTTCCTAGCAGCACATAACAAAATTTGCAGGAAGTTGAGCCATTTCTTCGCAAAGCTTGCTAAGATGAGAAATTCGAGGAACAATGATAACCGTAGAAATAAAATAGTGGGCAATTAGTGCCCGCCACAGTAGTCTAGTGGTTAAGGCACTTGACTGCTGACCCGCAGGTCGCGGGATTGAACCCAACCGCGGTGGCCGCATTTACGATAGAGGTGAAAATGCTTGAGGCCCGTGTTCTTAGATTTAGGTGCCCGTGAAAGCAACTCCGGTCATGTAAATTTGCTGTACCCGCCACCACGGCATTTATCAGAATCGTACCGTGGTTTTGGATCATTTCTCCACGCCAACATTTATTATTAGGGTGTAATTAGTTGTCTAGTATGGACGTCAGGTGTACGCAATTCATGCCGAAATGGACATTCTCCTGCAGGCTCCTCCGCTGCGATTTTAACAGAACTTTTCGCGGCTTTCCTTCCGCCGTGTCGCGTAACCAGAATAGTAAGTCACGCATAGCTTGTGCGACGCGGTAATTTGGTTGGTGCACTCTCTTTTTGCTCTCTTCTGCATCTTAAATGTGAGTAGAAATAAAGACAGTTTGATCTTGGCGACGCACGCTCGAACAATGACGATAAGTATAGTGCGTTTTTTCTGTGTTCCATAGCGATTTGGCTGAGTGTAGAGCCGATATAGCCAGCACTTTCATTGAGGTTGACATGGTAGATGTGCGATATATAATCATTCAACGTCTGTTTTCGCAATAAAACATTGACTTCGTAGATGTTAGGGGCGCAGCGCAAGAGGCCTACAGGACGACTTTATGCTCTCCCATAGTAGAGTACCTAGTACTCTAAGCCGTTTTCCACTTCTTCTAAACACACTTATAACCCCAGCCGTTCTCAGTGCTGCCAACTGTGCTTGTGTTGCCCCTTCATCTTCGCTAGCGTCTCAGGGCGTCCCTGGGCTGGCGGACACCCGTTATGGCAAGACCAGCCCCGGAAAAAGGCGCTAGCCTTCGACGTAGTCATCCCCGAGAAGACTAGTCCCGAAGACGTCGTCGTCGTGACGTCTTCAGTAGTGGGAATCGAAGAGGTCTACTGTGTACAGCACTTTGGAGGCCGAAATTACCAAGTCACCGTTAACAGTAAAGCCGCTCTGGCTCAAATCGTCGACGCGTCCCACCTCATCATCAGAGGAGAGTGCGTTGCTGTCGGGCCCTTGAGACCCCAAGTCACTCAAGTCACCGTTCTATTCCTGCCGTGCCGTGTCCCCAGCGAGGTCCTCGCGCAAGCACTAGGGAGATTTAGAATACCGTTTGCAAGCGTTGTGAGCGTTGCGGGCGTAGCGGGCGCCATATGAGTTTTAGAATAGAGTTAGCCCAGCTGCAAACCACAACGCACGATCGCAGCGACAACGTAGCCTCGAAACCGGCGTTTGCGGCCCACATGGAGCCGCGATCGCCGCACGCTATTTCGGATTTTCTGCGCGCGGGCCGAGAGCGCGAACGCCGACTCGCAGTACGGCGCACGCGCAGTGACAGCGACGGCACCGCAAGGGCTCGCGGTGCGCTATTCTAAAACTCCGTAATGTCTCCCTACGGGAAGATGCTGCACATCAGCAAGGAACTCATGGGGTCGCGATTCATCCGGATGGAAATGAAGACATCGTCGCCGATGCTACCTCAAGATCACAGGCCATCGAGTGACCTGTGACTATTGAGGGATCCAGGGAGTGTGTCGCCAATACGCAGACATTGCGCACTTCCGCATGAACTCCACAGCTCTGTTTTGTGTAAAGTGCGGCGTTTATGGCCACAACGAGAAGGGCTGCTCGCTGCCATGTCACCGTTGTGGTGACCCGCATGCCACCGTCGCCTGCACTATCAGGCCGTCGTATTCCAAGGCGGCGTCCTAGAATTACGCGCCATTTCAGCCAGGAACGCAATTCAAGATCAAGGACGTCATATCATCGACGCCAGGCCCGGATACTTGCCAGGACGAAGTTGGGTGGATTCCGACGCCACACCAGACGCTACGCCAAACACCCGCAGTGTCTCCAGCCAGACCGGATCAGACAGCCCCTCAAGGTGCAGATGATCCATCGAGTGGCCCGCGACCAGTGGTCATTCCCACAGAACCACTGGTCGAGCCCTCGCCAGAGGAGGTGCCTCTCGGTGGACGCATCGCAGATGGTGATGCGATATCTCATGCTTACACCATGGCTGCCCGGTCTTCTGTTAGCCCTTCTATCATTGAGGATACTTTGCCCCAAGGTGACGAAGTTTTCATCAACGAGGACTCAAACAGCACTGCGAGTGACACGGCCCTGCAGATAGACGACGACAGCACTCCAAGCGATATCAGCCGGGAAAGTCTGGACGCGTTTGTACCAACTTCGCTCAAGAGCCTTGGCACCAAGCGCCACCGAATATCCAGCAGTGACACAAAGGCGCCCAGCAGAGACAGAAGTCCCCTGCAGACTTCAACGTCGCCCCGAAAGCCTCGTGCTTCCGGAGGGTCGCCTGGTCAAAAAAAGTGAATGGGCCGCTTGCGGGGTACTCGCTCCCGCGTCTGTCAGAACTGTGCACCGTCTAGTATTCAGGTTATTTTTTAGTTTTATGATGGCTACCTCATCGAATATTATTTCCTTCAACGTAAAAGATTTTCACAGTCCGGTAAAGCAGGCTCAGGTGATTAGTGTCGCCTCTGCTGCAAATGGCGATGTTTTGCGGCTGCAGGAAACCAATTTCTTTTCACTCTCAGATGTGAGGCCTTTTACACAAAACTTTGTGTTAGATTGCTATTTCTCTTTCGCTACAACTCGTTTTACGGGAATAGGCATTATTATGTTTATTCGGGCTCTATTGGGAGGCCACCATGTTTTTTATGACGGATTCGGTGCAATTCTGGCTCTGGTTTATACCTACTTTTCTTTTCGAATGAGGATACTCTGTATGTACGCGCCTGCAAAAGCTGCAGTCTAATGTTGTGGTTTTTTTTTTCAAATTTGTATGTTTTTGTGTAGACGGTCGTCACGTAATTCTAATTGGAGACTTTAACTGTGTGTTAAATACGCGATGCGATGTACAAGGTCTTGGCTGGTGTCGTTCTGCTTGGAATTCACGTGAGCTGCGACACCTTGTCCAGCATTTTTCATTGCTGAAGGCCAAACCTCATAAGCGCGAAAATGCACGCGACAGCGACAAGCGACGCGACGTAGATCGGCTTCGCGCGATCAGTCGCTAGCGCAGGCAAACCTGATTCACGCGACGGCTTCGGCGAGCGAATTCCACTGTTGCTGGCATGAGGCCGTCTACTCGCACCAAGAAACCGGCGTAGCGAGCGGTATGCAATTTAAAAAATAAGATATATTGTTGTGTAATGAAACGGAAAGTGTTTATTATTGCCTTGCAGCACTTTTTTATATGCACATGCGTAATAAACATTGCGTTATGTCTTGTTGCGCATACGTGACTCGGGCAGGGTCACGTGCACCTATGTAGTTTTCGTCTTTTCCGATATTCCGCTATTGGCTGCTTGAGCTCAGCACTTCCGGGCGATGAGCGGCGGTTTCCGAATCTGGAGAACCGAGCGATCGCGCGAAAACGAGCACGCGACACGTCGCACGAACGCCCTGTTTCGTCGCTCATAGCGTCGCTCGTCGCTGTCGCGTGCATTTTCGCGCTTATGAGGTTTGGCCCTGAATGTCATACACGGGAATACTTTTGTTCGAACATGGCGCCACGGACCATTTTCCAACAGACTCAACCGGGCTTATGTTCCACATGCATTAGAGGCGTTTGTCTCCAACTTACGTGTTCCGCCCATCCCACCTTCGCCTGTGTACATCTTTGACCATCGTCCGATTCTCTCAGAACTAAAAATTCTATTTTGTTTTTCGGAGAAACCATAGCGTCTTGATTTTCGCGTTCTCAAGGACGCATGCCCTCGGTCAAATTTGTCCCGTGCAATACGGGTGGCACTCGCTGCGTCTGATTCATTTGATTGAGATTCTCTTAAAACGCAGTGGTGTCTGCACTGCTCAGTTGAAGGGCGTTCACTTCGTCGTCGCGTTTCAGAGGAGCTGGCCGATACTGCACCGAAGTTACGCGTCGCCTTACGCACCGAAACGCCGTCTCCCCTGATGCGAGATTGGCAACATGAACTACGTGAAGGCTTCCAGCGTTTGATTGCCGCCTGGTCTTTGGCGGCTGCATGGCGTTGTAGGCACAATCCTTGTGCCCACCCTGAGGTGCTACGCTATGCGAGGCAATCGCCCTTTGGGCAGTCATAATCGCCTGTTTTTATAACCACGAAGACACCACCTACACAGCCGCTTCCTACGCGTGATCAATCTTTTTTGGGGGCAAAGCTCCTTAAGGCGTGGGTTGTGCGTCCCCTGTATGTAGCAACCTCTCGTTTAGTTCTTAGAGCGTTCACTAGATGGCGGTACTTGTAGCTGATAATGAAAAGTTGCAAGATGTTATAAACTAGATGGCGGTAATTGTAGTTTATGATGAAAGATGCAAGATGTTATAAAATAGAATACAAGAATGGCCCATTTGTACTACTTGGAGACTTCAACGTGGATATCACAGGCTTACCCTACATATGGCTTCTAGATATGCACTCAGATGTATATCGCTTGGCCATATGAAACGTACCACGATCCTAGGAACATGCATAGACCTAGTATTTACAAATTGTCCACTGCAACCCATGCAGGAACCGCTCTCCCTTCATTTCGCAGACCAAAAAGCCGTCATAATGAAGGGACATCGCAAGCCATTCATCGTCTAAAAACAAACAAAAGTTGATTTGTGTATATACACACACAGTGTTTCTAACGTATTTACACTATGATCGACTCGGCGAATTACACGGAAGATTCACGGTTTACCGATGAATCCTTCCGAAGTTTTCTAATTCGAACACCAACGCTCGATTATCATTAAATATGTGCCGCCATATCCACGAAGTCTATGATGATTAAGTGGGCAAAATGTACGGAGGATTCATGGTTTACCAGGTTTACCTCCGGAGCTTCGCCCACTCATCATCATTCACTTCGTGGATATGTCGGCATTTTTTCTGGTGCATTTTGAATAGGTGCATTGTTCGGTCATGCGGACAAACTGTGATATAATACCGCCTATGCTTAGAGGTTTGCCTCGCGTTTCTCAACTATCTGCTGATTCTCTTCACATCTTTCCATCAGTCCAAGAGGTAAAGGCAGCACTACAATCTATGAAATGGGGAACAGTTCTGGGCTAGACGGGTTTCTAGTTAAATTTTACTTATCATTCTGGAATGAGCTTGGCACTGCCTTAACCGTGGTTATCCGACAATATTTCGAGGATGGTGTCTTTCCATCAAGTTTTCTAGATGACCGTATTGTACAAATCCCAAAAGCTGACGCTTCCTCTGTTAGTCCTGAAGATTGGAAACCTATCACGCTTCTTAACGTTGACTATAAGATAATCACGACGGTGATCGTTCAACGTTTCAGGGCTCTGTTCAACACCCTGGTGGGTCATCACCAGGCTTCATCTATCCCTGGACGAGAAATACACAGTTTGTCCTTTACCACCCGGGATATCATAACCTTTACTCTGTCGCGATCTGCGCGTGGTCTTCCTTGTGTCTTTGGACGAAGAGAAAGCATTTGACCGACTAGAGCACACGTATATCTTTAACGTGCTCGCAGCCCTTCGTTTTCCTGGTTCTTTTGTGGAATTTTTTAACATACCTGCTCTAGTATAAAAAGCACACTAGTCTAGACGGTTCGGAGAGTGCTGCCTTTTCTATTACACGTGGGGTGCCTTAGAGATGCCCTTTGTGTACTCTTCTATTTGTCCTCAGCCTTGAGCCATTTTTCTATGCTCTAGAAGCGGATTCGCGTGTCCGCGCTCATGCGCTTCCGGGCAGCAGTGCCGTGAAAGTGACAGCTTTTGAAGACGACATAACCCTGTACCTTCCAGATGAAGACAGTCTTTCACATAGCCAGCGTTTATTCTTTTAGTATGGCTGTCCTAACTCCAATCTTAGCTACACATCTCTTCAACCGGCTGCGTCTAATCGAATTTTATGAATTCTGTACAACCACTACGGCGTTTGTAACTCCGTTTGGTCAAATGCCCTCGACGAAGAAAAACAAAAAAATGAAGAACTCACGGGATTTCGATTTCTTGCTTTTCGAGTGGAGGTACCTTGCGCAGACGGTGTTCTGCGGGCGCATTTGGTACCTTTCTTACGTGGAGCAGCCGCCTTTACGCATCAGGAGATCATTGCAGTCTGCCTTGTGTTCCTTCTTTTGATCCGGTGCCGCTGAGTTCTTTTTTCGTGCGACGTCAGGACAGCAGCGTGCCTAGGGAGGTTTCGCTTTCCCTTCGGTATCAACACGCTACCGGCTACTGGCCCTGCGCTTCCTGTTGTGCCTCGTACAAGGAGAGGAATCCCCCGCGCAAACTCTGGCATGTTATTTTCTAGGCACTTACATTCAGTATTTGATGCCTAATGTGCACCTTAATGGGGGCCCACAATCAGTAATACTTCCTTCATTTTATGCAACAACTGTAGCGTTTTTGCGTCATATCCAGTCGACTTGCCATGAGGTAAATGCGTTATACAATCCTATCGTTGACACAAAGCCGCTTTGTTGCTCTCGTTAGTTCCTCCGGCGCGCCGCACTCACTCAAGTCGTGTGTCATGGAGCACGCTGACGGCATCATTTGTGCCTGGCCACCTCAGGGACTTCATGTCGCGACTGGGGAGGGATATTCTTCCTTCCCTTGACCGCCTCGAAAGGTGGAGAACGGTCCATTCAGCGACATACCCGAACTGCTCCCTACGGGAAACAAATCGGCATGTTTTAAGACATTGCGCCGTTCTCGTGTTTTCTGGAGGGCCATGCACGCTGGATTTTGTGGCCTCGGAATAAACCGCTTTGTTTATTCTGGACGTTGTTCTCGAGGCCACATCCCCTGCCTTCTCATTGTTGCTGGTGCCTACTGTCTTTGGCGCAATCGCTGTGAGGCTGTTGCAGCAGGTCGTCGCCGTTGCACACTCGTACCGATTTTGGAGCAACTGCACAAAGAATACTATCTGTTTTGTCGGAGGAACTCTTTTTTTCTGGGTGAGGAGGAATTCCGTCGACGCTGGTCCTGCTCATTTTTTGTTCGTCTGCGAGAGACGTGTAAAGCTTGTTTTCAGGCCTGCCTGGTTTTGGTAGGTTAACCTTTGTTTAGTACACGCACAAATACCTTGTAGGTACTATGTAAATACCTAACATATATTATATACATTTCATTTGTCTGTTCTTCGTTTACCATGCTTTGTACATAAGTAAACATATCTTTTTGTAACAATTCTTGTGTATGTGTATGTTGTGTTCTGTGTACTTATGTAAACATATCTTTTTGTAAAAAGTTTTGGTGTGTCTCTGGATGTTGTGTTTAGTCGCGATGTTCTGTTGGATTGTAATTGATGTTGACTGTTCGTGAGAATAAATTTCTCTAAACACCGGGGCCATAGAAATGGGGCCTCAGCAAGTTTAAAGCCGATGGGACGGTCTTGTGCTCTCCCATAGTAGAGTACCTGGTACTCTGAATTGTTACCCACTTTTTTTAAGCCCACAGATATTGGCCGCGAGTGCCTCTACTAGAGGGGCCAGCGCTGTGATTGTTTTTACGTCACAGATAGGACGCGTGCGCTCAACTTGCTGCGTAGTAGTTGTGGAATACGGCGGCTCTGCTTTCGCGAGACAATTAGCATCGTCCCCCATGGCTGACCGGTTCTTAGTCACGACTTTACGATGCAAATTAGACACGAGAGTGCCACCCGAAGCACCGATTTGTAGTTTCCTTGCCCATATCATCAGGTCTTACCGCTTCTTTAAGCACTGAGTTTCAAAACAAAGGGAAGCACGCATGGTGTCCACAGTAAAAGCGCAGGAAATCTGGTGTTCTAGCAGACAACACAACCCGGCATCCTGTGAGTGACGTTATCACGTGGGTGGTGCCACGGTATGTCCTCGAGGCCAATACTCTACAGTGCATACATTGGTAATTATGTAGTATCCAAATGCATTGCGGCACGTTTAGCACTGCAATACTGTAGAGAGAGAGAGAGAGAGAGAGAGAGAAACTTTTTTCTATTTATATACAGGGAGTATGCGGGAGGGGGCCCGTTGTGGGCCACCCCTCAGAAACACTAGGTTGGTTCCTCTTTGCAGAAGCCCATTGGCATTCAACGTTACTCGGGCACGGTTTACTATAGGGCCTTCTGGCTCGCCAGGTCGGAGCAGCCGAGCAGGGCCGCGTTCCAGTTCTCCCGGGTGGGGTTCAATTTTGGGGTGAGGCCAGGCGTTAACTGGCATGCCCACACCATGTGAAAGACTTTTCTGCAGAGTGCGGGCATTTTCTTGTACAGGCAGGATCGAGATATTTAAAAACTGCCGGGCATAGCTGTTTCTTGGTGTAAATGCGGAGGAGTAAATGCTCCTCTGCCTTTGTAAGACCGTTACAGAGTTTAGGATAAATTGAATGGCCGAATCGGTAGAATTCAGTAATTTCTCGAATCGTTAAGGCCGGATTGGGTTCGAGATTCATTTCGGAAGGGTCTGAAGGCTTTACCTGGAGAGTGGGCGCGCGGGCTGCGGTGTCAGTTGTTTCATTGCCTTTGAGGCCCATGTGAGCTGGAGCCCATATGATCCTTCGGGACGCGGGGACCCCGACGTAATTGCTGTTTTGTAAGATGCAATACGCAAGGTGTGGGACATAACCGCGTTCAATATTTCGGCAGGCCCCTCTCGTGTCTGTAATGATGACGCGTGACTCGAGGTCTGCGGCAGCTAGTGCGATGGCGACTTCCTCCGTATATGTTATGTCATGTGCTTTGAATGTGACGCCATTCACCGTGACATTTCGGTGGACGACTGCAGCCGTGTACCACCCACCATAGTGAGGGCCGGAGGCGCCCACGTAAAATATGCCTGTTTGTTCCCATAGTGGCGACCTAGTGCCTCCGCCCGCGCAAGGCGCCTGCCACTGTGGTCCTCACGTGCCATGTTGGTCAGAAGAGGGTGAACATGCAGGGCGTATTTCCAGATTTCCAGAATGCACACGCGCTCCTCCATCTCTGTTGGATGATGGATGTGTAGTCGTTCTAAAAGGTGGTGACCCGACGGAGTCTCTGAAAGCCTCGTGTATTGATTAGTCAAGTGCGCCTCCCGGAGCTCTGCAAAAGTGTTTACCATCCCAAGGTCCATAAGGCGCTGGTTGGACGTGGTTATTGGTAGATCATGGGCATGCTTGCACGTCTTCCTGAGAATCACCACTAGGGCGTTCTCATCGAACTTGCACAGGTGGAGGTAAGGAGCCGAGTAGAGGACTCGACTGGTTACGAATGCGTGCTCCAGCCGCAAGGCGTCTCTGCAGCGTAACCTCCCGCGCTTGTTAGAAACCCGGCGGACCATATGGCCCACCTGGTCCCCTACCTTACCCAGTTTTGTCAATGTTGTGTCGACTCGGCAATGTTTGTGGATAAACAGGCCCAGTACTCTGGTCTCATCGTGTTCTGGGGTCGGTCCGCTTTGCAAGGACAGTTCAATTTTGGTAGTGCACTTTGGCGTGGAGCGAATGTGCACAAATTCTGATTTGGTCGGGGAGCATTGAATGCCACAGCGGCAGGCGTAGGCGTCCACGATCTCCGCCGCTTGCTGCAGGTTGGCTTCTATGTCTCCTACTGATCCGTGTTTAGTCCATACGGTAATGTAGTCGGCATAAAGTACGTGTTGTATGCCTTCAACATTCTCCAGCTGAGCCGGTAGGTTCATCATAGCCAGATTAAACAGTAGGGGTGAGAGGACCGCGCCCTGTGGGGTACATCTCGTTCATAATTGGTAGGGGCCGTCTTATTCATTTTATATTCAGATATATGAGTGTCGGTCAGACAGAAATATTCTAATGTATCGAAACGTGTTGTGTCCACAGTTGGTTTGGCAAAGGCGCGTCAGAATGATGTCATGTGTGACCTTGTCGAAACCTCCCTTTAAGTCGAGGGCGAGTATTGCCTTCTCATTGAGGGGGTAGTCGATAGGATTTCGGAATTCGCGGTTCAACTGAAGCAAGACACCCTGTGCGAACCGGTGCGGGCGGAACCCGAACATGGTGTCAGCAAATGCGTGTTCGTTCTCCAAAACCTTGGATAGCTGATCTCGGACCATACTCTCCATCATCTTTGCCGCACAAGACGTGAGAGAGATGGGCGAAGGTTATCCGCGTTTATGACTTTGCCGGCTTTTGGAATGAAAGCGACCAGGGCAGTCTTCCATTCGATTCAGAAGGGTGCCCCAGCAAGCCATATAGTGTTTATGTACGCGAGTAGTGCGTCGTACGCCTGATCTGGAAGATAGGCAAGTAATTTTACTGTTACTTTGAAGACGTTCCTCGCTTCATTTTAGCCAGGGCCGCCTTCAGGACATGGAGCCGGATTGGTTGATCCAGCTCTGCGTTCTCGAAACCTGCATACGAGTACGCTGGCCCTTGAATGTCACGTCGGACACAGAGGTATTGATCGCGGAGTTTGCATGCTAATTTTGAAGTGTTTCCATCGAAGGCATGGATGGCCCGTTGGAGATGTTTTTGTGTCTCGGCTCTGGTTTGGGTCGGATCAAACAAGGCACAAAAAAGATGCCGAGTGTTCCGGCTGAACATTTGTCTAGCAGCCATATTGCATCATTTCACCTACTTCGAGTTGGCGAGCTCGGCCGCGTACTCCGCTGCTCCTTCGGTGAGCTCGACAATGCGAATTTTGAGCTTTCGATTGTGTTTTTGGTGGCGCCATCTGCGGACGAGCCTGTGCCGTGCCTTTCAGAGGTGAAGGAGGTAGTTGTCCACCCCTGGCGTAGCCTCTGACAGTTGAACTTGAGTTTCTGTCGGACGAAGGTGGGTAATCAATTCTTGTGACCAAGCGTGGTAATTTGTTTCGTTAATCGGGGCCAAATTGGTGTAGTTCTTCCGGAAATTTTTGCAGTCGCGTAGGCGGGCTTCGGCGTAGGATCTAGCCAGTGGTATGGTTGTGACGGTTGTGTTGAGTACGCAGTGGTCACTGCCAAGGCTTTCCGCGGTGTTGGCCCAGTCTGCGTGTCTAATGTTTTCGGTGAAGGTAAAGTCCGGACAAGTGTCCGGAATCACGGAGCTACCCGCTCGCGTTGGATATGCAGGATCAGTGTGAAGAGTTAGGCCCAGTATTGACGCAAGTTCCGCTAGCTTGCGCCCACTCTTCTCATCACGCACGTACCCCCAGAGTGTGCTGTGAGCGGTGAAATCACCGTCGATAACAAGGGTATCCCTGCTCACAGCCTTCAGGGCACGACTGAAGAGTGTTGCGAACGAAAGATTCTTAAAGGAGCACTGACATCAAATTAACTCTTGCCAAAACTTTTGCGTCAGCGAATAGCTATAGACGCCATAGCAGCGATTCACGACCTAAAACGCAACTGAGGGATGAATAACTATCACTTTTATTGACTTATATTACAGTGATCTAGCACTATTCAAAAAAATTGCCCGCAGCTTCCCTTGGGGGAACACTGAGGAGGATGCGGAGCATATAATTGGTTAACGGGGTGTTAAAGTGCGACTTACTTGGGTCGATGGCTAAATTGGTTAACGTGGTTGTGAAATGGGGTGTTAAATTGCGACTTACTTGAGTCGATGGCTAAATTGGTTAACGTGGTTGTAGGAGGGGGTGTTAAATGAGTGAACACGTACACACGTATGCGAAAGGGCGGCGCTGGTCGAAGGGACGTCGATCATTGTGTTTGTGGATTCGTTGGAATCCATTTCACCGCGACCTTGGACGTCGACGCGTCGTACAAACCAACCGACGAGCGGCAACTGAGCGAACGAGCGCCGACCTTGAGTATATATACAGCGCGACGGCGCATGCACTGTCAGCTGTCGAATGTTCGAGAAGGGGGAGAAGCGCAACGGCGCATGCGCGCGCGTCAGCTGCCGATGTTCTCGAAGCGCGACGGCGCATGCGCGCGCGTCAGCTGCCGATGTTCTCGAAGCGTGACGGCGCATGCGCGCTACATTATACAGCTAGCGAATGCTCGTGAAGAGGAGAAGCGCACGCGGTGTGTAGAGGAGGAAGGGTGCACAGATGGTGGAGGAGTGAAGCGCGCGCGGTGTGTAGAGGAGGAAGGGGTGCACAGATGGTGGAAGAAGGAGGAGGAAGCTTGCGGACGGCGCCGCACTACAAGCCTCGAGTATTAGATGCTCCGCATCTAAAACGGCCGGCAATCCCGCCATTTTTAGCACTGGGAGCAGCAGCAGTGGCGCTACTTCGCGGTCACTCTCCATACCCTAAGTTGCGGGTGAGGAGGGATTGGTTAGATCTTTCGATTTGAATTCTCCTAGCGCTATTTTTAGCAACACCTAAACTTTGCCTTCGAGAGCTGCTATCTTGGTTCACTCAGCTCTGCATGCCGCAGGGAAAGAAGGGGGGGGGGGAGGGCGGCCCTGCCCGTACCGCTCACTTGCGTTCCGCGTTTTGCAATGTTGGCCTAGGTCCTGGCCTCGCCACGTGGTGCGTTGTCGACAGTTTTTCTTTGTTACCTTGTGGCGGTAGCTGCGTCGGCGGCCCCTTACTTTCATTGCCAGCAGATGGTGCTGGCTTCGCAGTGTTGTCTTCCCGGCGCGGTGTCTCACAGGAGAGGCCAAGATGGCGGCTCCTCTTCTTGGCTGCCGATTTCTTTTTTCCTCTCACCCTTCATGGCGATCACCTTGTGGGTGCGGAATTTCGCCGCACATTCTCGCGGGTTTGTTGCATGTTCACCACCACACACTGAGCACCGCGGAATACACTCGTGAGGGACCCGCACCCCCTCCACAAGAGGAGCTTCTTGTCCGCAGAGTCTGCACATGTTGGCCTGCGTATTGGGACATGCATCCGCTCGATGACCGACGGACCCACACAGGCTAAAGCTGGAATAGTCTGGTAGTATTTGGGCACCAGAATATGCATGTTCTCATAATGTACAAAACGTGGTTTCACCTTCCCGGCGAAGGTGACCCGAGCCTTGTTAGAGGATCCGAATTTCCTCACCTCGACGATGGTGCCTGTTCTCCATTGCACCTGCTCTCGAAGCGATTCAGTGGTGTCTGAGTTGCTGACGACGATGACGCCGTGGCACACGTCGCCGCCGTCTTGTCGGAGGTATCCATGGAGCGGAATCACCCCAGACTTAGTGCTCACCGAAACGTCCCTGAGAAGCCGTTCTGCTGCCGCTAGGTTCGGGGTGTGGATCAACACGATATTTGGCTCACGAGACGGCACAACCCTGGTTGACTTTGCCAAATCGGGTCCAAGGTAGGCCGTAAAGGCGGCTATGTAGCGCTTCTTCGAGAAAGCTTGGTGCAGCGAGACATGTTCTCGTGGCTTGAGCACGACCACGAAGCCGTCTGGGCCTGGTTTTAAGAATGGGTCAGGCCTCCAGTTCGTAATAGCCTTGTCTTTGCCTCCTGCAGCGCGCGATACTGGAGACTGCGTCTTGCCGGCCGGTGTTCTGGAGTCCAGGATGGCGTTGGATGCCGCTGTCTTTTCTTGAACGGACGCACGACACGCGACCGCTTCATTCAGCGATTGGTGCCGAAAGCTCGGAATAGCGTAGATTTCGTCTTGACAGGATAGAACTCTAGTCCAAGCCATGCCTTCAGGATTGTAACTCCGCAGGTGAGACGCGGTGGCTTCCATGTTACCTCGGGTAGCCGGTGCGATGCCGTCGGCGTTCCAGGCCACCAGGTCCTGGAGTCGCCGTTAGGCGTAATGGCGTCGTCCCTGTGGCCGGAAGAACTTCGGCCGTAATGACTTGAAAAGTGGGCCCGCTGAGTCAAAGTTGATTACAATGGGGTCCAGATGACTTGCTGCGTCGATGGAAGTTGGGCTTGGCGGAGTGCACTTGATTGAGCCGTGACTTGAACCTAAAATCGACGGAGCCGATGTGCCGCACGTCTTGCTTCGTCGCGCGCTGGCAGCGCATCTGCGTTACTGTGTGTTTACGTATTTTTTTTTTCAACAGAGCCTCACCAAGTGTGAGAACCACAAGAAGGTTTGATGCTCTCCCACAGTAGAGTACCTAGTACTCTAACCTTTTACCCACTTTTTCTAAGCACACATTCCTATCAATGCTGGGTGAATCCCCTCGGCTGGTGTTTCGTGCTCGCCCGTAATTTTTGTCCACACGGCCTCATTAAGTGTGAGGTCCCTGGGATGACTTTCAGCTCTCCCATAGTATGGTACAAAGTGTACTGTAAATCGTAAACCGCCTTTTTCAAACACATATTCTTGAAACAACACAATTTTTTGTCGACAGGGCCTTATGAACTGTGAGGCCTACGGGATGGCTCTATGCTCTCCCAGAGTACCAAGTATTCTAAATCACTAACAGCTTTTTCTAAACACACCAAAATCTTGCGAGTGAGCAGCCGCTGGCCCGTCGACTTGATCCCTTCACGGCGTAATTTTTGTGAGCATGGTGTCATCAAGTGTGAGGCCCACAGGACGGCTTTATTCTCTCACATACTAGAGTGTCAAGTAACCTAATCGTTCACCAATTTAACAAAATGCGAAATGTAAAAACATTGCACTATTACATTGTTCTTGAGGGGACTTACGAATATATAAACATTGCAATAAGCATGCCAATAAGAGGGCATTTTAAGAGGGCATTGCAAACATAGACGCATTGCCATAAGACATTCCAATAGGAGGACATTGCAATAAGACCATGCCTTTTAGGTTCATTGTTATTAAGAACATGTTATTTACTATCTTGTTAACTAAGACAACACCACCGTGAAACATCGCTTGTACGAATTTGAAGGGACCCCACGAAAAGTTCGCTGAAGACGACTAGCTATGTTGCAACTCATCGAGACCTAAAACAAACATCAGCAGTAAAAATCAAAGTTGAACGCTTTTCTTTGCACTGCTGCCTAGCTGAATGTTCGTGAAACTTATTTAGCATGCTTCGAAGAATGTGTTGACCTATCGCTGCACTTGTTCACTTAGGACTTCTGTGGTCATGAAATTAGTCACTGTGTAGTTGCAGGCTGTGAACAAACTTCTCGGTCATAGTAGACTGCTGGGAAGCGAAGAACTTCACTTTTTTGAAGTACAACAATGGCTTTTTAACTGAAATTTTTTTGTGTTTCCCCTACAAGAACTATTTTATATTATTCTGGTGCTCGCTAAAATTTTTTGGAGCGGACATAGTGACGCCTGTCTCAGCGCGAGTTTCACTGGTGACGTTGTCCTCAAAACACTGTTGTGCCCACTTGTTAACATTATTTCTCATCAGTATGATGCGGGACGCAATAGATGGCGTCACACCTTGTGTTGGTCAGATAGAAATGCAATCTGCACTAATTTTGTTAAACTACAGTGGTTCAATGATGCTTCGGCGGGTGATAAAAACGATTCAGCCAACTGAATCGTTCGTTTAGATGATGTTCAGCACAGTGGTATTTTACTGTATTCAAAATCATTCTAACTTGAACCTTGTGAATTAAGAAATTGTTATCCAAGACCCTCCTAGTTAAGCCCACGCTAATAAGAACTGTGCAAGTTATTACCTTCATAGTGATCTCCATCTGTCACAAGTACTGCTTTTACCCCACTTTGTACCACTAGTGAACGCTCAGACACTTTTTACCTAATCATTTATCAAACATAGTAACAATTTTTTGCCTTTACCGAAACACTCTATGGGTGTGTTTGTTCGGCCAGTGCATCCTCTTTTTTTATGAATGCCAGCCAGATGCGCCCGATTCGGCCGTTCAGCACCCTTTCCTCAAGCCATTTCATGCTCTCACCTATGGCCTATAGCCTTCGCGTTTGCTTTGCGGTCATAGAGAAGAGCGCCCCTCATGCAGTGCCTCCCGATGCGTATAATGTAGAGTAATTTTGGTTCAGTTGTGTATAGATCCGTGAGTCGACGTCTTGCATTCCTTGAGATCACAAATACAGTGGCCACGCTAGCTCTGTAAGTTATACGATATTTTTAGATAGCGTGTTGCCATTCGTGGCGCTATGCAGGCAAACAATGGGAACACGTCACGGCGACACCGCTGCATAATTAGCGCTGTGAGGTGGCATTGCTTTCAGCTACAGAAAAAATTCGGCAGATCCCACGCGCCCGGGAATCAACCTTATGCGAAGCACGTGGAGGGAAGGTGACCGTGTTGTATTTTTTTTTATTGAGCGACACGTCATGAAACGACGCTAAATATATTGTCACGTCGCTCCAGGGGATGTCGACAAGTTCTATTGATGTCCGAGCAACAGGGCTCTAACCAAGCGCGCCGGTTGGGCTTGTCTTCTAGAGCGGGGGTTCACGCGCACTTCTTTCTTCTTCGTGGTGTGTGCCTTCACCTTGGCATGCGACCCACTACTAGAAGCAGGTGGCAATATTCCTCCTCAACAAAAAAAAGAAAGAGCATCGTCCCGATGCTGTAAAGTTATTGAAAAAAAACCAAAACAAAGTAGGTTAAACAATGAAAAAAGGCACCAATAATCAAATGTTAGACGCGATAAGTTCACCAATGATGAGGCAATCGTCGGAGCACAAATAA
The DNA here is from genome assembly GCA_013436015.1 of Rhipicephalus annulatus. NCBI lineage: Eukaryota > Metazoa > Arthropoda > Arachnida > Ixodida > Ixodidae > Rhipicephalus > Rhipicephalus annulatus. The sequence goes on from WOVY01010337.1 coordinate 351,025, forward strand.
AAAAAAACACAGGAAAAGTGGTCTTTTAGGAACGCGCAAAATAGGGCTTCATGCGCACCACGTGAACTATGTCAGAGGTCGGTTGTTTTCGTTGTGCCCATCGTGACGACGTAGCGTCCGGAACCACTTCGTAGTTTACGTCGCTCACGCGGCGTATTACTTTATACGGACCGAAGTATCTGCTGAGCAACTTTTCGGAGAGGCCACGGCGCCGAACAGGGGTCCAAACCCAAACTTGGTCTCCCGGACTGTAAGATACGTCATTGTGACGCTTATTGTAACGTCGTGCATCGACCTGTTGCTGCTGACCAATGTGTAGCCGGGCGAGCTGGCGAGTTTCCTCGGCACGCTCTGCAAATTCTTCTGCGTCAGTTGTTAATCGATCAGCGCCTTCATAAGGAAGCATCGCATCCAGCATCGTCTGAACTTCGCGGCCGTAGAGAAGGCGAAACGGTGTGAATCGGGTTGTTTCTTGAACGGCGGTGTTATAAGCGAACGTCACATAAGGCAAAATGCGATCCCATGTTTTGTGTTGGACGTCGATGTACATGGAGATCATGTTTGTGACTGTCTTATTTAGTCGCTCGGTTAAGCCGTTGCTCTGCGGATGGTAAGCAGTCGTCGTTCGATGCCTAGTGTTACTTAGCCGAAAAACTTCATCAATAAGTTGTGCAGTGAACGCTGTTCCTCTGTCGGTTATCACTGTAGATGGAGCACCGTGGCGCAGAACAATGTGGCACATGAAGAACTGTGCTACCTCAGAAGCCGTGGCTCGTGGTATCGCCTGTGTCTCAGCATAGCGGGTCAAATAGTCAGTTGCAACAATGACCCATTTGTTGCCGTCGGACGATAAAGGAAATGGGCCGAGAATGTCCATGCCGACTTGGTCAAATGGCTTGTGGGGTGGATCAATTGGCTGAAGTAATCCAGCCGGCTTGCTTGGTGGCGACTTTCGACGCTGGCATTCACGACAGCTTTTAACGTACTGCTTCACGCTTGCTGAAAGTCCGGGCCAGTAGTACGCCTCACTTACTCTGGCGAGCGTTCGCGAGTAACCTAGATGACCAGATGTGGGTTCATCATGGCACGCGGAGAGGACTTCGTCCCGCATGTCCTTCGGAACGACGAGGAGGTAAGCGCGGCTCGTAGAACGGGCGTTTTTTTTATACAGGACATTACCTCGAAGGCAGAAAGACGTCATGACACGAAATAGATGGCGAGGTATAACGGCGCTATGACCCTCCAGATAGTCGATGAGCGGTCGAATCTCTTCATCCTCTCGCTGGCGTCTGCTCAAGTCAGATGAGCTAAGGGCGCCCAGGAAACCATCATCGTCGTCTTCTTCTTGATTGACTAAAGGTATGGGTGCACGCGACAGCGTATCAGCGTCTTCATGCTTCCGTCCAGACTTATATACGATGGTAACGTCAAATTCCTGTAGACGCAAGCTCCATCGGGCCAGTCGTCCAGAGGGATCACGGATGTTTACCAACCAGCAGAGGGCATGGTGGTCCGTCACCACTTTAAATGGACGACCATAGAGGTACGGGCGAAACTTCGTGATCGCCCACACTACTGCGAGACACTCTTTTTCTGTGGTCGTGTAATTCACCTCGGTACGGGACAGTGAGCGGCTGGCATAGGCAATGACTCGTTCTTTGCCGTGTTGATGCTGGACGAGCACTGCGCCGAGGCCGATGTTACTGGCGTCAGTGCGCCGAGGCCGATGTTACTGGCGTCAGTGTGCACCTCTGTGTCAGCATCATCGTCAAAATGCGCAAGAACAGGGGCTGACTGCATCCGCTGTCGTAGCTCGGCAAAAGCAGCCTGTTGTTCGGTAGCCCATACAAACGGTGTGTCGTCGCGTGTAAGGCGAGTCAAGGGTTCCGCTATCTTCGAAAACCCTCTAATGAATCGTCGATAGTAGGCGCACAAGCCCAGAAAGCGTCGAACAGCCTTTTTGTCTGTAGGATGCGGAAACGCGGCTACAGCGGCAAGTTTGTCGGGGTCGGGTCGAACTCCTTTCGCGTTGACTACATGGCCAAGGAATTTGAGCTCTTCATAACCAAAGTGACACTTCTGCGGTTTGAGTGTAAGATCTGCTGATTGAATAGCCTGTAGCACACTCCTGAGGCGATGAAGATGTTGCTGGAAGGTTTCAGAAAAAACGACAACATCATCAAGGTATACGAGACAAGTTTGCCACTTCAGACCAGTAAGCACAGTATCCATCATTCGCTGGAAGGTTGCGGGCGCTGAGCACAAACCAAAAGGAAGGACTCGAAATTCATACAGGCCATCAGGGGTAACAAAGGCCGTTTTCTCGCGATCTCGCTCGTCAACCTCGATCTGCCAGTACCCGCTTTTTAAATCCAAAGAGGAAAAATAGTGGGGGCGGCGTGATCTGTCTAACGAGTCGTCGATGCGTGGCAGCGGGTACACGTCCTTCTTAGTCACGCTGTTCAGCTTCCGGTAATCGACGCAAAAACGTAGCGTTCCGTCTTTCTTCTTGACTAGGACGACCGGAGAGGACCACGCACTGTTGGAAGGCTCGATGATGCCGTCGTCAAGCATTTCTCGAACTTGCGTACGAATGGCTTCTCGTTCCTTCGCTGACACACGGTAAGGCTGTTGGTGTACTGGGCGAGCGTCGTCGTAAGTGATGATTCTGTGCCTAGTGATCAAAGTCTGGCGCACCTTAGAGGAAGCAGCGAAGCATGACTTGAATTCAAGCAAGAGTTTTCGCAGTGCTGTCTGGTTCTCTGGTGTGAGGTTAGAATTAATGTCGATATTGTTTAGAGACGTATCGGCGGCCTCCACTGCGTCCGACGAGAAGCAGATGGGAACGGTACTTAATTCATCTGCAAACGCTAACGAAGTGCCACGAAAAAGGTGTCGGTGTTCGTTGCTGAAATTTGTAACGAGCAGTTGAGACCGGCCATCACGTAGCTGTATGATACTCCTAGCCACACAAACACCTTGAGACAGCAAGTGTTCAAAATTACTTTCTGCAATCGCTTCACCATTTCGCAATCCACAGCATGTGACGTCGACAATAACACTGGCTCTTGGAGGAAGCGTTATACTTTCAGCAGAAACACGAAGAATGTCGGCACGTTGTTGGTCATCCTGCTTGTCGATTGCTCGGTCGACTGAGAAGGTGATGCGATTCTCTTGAAGGTCAATGACAGCTCCATACTCCTGCAGGAAGTCAACACCAAGAATAACGTCGCGTGAACATTCACGGAGCACAAGGAAACTTGCTACAAAAGTATAACCGCAGACCCGAACTCTGCTCGTGCAGGTTCCAAGCGGAGAGACGGTGTGGCCACCAGCCGTTCGAATCACAGAGCCATGCCAGGGCGTGATTACCTTCTTTAGTAGTCTGGTCATTTTCCCGCTTAGTATAGAATAGTCAGCCCCGGTATCAACTAAAGCACCTACTGCATAGCCGTCTATCAGCACCGGTATATCCAGAGAAAGCCGCACATATCGCTCAGTCGAATCCACACCCTTTACTGTTAGCGTCGATCGGAGGTCTTCAGCACGTCGACTGCCAGCGACCTCGCCTCCAAGGGTCGCTTGCGTTAGTTTTCCCGGCGGGGACTGGGGGACCGTGCGCCAGCATGGCGCTGTGGCGAAGATGAAAAGCGCCTCGGCGACGGTGAGCGCGGCTGCCGTCCAGAAGGCGGTGGCATGCGCTGTTGAGCCAGGTAGTCCTCAATGTCCCGGGGTCGCTGGCCATACCGAGGAGGCGCTGAATATACTGAAAAGCCGCGCAGCCCGAGGCGCCGGTATGGACACTGGCGGTACAAATGGTCCGCTTCACCGCAGTGGAAGCACAAAGGCCGGCGATCAGGAGTGCGCCAAACATCAGATTTCCGAGGCGAAGCACGTCTGTCGTCAAGGTAGTGCGCTGGTTGTTCCGCAAGATGCACAGGGTTGGCGTAAACGAGGGGTCGGGGCGCGCGTGTGTTCTCGTAGTACCGTAGAGGCTGCGCCGACTGAAGTGAAACTGTAGGAGGTGCCTGAACAAACAGCGGGGAAGAGGAAGCTGGGCGCTTCAAGGCTTCCGCATAAGTCGCACGGTGGTAGTCAGCCGGGGCCGGTGCGGCGTTATCCAGACTCACAGGGTCACGCAGGGCATGATGCAGCTCGTCCTTGACGATACTTGCAATAGAACTCACCGTAGGTAGTGGTGGTGTGGCAGCCTTTTGCAGCTCCTCGCGTACTATAGAGCGGATGAGGTCGCGCAGACACTCGGTGTTGTTCCCAAAAGTCGTGGGAACTTGAGCAGTGGACGTGCTCACTTGCCGGTCATACAGGGTGGATCGATGCTGAAGCATCTTTTCCATCGTGACGGCTTCAGACAAAAACTCGGCGACCGTGCTCGGAGGGCTCCGTACAAGGCCAGCGAAAAGCTGCTCCTTAACTCCTCGCATCAGGTGACGCAACTTCTTTTCCTCTGTCATACCTGGATCAGCCCGTGGGAACAGGCGCGTCATATCTTCCACATATGTCATGACAGTTTTGTTGGGCATCTGGATGCGGGCCTGGATCGCTCGCTCCGCTCGTTCGTGGCGATCAGCACTTCTGTATGTGTCCAACAGCCGGCGGCGGAATTCGGGCCACGATGTCATCTGTTCCTCGTGATTCGCGTACCAGGTACGTGCTCCATCCTCCAAATAGAAGTACACACGCCGTAGTTTCGCCGCGTCGTTCCAGTCGTTCAAAGCAGCCACGCGTTCGAAGTCGACCAACCAGTCCTCGACGTCTTTGAGCTCGGTGCCATGAAACGGTGTCGGAACCTGTGGACTTTCGAGGGTGTACCGAGGCACCGGGAGGTTTCCCGTTCCTGTTAAAGTGGTTTGAACGGACGTGCTCATCATACTGGTGTGAACTGTGGGGTCAGCTTCGGGTGGCAATCCCCTGATCCTGCGGCTTGTCCGATGAACGGGAGTGTGGACTCGCACTGGGCTTGTGGTGCTGCTTCCAGGAGGGGTTTGAAACATCCGTGAGGGGCTACCCAGCACCTCCACCAATTGTCACGTCGCTCCAGGGGATGTCGACAAGTTCTATTGATGTCCGAGCAACAGGGCTCTAACCAAGCGCGCCGGTTGGGCTTGTCTTCTAGAGCGGGGGTTCACGCGCACTTCTTTCTTCTTCGTGGTGTGTGCCTTCACCTTGGCATGCGACCCACTACTAGAAGCAGGTGGCAATATATACAAATGTTGCACGCAGAGACATATGTGAAAGATAACTTGTGTGTTGAAGAGTTGCAGATGTTTATATAACCAGTTCTCCACTTGCACAACGATGTCAGCTGGAAATGTGTTTTAGAAACACCAGAAGCTCATATGAAGCGCTGATGATCGCGAGGATGCTGGCCATCGACACTACTACATAAATCAACTTTAGCACATGGCACCTAACCACATTTGACGTTAACCCGACGTGACGGCTGCATCAAAAGAGTACATATGTAATGTTTATAAAATTGTATAAGCAGCACTGAACCCTCAATTGATGTTTCACGAAGATTAGCGTCTATTTGAAAAGTAGTTCCGAGACCTGACTAATAGTTCTGTTGTAAAATTATTGACTGCCACGCAGAATGCTTGGGTTCAATTCTGTTGGGATGCTGAAGTTATTATTGGCATTCGTCGGGGGGCCTGGAAGAAGCAGGCTGGAGACCAGGCAGTCGGAGATTATGGCATCGGTACTAGAAACGCCAGAGAAGAGCTACTCGTAGAATTCGCAGAACGCAATAATTTACGGATTTTGAATACCTTCTATCGAAAACAAGAAAACCGCAAGTGGACATGGAGGAGCCCTAATGGCGAAAATAAGAACGAAATAGACTTTATAATGAGTGCACACCCAGGAATTGTGCAGGATGTGGAAGTGATTGGCAAGGTACGATGCAGTGACCATAGAATGGTACGGTCTCGAATTCGCCTAGACTTGAAGAAGGAACGACAGAAACTGATACGCAAGAAGCCAATCAATCAGCTAGCACTGAGAGGGAAAGTACAGGAATTCAGAGTGTCGCTGCAGAACAGGTACTCGGCTCTTAGTGAGGAAACCAACCTTAGCGTAGATACAATGAATGATAATCTGACGAGTATCATTACGGAGTGTGCAGTGGAAGTTGGAGGCAGGGTAGTTATACAGGACACTGGCAAGCTTTCCCAGAAAACGAAGAACCTAATTAAGAAGCGTCAAATCATGAAAGTGTCAAGCACAACAGACAAAATAGAACTGGCAGAGCTTTCGAAGTTGATTAATAGACGTAAGGTATGCGATGTAAGAAGGTATAACATGGAAAGAATTCAACACGCTCTGAAAAACGGAGGAAGCGTCAAAGCAGTGAAGAGAAACTTGGGATAGTCAAAAGTCAGATGTATGCACTAAGGGACAAAGAAGGCAAGATAACTACCAATATGGATAGGATAGTTAAAATAGCGGAGGAGTTTTGCAGAGATCTGGATAGTAGCCGAGACAACCACAACCTTAATACTATAAGAACTAGCAGTAACCCAGATGACACCCCACCAGTAATGATAGAAGTCAGAAAAGCTTTGGAGAGCATGCAAAGAGGCAAAGCTGCTGGTGAGGATCAGGTAACATCAGATCTGCTGAAAGATGGAGGACAGATTGTGTTAGAAAAACTAGCCATCCTGTTTACGAGGTGTCTCCTGACGGGAAGGGTACCAGAGTCTTGGAAGAACGCTAACATCATCTTAATACATAAGAAAGGAGATGACAAGAACTTGAAGAATTACAGGCCGATCAGCTTGCTCTCTGTAGTATACAAGCTATTTACAAAGGTAATTGCTGACAGAGTAAAGAAAACATTAGAATTCAATCAACCAAAGGAACAAGCAGGATTTCGAACAGGCTACTCAACAATTGACCACATTCATACTATCAATCAGGTAATAGAAAAATGCTCAGAGTATAACCAACCCCTATACATAGCCTTCATAGATTACGAGAAGGCGTTTGATTCAGTAGAAATATCAGCCGTCATGCAAACACTGCGGAATCAGGGCGTAGATGAAGTATATATAAACATTCTGGAAGAAATCTACAGGAGATCAACTGCTACCATAGTGCTTCATAAAGAAAGCAACAGAATACCAATCAAGAAGGGTGTAAGGCAGGGGGACACAATTTCCCTAATGCTATTTACTGCGTGCTTACAGGAGGTTTTCAGAAGCCTAGAATGGGAACAGTTAGGGATAAGAGTCAATGGAGAATACCTTAGTAATCTGCGCTTTGCCGATTACATTGCATTGCTGAGTAACTCGGGGGACGAATTGCAACTCATGATTATGGAGTTAGACAAGGAGAGCAGAAAGGTGGGTCTTAAAATTAATCTGCAGAAAACGAAAGTAATGTACAACAACCTCGGCAAGGAGCAGCGCTTCCAGATAGGTAATAGTGCACTTGAAGTTGTAAAAGACTATGTCTACTTAGGGCAGGTAATAACCGCAGAGCCGAACCACGAGATTGAAGCAACTAGAAGAATAAGATCGGGGTGGAGCACATTCGGCAAGCACTCTCAAATTATGACAGGTAGATTGCCACTATCCCTCAAGAGGAAGGTATATAACATCTGTATCTTGCCGGTACTTAGCTACGGAGCAGAAACTTGGAGACTTACAAAGAGGGTTCAGCTTAAATTGAGGACGATGCAGCGAGCAATGGAAAGAAAAATGGTAGGTGTAACCTTAAGAGACAAGAAGAGAGCAGAGTGGATTAGGGAACAAACGGGGGTTAAGGATATCATAGCTGAAATCAAGAAGAAGAAATGGACATGGGCAGGGCATGTAGCGCGTAGACACGATAACCGCTGGTCATTAAGGGTAACTGACTGGATTCCCAGAGAAGGGAAGCGGGTTAGGGGGAGACAGAAGGTTAGGTGGGCAGATGAGATTAAGAAGTTTGCGGGTATAAATTGGCAGCAGCAAGCACAGGACCGGGTTAACTGGCGGAACATGGGAGAGGCCTTTGTCCTGCAGTGGACGTAGTCAGGCTGATGATGATGATGATGATGATGGGGGGGGGGTCAACGTTTCCTAAGGCAGGTTTTTCTTAACATTGACATTTATTCTTTGCATTCCTTCGGTCGACGCTACCAATGTCGGGTATTTCTTAACGCTCGAGCGTTAAAGTTGTTCATGTGTGCTCTCGTCGTTCCTGGGTAGATACTAAGTGTCAATCACCCGTGGCACATACCCGCATACCAGCGGCACATACCGGCCCGTGGGTATGTGCCACCGTTCGGCGGGAAGTGTTTGACGACGTACGCGACGGGATTGTGCCATTATTCCTGTCTTGACAAGCGCGTCATATTCGTCAAACCATCTTACCCTACCATGATAATTTTGGTTCACACCAAGCTGCCCCGCCGCAGCGGTCTATAGTGGCTAAGGTACTCGGTTGCTGACCCGCAGGTCGCGGGATTGAATCCTGGCTGCGGCGGCTGGATTTCCAATGGAGGCGGAAATGTTGCAGGTCCATGTGCTCAGATTTGGGCGCACGTTCAAGCACCCCAGTTGGTCAAAATTTCCGGAGCCCTCCACTAAGGCGTGTCTCATAATCATACGGTGGTTTTGGGACGTTAAACACCGCATATCAATCAATCACACCAAGTTAAGGGAGTGACTACGGGAGCACCCAAACGTAAACGGCTGGATAAATAGATAGATAGATAGATAGATAGATAGATAGATAGATAGATAGATAGATAGATAGATAGATAGATAGACAGACAGACAGACAGACAGACAGACAGACAGACAGACAGACAGACAGACAGACAGACAGACAGACAGACAGACAGACAGACAGATAGATAGATAGATAGATAGACTAGATAGATAGATAGATAGATAGATAGATAGATAGATAGATAGATAGATAGATAGATAGATAGATAGATAGATAGATAGATAGATAGATAGATAGATAGATAGATAGATAGATAGATAGATACGCTCAAAATCGCCGAAGTTCGCTAAGAAATGCTTCTCATTCAATAACTTGTGCAATAAACTACAGAACCGAACAATGGCCACTCATAGATGACACCAAAACAGGCATGAGTGCATGCGTGTAAGCTCTTTAAAATTCTTCTTTTCGAACTCAACAAAATATCTACTCTGAAGCGTTATTCCATTTAAGGAACTGCTGTGACCGTGAGTCGGACTCGCAACCTTGGCATCACCTGCACAACATCGTAAGCTCTGAGGAAACGTTGCACCGCTTCCTGTAAACGCAAAAAAAACATGAAACCACTTTTGAAGCAGTTGTTTAATCGCACAATATGAGATCTTGAATAATAATATGATCAGAAAGGGTCGGGAATGTTGTGAAGCGCCATTAAACGAACAAGGTGGTACCATAAACCAGTAGTAAACGAGAGGTTCAGCAATTTTCGTTCAAGTGCTAATCAGTACAGTTGCTTCCGAATCAAGCAACCCATAGAGAATCGCATCTTTCATCACACGCCAAAAAACGGGATTTGCTTGATTCATCCTGTAATAAATTAATTTTTGCTTCTATCCTCATAAACTGCTTTACCGGAGAAGCGTACGAAAACGAAGCTTGTCGAGCCTTGCAGAGGAGCATATCCGCACAGATCCGGTGAGTGCAAGCTCGCTTGACCAGATTCGATATGCGTAATTGCAGACACGCACTATTTCTCTTAGTATGCATCAGAACGCGGTATGGCGCCTGTGAGTGTACTCGCACGTTCAATCTCACAGTGACCTTGGCATCGGGCCTCATTCGGGCTGGCACCTGTGAGTAGTGTGTAATAAACGTGTTTAGTGTAGCAAATAGGTACTTCGCAAGAATTCCCAGCTGCTATTGCTAGCGAAAGCGTCCAAACCACTCCTTGGTTACCAAACCGTGCACTTGTATACATATGTCATTAGATTGTGTAGGCACCGCTAATTGGAACATCACTTTGAGCGCCTGCTTATTTTTACAGCGAAAGCTGTTATGAGATAAGAACACGGGTCACTCGCTGTGCTGTAGTTGTCCGCTGTCACCGGTGTCCGTATTTATATCGAAAAAAACGCAGTGAATAAAAAACACTAATGACGACACAATGGAATTTGAACCCGGGTCCGCTGTACGTGTGCCAGCCTAGTATTCTACAACTGAGCCACTCCCGTGCTTGGAACTCGTTTCTGAACTAACCTTAGACAGGCTTGATTTCGGGAAAGGAGTCGTGGTATTATGAGTATAATAAAGCACTTTAAAACTTGAAAGGAACAGCCAGGCGTCACACAATGCGAATCGCGTACCAAGCGGGTAATCGAATGCTCCAACCAATTAGAAAACTTGTTCTTGATCACTTGTTAATTGTGGTGTATACCCACTTCAAGCATAATTCTTCAGCGTCGTCAGCCACTGCATAAAAAATGCATAAAATTTCTAACAAGTGTGCATAGTATACCACGCTTCTCCAAATAATGACAAAGGATCGCATAGTGAATGCTGGCCTACTAGACAAAAATTATAATTATTTATGGCGTAGTGGGTACCCACCAGTGTGCTTCTAGCATTTACTGAAAGAGTGTTTAGAAAAGGCTCTGAAAGGTCGCTTTTCTAGCTTTTAGTGTGACTGTGCTGCGTGTTTCGTACAGGCCTCGTGTTATTTGTTTTCTTGAGAAAGCAACTTCAGGTGATGTGTCTTTTTTTTTTTCAAAGCTAACATGAAAGACATTTAAGGAGATAAGAAGCATAGTACCTCAATCATGTCACTTGCGCGCTTTAAGAAAATTAAATACAGCAAGTTGATGCAAATCACTTCAACCTGAATAATGTACTTCTGCATGAATTTCAAAGCTAAACATGCTTTTTCTGTAAGTACACACCGCAGTGTCACGTTAAGTACGCAAAGGAAAACAGCCTGCGGGGAAATGTTGATACATTCTGCAACGCCATTATTTATGACGACTTATAGATCACAATTTACTAACTATTATTACAAACTTAGCGAAGGCTTCATGCGTGCAGTACGATACGACGAAAAATCCGTTAACAGGGTTTGTGTCAAGCCGACGCTCACACAAGCAGACCTTTGTTCTTCAAGGCTAGAACAGAAGTGGTGGTGGTAGTGGTTATAAGAGAAAAAAGGCACCTAATTTCTGCAGCCCAGTCGGGAGCACGGCGCAGTGCCTGTAAGAGAACTGGTGGTAGTTGTTAGAGGACGAGAAAAGGCACCTAATTTCTGCAACCCAGTCAGGAGCATGGCGCAGTGCCTCTGGAACAGAACTGATGTCCTTAGCGCCAGCGTGTCTACGCTTCGTGGAGACGCTCCCTGGATTTCGTGCCGACTGGTTGTGCGCCCGCGCGCTCCGCGCGCTCGCGACCTTCGGCGTCATCGTAGCTCTGGCTGACTGGGCTCGCCCTACGTCATCTCCTGTCGCCGACGACCTTCGACGACAGCGCAGCTCTGATTTACTGGACCTGCTCTACGCCATCTACAGACGCCGACAACATCTCTCGCAAGTGTACCCCGTCCTCGGACTCCAGTGACCGTTCTTCCATCTTTCCTGTCTCTCCTATCCTCTCAGTTTGTTGTTGCTTCTTCTTCCTCTTTCCTATACCTTTACTTCTACCCCTTTATCCCTCCTCACCCCCATCTCTTGTGAGCTCTGTGGCGGTGTCGCTCACTGAAGCAGACAATAACGGGGCTCACTTTTCTCTTCCTTTCTTTTAAGAACCACTTCAGTCTACGCTTCGTACCTTCTCCTCCATCCTAAAAAATGAGCGAGCGAGAGAGAGAGAAGGTGACGTTGGGTACGTGACTGTGCGAGAGTGGGGGAGGGCGTGTGTGACGAATCGTATGAGTGAAGAAAGAACAGGTATTTTCTGAATAAAAAGAAAAAAAAGTTAGTGTAGGGAAGTTGAGCAAGTACACGTGTCACTGAAACCTGGTTGCTGAACCAGCTTTCAGAACGAAATACGTTCACCACTGGACCTCATACGTTAATCGAGCGTCTTATGTTATGCATGGTTTTGCCAATTGTATAAGTGGTTACGTGTTTCAGAAAAAAACATATTAGGTAAGCTAAAGTTGCCTACGGTTGTCTCATTTGAGGAAGACGACGAACAATTATAAACAACAGGACGACGGCACCTCTTTGTGAACGATGCCTTTTCTATCATCGTAAGATGTATCGTCAAATTTCGTTCCACTTGACAATCATGAAATTTTCACATTCACACTATCATGCCTGCAAGATTGACTGCCGTTAGCGTCTTTTACTTCAGAAAGTAGTTGGTATAATTGTGTAATCACTGAAGTCTAACGAACATGACGAGCATAAATCGCTGAATTCGTGCTCCGTCCCAAATGTACGCGCAATTCAAAACAATGCAGGTTACTATTGATAACTTGCCAGCTACGTTTATGCAGAAATGTTTTGCAGAATTCAAAACTTGTCAAAAAGAAGTATTAGTAACTTTCTTCTGTGAATACATTTATTGTTGACCCAAACATCCCCGATCCCGATTTCTCGATGACCTTTATTCTTGATGACATTGTCGCATATCGTGCACCAGCTTTGTGTTCGAGCATTCAATTTTCATTATCGGTATCCTTCAAGCCGTAGCGCATCTCGAACTGCTTCGTACGCTGACTAGTCAAGTTCATATGGCTGAGAGCGACGGCGGTTTCCACCAAGAGTTCGATGTAGTTCTCTATATTGCGATCGTTTGCTAGGAGATCTGGCAGCTTGGGAAGTGACTTGCACGCGGGAGATCCCATTGTATAAACGCCACACGCCCGGCTCTGCGACGCTAGGAACATCCCAAAGAGCGAGTCGAAGCCTAGTTCTTTGGCACCACTTCGACACGGCGTCAGTAAAGGGTCGACACAGCTGAACATGTCGTAGAACGAGCTGCATGTTCACACACAGAAAAGACGCGTGTTATCCATGAAAGGAATAGCACAGTAAAACCTCATTTGAACAAACTTCAAGGGAACCACAGGACGAAGCTCGATAAAGTCAATGTTCGCTTAACTCAAATAGTTTTGGTCCAAGTTATTAACAGACAACTGGAAACAAATATTAGCTCTTAAACTAAAATCTGGACATTTCTTTGCAATGCAGCTTGTTTGAATGTGCTGATTAATTAGTAAGCTGAAAAGAACGCTGTAATAATTAGCTATACTTTTGTACTTAGGACTGCAATTGGCATGATTGAATCACTGTCTGAAAGCTCTCATAAACCTTCTCCAGCCCAACTTTCTACTAGAGAGCGAGCCACATAAGTGCTGCTTCAGCAGAAATTATTAGTGTTTTCTCTACAAGACTTGTTTCTATACCTCCTGCTCTTTTTTCCGCTATCTAGGGTGCTCGCTGCACTTTCTTCTCCAGACTGAGTGGCGCATGTATCAACGCAGAAGTGACAGGCAACATAGTACTCAAAAAGCAAAGAAACGATTATTGCGCTGTGCTCAGAACTTATTGGGAACATCATGCTAAAGATGGGCTTCAAAAAGTGCAGCTACAGGTGTAATGAATATTACGTGGCAGGCATTGGATGCTCTCACAAAGTGCGTTTGTGGAACGGAAATGCGCGCTGCATTATATTTTGTTAAACTAAATTACGTTAGCAATCACTCTCATGGCTCTTCAGTGGGTGATTTTCAAACCTTTCGTACAACTCAATAGTATGTTTAACTGATGTTTGTTCAAGTAGTTTACTGTATTATTACTGCTCTAATAACAATGACTACAATGGCTACATTAATGCCCTGTTTTTTATAGGGTTGGAATGTTCAAATTTGAGCATAAAAGTGTACCTCAACCATGTCAAATAATAACAGATTCTGTTGCACATCAGAACACAAGTGGAAATTATGTAGCTAGGAGTCGCAACACTTTAACATATTTTGAGTGGATTTGCGTGGTTGTTGGTGCTTTTCGTCCAATGATTATGCATATATATTAGATACAAAGACATTCGCCACAAGCTTGCCAATCTGAGAGTTTAATTGCCTATCGAAAATTCAAGAATGAGTTAAAAATTTTTCCAATGAGTGCTTCGAAGTGTCCTAAGTGTGTTGATCAGCATGTTTTTTTTCTCCAACTGCGCCTCTTGTGCGCACAAAAACACGCCAACCAGCGGGTCTAGTACTTTAAAGTGCTATATAGGATAATGCACATGGGCATATTTCTTATAGAGCCTTTATCAAACCGGTGAAAAAGTATAAACGCTCACATTTGCATTAAAACGTAATAGGGACGATGGATTAGTATAGTCACAATAAGTTGGCTTGATAAACAAAAATCACTAACCGCGATCGAAACAAAACAAAACAAGAATCTTCATCAGCAGCTGTTCCATGCTTGGTCGTTTCCTAACTAGAAAATTATTTTTAGATGCTTTAGATGAATGTTCGGAAAAATTCATAGAAGTGTAATTTTCTCAGTGAACCACGCAGAATAACACACATACGAAAATTGGCATTTGTGCATGGTTGATCGGTAGAGGTCGATATCGAAAGATGAATGAACAGGAACGTTAACCAAGTAGACTGACCAAACTTTGCCGTAAAGCTGCTGTTGTTATGAAGACAGAACAAGATACTGACCACAATAAAATGAAATAAAAGAAAGACGTTTCGGCCACTGTACAGGACCCTTCTTCGCAAGGCTCCCGCGGAAATTCATCTCAAGGGAAGACGTCTTCGCAAACCTGTGTATAATCGTCGTATGATAAAAGTGCGATAAACTACACTACCACCGCCACGCTTAAGAAGAATGTTTCATAGAGAGCAGTGATAAGACATATAAAAATGCAAACATAAAACAACAGATAACCTGACGAAGGGAATACCACCAGCATGGCCGTTTCATCGGTGTCCCTGGTGCGAGGCTGTTCAGATTTTTTTGACGAGGCTGTTATGCGTTGTTAGTTTTAGTTGGTAGATCAGTCACTAGAAAATTTAATGTATTTCGTACTTACCAGCACATGTAGAAGATTACTTGGTTGGTGGGTGCCTTATTTACAGCCTTCTGCACAGCCCCGCGGAATGTTTTCCAGCATGCATGAACCTCCGTGCCAGCAGAGTTCGTGCAGTTCACGGCTTTTCTATACGCTGCACGGGAGATGAAGTTGAGTGATAACCGAAAATGTTATTGGATGTCATCATCAACTAATTATTCATTCAGACATCTGTTTAGTTTGTTCGTGCTTTCGTTCATTCACTGATGAAGTCATTTATGCATACTTTCAGCCGTGCGAATCACCTAGACTGGTGTATGCCAAAGCATGCAGTGTGTAGTCATGCAAGATATATATCGTTCATAGAAACTTCACGTTCCTGCAACAGATATATATCGTCCATAAACATTTTACGTTACTGCAACATAAGGTAAATTTAGCCTGACAAAATTTAACCTGCCTTTGGGAGATCAGGACCTCAACTGCAAGTAGTTACCTACACTACCTTTGGTGTGTTTTGATATATTTAGTTAACATGAGTTTACAACTAGAATCGGTATGCTCATTCACATCACAGCAGATGACAATTTCAGGTTCTGTCGAGTCCAACGATGAAACTTCAATGACATAGTTCGCCCGACACTGGGAAGCCGTAGACTTCTATGTAGCAGCGTCTACCGAAGAGCTGCATGCGTTTACAGTTCTGTGTTATTCCTTGAAGCGCTTAACTCAAAATTTTTCCTCTATTAGCTCAACCCTAACGAAGCGTGATGAAGTATGGACTGCGCGACATTCTACACAGGAACACAAAAGAGGAGACACAGACAAGCAATGAGTATAGCAAGGGAATTTTTATTTAACAAGACTTTTTATGTAACACAATTTCGAAACGGGTCTATTCGACTGTGTTCATGCTTGTCGTTGTGGCGAGGGCAATCACCGCTTCTTCCGCATCCTCGAAGCTCGTAACCCTTGCTGCGAATGATGCCAGCTCCGTTCCTCCTGCGCTGACCATGCTTTAGGGAGGTGTTTTTACCACGGTGTTCAGCTTCGACAGCGAGCGAGCGTCAGTATCATGCTGGTGTTCTCGGCGGATCGACTCAAGCAATCCCTCGTTTCCAAAAAGATTACGCGGCAATGGGGTGATTCTCGGACTCTAGGAGCTATTGTGGTACTTTCATTTCATTGTCTGCTTAGCAGATGCAGCAAAAAAAAAAGCTTTTGTTCATTTTGTGGGATTTCGCACAACTAACTTACCAAATTTGATCGTAAAAATTAAAAATAAAGAAACTTGAATCCGAGAACACTCACTTATCTCGCCTACAAAACAAAGACCAGTCATGATGACGTAATTCTGAAGAAACTTTTGAGTCGACCATATTCCTGATTGCAGTCACTGAAAAGTAACTTTGCACCTCGAGCCTTTCAAAATGTTTCAAACAGTTTAGCAATGAATCCCTTGACGTACCCTCATGTTCCTTCAAAGTCGAATTGCAGGCACCTTCCATCTTTTTCTTAAAACCCTTGGCGACTGGCAATGAAACGGCTTTGGTCACACCTTCCATACAGTCTGAGACGAAATTCGTGCCACACGCGAGCTGTCGTTTGTCGTTCCTGAAAATGGGAGTAGGCATGCTTAAACATTCCAGCCATAGATTTCTCATTTTATTCAAAGTCTTTTTTTTGTGTGTGCCTGTTTCTCTAATAGTTGGGACCTCAGAACACTATACACAAATTTTCAGCTAGTGCTGCTGGTATTTATGGATTAATGCACATGGCGTCAAATTAGCTAATGAAAGCTTTGTTGTTGTGAAATTATAAAAATAGCTTTTTATTCCTCTTACTCAATAATGTAAACAAAAATGAAAACCAATGTTTTACTTGTCAGTGTAATAGTCACTGAAACAACTTCAACAGTTCCCCCCGAAAGTGGCTCTTACCCGCCTCAGCTTCCGCGCACCGGCTTCACCCAAGACTTCTTCATGGTTGGCCCCAGCTGCGCAAACTTGCCGTAATTTTGGAGTTTATCGCAGGGAGGATTATTGATGAACTATATTCTAAGAATGAGAAGTTTTACTTTCACTTATGATGTGGAAGGCAGATGTAGTGTGGTGTTGTCAATTGACGCACCCATGGTTGAAAGAGTTAAAGGCAAACGGCATTGTATTTTAACCGTATCTGTCTAGAGTGCCATACTGGAATTCAAGCGAATTGTGCAATGGCGCAATTGTGACAGTACTTCAGCTTCGCGTGCCGGCGAAGGGGTGAACTGCTGCAGCTTATATGTACTTCTTTTACGAACCTACCAGCGTCTTCTTTACCATGGCTGCTACTGCAGCTTCTGAAATTAGAAGATGGCTTCAACCGTGGGTGCCTGCCGCAATGCACTCATCATGACACTCAATAGCTTTGACAGCGCTGCGGAGCAGTGTTTTCAATACAACCCGTCATCGCGACCGTCATACAACACGTTTACTGTCTTAGTGCAATGTAATCAAAAGCCGTGCTGTGCTGGCTCATGCGGAAAACTCGACTTTGATGGACCGCTTCAGTGGACAGTGAAGTGGTTGAACTCTTAGTGTATAATAGCTTCTACGGTAGTGTTTGCCCTCGGCAACGTTTCCGTGTTCGTTGAAATTGGCGCAATGCCGCGAATGCTTACTCGCATGATTCTTTCAACTCCTCTCCAGATGAGTGCAGGAGTGGCTTCTTTGCGTAAGCCACGTAGTCATCGCCGCAAGCCCGAAGAGTCTCCAGCTTGCATCTGGCCTTCAACTGCGCTCGACTTGACCCTGCGAACAAGTATATACGACGTGAACGCACGTAAGCGTTTGCCTTTCATGAACTCCGGACAAGTTCCACGTGTGCTCCGCGTCAACAAGCCATTTCCTGGCCCAAGCTTTGCCGAAATGACAGCACATGTCTAGCCTTAGCGAGTTGCTGGCCAAAAAGAAGTCATGGAAGAAAAATACGCGATTTTGTTTTCGCGGAGGCTCGTTGGTTCACATCTTAGAAAGGGAGCCCGGATATTTTCTTTATTCGTTTGACGCCAGCTTAGTCTACCTTCATACAGTAATATCACAGGTGTAGCACAACAAACATACGCTTGAAATGTTAGCACATCCCACGCCTTGCAGTAATTGGTTTAATGCAGAACAGCTACTGATAATTCGTCGATATTTTTCTTTTATTTGAACGAAGGTTTACTAGGTGGATCAAGGGAGCACATTAAAGAGAGGAAGTGCCTCAGAGTGACTGGCCCCCACGTCCTCTGTTCGTTCTGCTTGTTTCACTACGTGTTTTCATCTGTCGGTTCCCACCTTGATTTAAGTGAATTGACGTGTTTGCGTAGATGAATTAATTGTATGCACACCGTGTGCTTAACAGGCACGCCAACAAGATTGACGTTTGAAGGCTAACTGCATGGTGACGTAACGTCCGCGCTTATGTTAGAGCGCCGCGTCAGTTCTATTGAAATGGAGTGCACGCTACGATGCAATTTACGTGTCACGGGCGATGCTTTTTATACTATACCGAGCCCTCGTTAGTGTTTTGTACCGAGGTACAGTAGCCATTAAACATGACTCACTCAGTCATACGAGCACATTTATATTGTTCAATCGACTGTCGTAAAATTGGAACAAACACTGAAAGCAAAATTGACATTAGCCCACGTGACGTCGGTATAATAAGAGTTCATAGGTAATGTTTAATACCTTGATGTTGTTGCTAGACAGTACTGCCTGCAACTGCTATTGACGTTGAACTAACAACTATCTTGTGCTTAGAGTCATTTTCGAAAACAGTTTGAAGACCTTGTGTGGCTCCGTAATGGTATACCCGATTGCCACTCAGAGTGCCCGAGCTTGATTCCTGTTGGGATTTTAATATTTACTATTTCGATTCATTGGCTCAACGCGGCTGATGATCGATTTGCTTGAGATTTTTGCGTGTAAATTGCCGATGTCGCTTCTTGCCGTTCCTCAGTATATACAAATTCTGAATCACATGGGACGCAAACCATCATACTGCCGGTCATGGAATATGGGCATCCACACATGCCTGAAGGAAATGTTTTCATGACGCACATGACAGTATGCTTGCGTTATTCATGTGTTGGCCAGACTTTCATGTTCTCCATACCATCTTACCTTCTTATGCCAGTTTTGGTCAATACCAAGTGAAAGGCACAACCATGAGGGCACCCTGACGTAGGTCGCTAGATAGATAGATATATAGATAGATAGATAGATAGATAGATAGATAGATAGATAGATAGATAGATAGATAGATAGATAGATAGATAGATAGATAGATAGATAGATAGATAGATAGATAGATAGATAGATAGATAGATAGATAGATAGATAGATAGATAGATAGATAGATAGATAGATAGATAGATAGATAAGTTCAAGTATCTTTAGTTTGCTAAGAAATGCTTCCCATATCAAATGAAGACAGTAATGACCGCTGTCTCAGGGCTATAGGTTTAGCACTTCGCCACTATTGTATTCAAATTTTACATTTATTTGATTCTACTTCACCATCAAGGTACACGGTACAATGTAAGATGTACAAGCTATCAAATAAGCATGTATCTGTCTAATAATTGGCAAAAATATATTATTACAGAGCTTGAAGAGAGTTACACAACATGCCAGTATAGTACATAAGCTAATACGCTCCTGAGCACGTTACTACACTGAGTAAATTTATAAGGTAACTTGCAGTAGCACAACAAATAGTTGAAATTTCACAAAGGTTAAATATAGGTCATTAATTAGTCAATACCACGTTTTCCAAACGTATGGGGTCATGAATACTTATCATAGAACCAGGAAGCAGCAGGTTCCGATCTCTACCATACTCTGGCAAAAATGACGATGGGTCACTGCGTTACTCTTGCGCATCTGAACGTTCTAATGCGGCCGGTTTAGCCGGGGAGTGACTTTGAAAATACCAGAGCCGTGACGTCATACTTGTGAGTAAAACAGGACCGCCAGTGAGAACACGTCAGCTTCTAGTTGTGATGTCGAAATTGGATAATGAGATCGGACAGTGTCGCCTTCCCTCAGAATTCCGAATTGCGCGGTGTCGGCATTAAAGAAAGCGAGTGCAGCCGAAAAATAATCACTACTGAACGACCTCACCACAGGACGTCTTCGTGAGGCCACAAATTGGCAAAGCATGTAAAGTCTTCGTGACGTTTCGATAGGGTGATACAATGTGGCGTCACATGGCGGCATCATCACACCGTCGATATGTTAAAGGAGGGCCCATCACGTAGGCGATGCCAAACCAATACCTTGCAATCCTGAAGACCATGTCAAAGTGCGTTAGGCACGGAGAGCTTTCGGAGAGGGCTGGGGTAGATCAATGCACCGACTCAGAAAAAAAGAAAAAGTAATGGCTTTCGCCTTCGAATCGTCTTAGGTGAATGCATAAGGAACACTGAGTTTTCGTGCATGATTTTTAATGAACCAACAAGCAGATCTACAGCAAATGCCATAGAATATTCATTTGATAAACAAGTGGATTGGCACATTTCATCAAATTTAGCGCCTCTGACCACCCCGCCCCCCCAATTCAGTCCCTAATTACATGAAATGAAAGCTGTACTTGCCCTATATTTCGTGTATCTTCACAAATTGTTGTATGGATGTCGTACAGCGTTGCTTATTCTGGGAAGCACTTTCATAACAACCATCTAACGTTTTCAAACCACTGAAGGTCAAATTCACAGCTTCTTAGTATAATAATTATAGAAATGGATGCAGTGTTTGGAAGTAGCAAGCCATGACGCTCCGGTCAGATTGAACGCACGTGTGCGCTGGTTTAGCTAGATGTGTTTAAAAATGTGTAATATTACGTGCAACTCTCACTCATCGGTGCCCTCACGCTGCAGTAAGAGTAAACAACGGGACGAGATGTGGGAAGAACACTAAAGGAGCTATATTGACATAAACTGATATATGCACCACGTTTGGTTCCGTATGATTTATTCACTCTTCTTATTAATGCTTTCATTTGAGTTTTTTTTTTCGACCATAGCAGCGACTAAAGCTCAGTGTATGTTCCCATAAAACATTAGGTTCTTCTACTAGAATTGGTAAACTTACTCGTTTTTATACAAACTCGAGTTATAGGAACGTGCGCGCACCCCACTTTTAACAAAAATTTTATGTATGAAATATTGCCCCGCCGCGGTGGTCTAGTGGCTAAGGTACTCCGCCACTGGCCCGTAGGTTACGGGATTGAATCCCGGCTGCAGCGGCTGCATTTTCGATGGAGGCGAAAAAGTGGCAGGGCCGTGTGCTCAGATTTGGGTGCACGTTAAAGAACGTTAAGGTAGAAATATCAGCCATCATGCAGACACTGCGGAATCTGGGCGACGATGAAGTATATATAAACATGCTGGAAGAAATCTACAGGGGATCAACTGCTACCATAGTGCTTCATAAAGAAAGCAACAGAATACCAATCAAGGGTGTAAGGCAGGGGGACACAATCTCCCCGATGCTATTTACCACGTGCCTACAGGAGGTTTTCAGGAGCCTAGAATGGGAACAGTTAGGGATAATAGTTAATGGAGAGTACCTTATTAACCTGAGCTTCGCCGATGACATTGCATTGCTGAGTAACTCAGGGAACAAATTGCAACAGATGATTACGGAGTTAGAGAAGGAGAGCAGATAGGTAGATCTTAAAATTAATCTCCAGAAAACGAAAGTAACGTACAACAACCTCGGAAGAGAGCGGCGCTTCGAGATAGGTAATAGTGCACTTTAAGTTGTAAAAGAATATACTTACTTAGGACAGGTAATAATCGCGGAGCCGAACCACGAGACTGAAAAACTAGGAGAATAAGAATAGGGTGGAGCACATTTGGCAAGCACTCTCACATCATGACAGGTAGAGGTAGATTGCCACTATCCCTCAAGAGGAAGGTATATAACAGCTGCATCTTGCCGGTACTTTGCTACGGAGCAGAAACCTAGAGACTTACAAAGAGGGTTCAGCTTAAATTGAGGACGACGCAGCGAGCAATGGAAAGAAAAATGGTAGGTGTAACTTTAAGAGACAAGAAGAGAGCAGACTGGGTTAGAAAACAAACCAAGGTCAAGAATATCATAGCTGAAATAAAGAAAAGAAAATGGACATGGGTCATGCATGTAGCACGTAGACAGGATAACCACTGGTCATTAAGGGTAACTAACTGGATTCCTAGAGAAGGCAAGCGGGTTAAGGGGAGAAAGAAGGTTAGGTGAGCAGATGAGATTAAGAAGTTTGCTGGTATAAATTGGCCGCAGCAAGCACAGGACCAAGTTGACTGGTGGAACACGGGAGAGGCCTTTGTCCTGCAGTGGACGTAGTCAGGATGATGATGATGATGAAAGAAGCCCAAGTTGTCGAAATTTCTGAAGTCCTCCCCTACGGCGTCTCTCATAATCATATAATGGTTTTGGACGTTAAGCCCCATTATCAATCAAGGTATGAGAAATCGCCAAGAAATAGGACTCTCCATATAATGCTCGATACGTTTTGTAAAAGTGTGCTCATAAAGGTAGATTGCTAATAAAAGTAGACTGCTAGTCTTAGTAACTTCTTGTTTCTTCTAACGTTTTGTATTTTATCTTAAAGTGGCGCTTAAATTGCTTTGGCTTCTTGTGTAGTTTTCATAACTGCCAGATATTGCAAAGTTAGTGCACGCCAGTTTTAGGTAGGTAAAGCGCGGCCTTTGTTTTGAAATTCCTGCCTTACACGGGAGAAAAATGGCGGCATTTGGTATACTACCAGATTACTAAGCGCGTTTAGGAGTTACGAATGTGTTATGAACAAGTTTCGAAGCAGCTAGCTTCAGATGGTTTGCCTTTCAAAGCCTTCCAGTCGTATTGTAGGTTTTGTCGTGGGTAGACATAGTGAAATTAGAGTGCAAGGACTATTCCCACAAGGCACGATCTCCATTTCTTCATGAGGTTCCTTTCAGTAGCATATACTTACCGATGCGCTCAATGTATTTTGAAGCTTCAACGGTACACTCCTGTCTAACCACACCAGCCTTCGGCACAGCGCACTAGGCATTCGGACCATCACATGCTGCAGTCGTCTCATCTAGTTTGACGTAATGCAGGCAAAACCACGCATAAAAATAAAAATTCAGAAAGCAAACGAAAAATAGAAAGACAGAGAGAACGATATAAAGTGGAAATAAAAGCAAAATAAATAAAAATAAAAAAACAGAAGAAAACAAAGAAAGAAAGAAAGAAAGAAAGAAAGAAAGAAAGAAAAAAAGAGTAAATGGAAGAGAAATAAAAAGGCTGCGCAGCTGCGAAATGCATTCACGCGTGGTACCACTATTGTGAAGCTACCCAAATTTCTATTTCAGCCTTTCTCTTCACCGCCCTCCGTCAGCATATGATGGAAACGAAGCCACTTAGTCGAAAGCAAAGCTTACAAATCAGCAACAACCAGAGCATCACAACACCGACACCGCGAAGTTTTAACACCATCGTCACCGCTTCTACTTACAGGCTGTTTTCCGGGATGAAGGACTCCCGGCCGCTCGTCTGGCTACAGTTTATTATGTATAGTGTGTGCGCACAACAGTAGGGCCGGAAAAGTAAAAACAAGAAATAGAAGTGTTGTTGCAGAAACGCGTGCTTCGGCTTTAGCGTTTATTATGTGGTCTCGGTATCCCACAGCTGCCCAGCTCCAGTTAATAAAAGAGGCAATGAACGAATAGAGTTTGTGGGATAGTTATAGCTCCGCTAAGAAAACCGTCGAAATTTGTGAGATCACGTAGAAGTCTTAGCGTGTTCCATTAATATATTGCACGAGTGGATAATGACCAATAGGTCGCACGTACGCGTAAAACTTCTGATGCAGCTTTACCAGTCCTTCAACTCCTGCAAGCGACCATATTTAGAAGCCCTAAAAGCAACCTATCGTTGACAGTGGCCGGAACAAGGGGCCGAAACCATGCAACTTTTCTTTCCTAAGGACGTTTTTCCATTGGTGAGCCGGCTACTTAATTGTACATCTCTCATCGCGATAGATTGAAAGGACCTTCTACAAAATATTTCAGCGCAAGATACATTTGTGAATATGGCTTCTGATATTGAAAGCTGAATTTTATGTGACATGCATAAAAGCATTTATCAATTCATGTCTCGCAGAACTATTCATATTCTACCCCTTAAACACTCACTGGATGAATACTCTAAGCTAAGTTGAAATATTTCAATCCATCATTGATATACCGATAAAAACTACATTCATTCATGTTTTCTGTGCTTCAAAGTTTCTTAATATCCCCCGCATTTCATTGAAGTGATTTATGCGTTCCTAAAATAATGAAGTGTTAGCCCGGAGAAAATAGTGACAATAAGTTTTATTGAAAAAGAATAAGGATACACATCAAAAGTGTTTTTTACGAGTATGTCTGCGTGTGCCTGCACGTGCGTTCATTTGTGTGCCTGTCTTCGTGCGTGCCAATGTGAGCGAACATCTGCGCGCGCTAGCCTGCACGCGAGTGTGCCCACGTATTTTTTGTGTGTAAACTAACGTGTGCGTTTGTTTGTGTGCGTATAGAGGGCCAATATAAGGTACCATAAGATTAGAAGCTTCTGTATGAGCAGTGACCTTTTTTTTAGTTTAGGAGACTAAGGTACGTCGCAGAGCTAATGGAATACAAATCTCATTGTTTCATCGGGGTGAAATACAGGCATGTGCATTTTTTTCACTCTAGCTTTTTGGTAACACACAAATATTTAGCTTGGATGTTCATCTAAAAGCGCATCACGTCGACGCATTTCGGTGAGTTCATTGTTTAAACCCCCACACCATTGTTAGGTTACCTTCTTTCAGCTCATCAAGACCATAATAATAAAAAATATCATTGTAAACCTTATGCGCTTACATTAGAGCGCTTTTACATGCCTCCGCGTTACGATCAGCCGAAGCGTAAACGAGGTGAATCGCCGAGCCGCAAGTTTGTACAAATGTATTTAAGCGCTTCCGCTTGTACTTATTGAAGCGTATTAAAACAACATACCAGCGGCTGTGTTCTACCTGAAGCCTACTTTCGTCCAGGCGGTGTTTTTAGGTGACAGAACTTTGTAAAATGACTCAAGAATCCTGGTAAAGAATCGTACGCATTGTTTCTAATGCGACTACAGCGAGCCAGCGGTGAGTTCAGCGCCGCGCTGGTCAGGAGAAGTCGAGGCGAATCGAGGAGGAAAATGCGCGCGCGGACGAGTGGCGCCACTTTCAAATTATAGGGGTTTTATGAAAAGCGCCAGCCCTGGACGATCACTTCCGCGTCGTGTTGAGGCCTTGTATGTTACGCAAAGTTCAAGGTATATTCCACCCAATGACAGCAAACAATAGCATCCTTAAGTACCAGTACATAGTATGGTGAGCTGGCGTAGGGGGTGCGCCCGCGCGAACATGCACTGTACATTCCTTGGTTGGAGTGCAGATCTCCAACCAATATGCTTGGGCAATACCCAATTCAAGCTTACATATACACTGTTATAGAACAGGCAGTTATAACTTTTTTTTTCCAAGTCGTCACTTCGCGACAAGGATATTTATACTTATGCTCCTCTGACACTTTCTAAATGTCAATCCAACCAGCACACACTTTCTCATATTAATTTAAGGCTAATCGACTGGTTTATTCCATTGTATATTCATCTCACTGCGCATTGCATCAAAATTGCGGAATTGTTTGAATGACACAAGGAATGTTTCACAAAGAACCAATAGTTACAACGAGAGAGAGAGAGAGAGAGAGAGAGAGATAAAGATGCAAGGGAAGGCAGGGAGGTTAACCAGACGCAATAGTTACAACGAACTAGTTAGCAAAAGGTAAGCGTGTATTGTGTAAACAATTCTTTATTGCGCAGCAACTCCCAAAATCTACGCCTTATGCATCTATTGGCTGTATAGCGTAGGCACCACACATTAAAAATTTGGGAACTTTCCTAATCGGTTAATTTTAATCTCATTTTTTGTTTCATTCTTTGTCCAACTCACCTCGAATGTTGCGTGGCCTTGAAGAAAAAAATAGATCACATCAGCCCTACTAAGGTGTTTGGAAAGCTAAAAGAAAAACATACGGCGACTATTGCAGCCGTTGCTTGGCATTGCCTTACTGCGGGCGTACTGCTTTGCGAGACTTGTGTAGCTGTCTCACAAGAAGGCAATATTTCCCGACCAGCTTACCTCATGAACAGCTCTTTTTTTTGTTTTGCAGCGCGACACTTTCTACTCTTTCAAACGACAACGAAAGCCTATCAAGATCATACTAAGTCCAATCAGAAAAGAATCGGCACAGAAGACGAAAGGCTTTTACTACTCGGCGCGTACGATGTGCAGCCGCAGAACCGAGCTATGCAAAACGCGCCCATTCCTTCACACCTGGGTCACTCGCCCAGGCTGTGTAGCGCCTGTAGTCCGCGAGATCTGTACAGTTGCTGCACGCCTCGGACGAAGGACGTGACAAAGCGTTCCAGGTAGAAGGGCTGCCGTGGCCAGAGACAGCCGTCCACGAAACCCATGTGGCCGCCGCGGGGCGTCACCACTGCGGCAAGCCAGGGCGACTTGGCGATTTCCTCTTCCGGAAAGGCGCCGCGTGGGTTCAGTGTGTCATCAGACGCCACGAGGAACACCAGGGGGCGTTTCACCATGTCCAGCTGTCCCTGCACGTACGAGCCAATACAAGCCAGGATTGTGTAATCGACAAGACTAAGAAATAGTAGTTCTTGCGGAAACGTACTACTGGCCCTAATACACATAAAGAAAAATAATACATAGAAATGAAGGGCGCGACATGACGCGCTGCTGGCCATTAAATGTTGATGAAAAGTGCAGACTCACAGAGGAAAACGCTATTACTATGAAAGAATCGAGAGATCCCCAACGAGTATGCATACGATAAAATAAAAAAAAACTTCAGGCACATTTAGGTCACCAGGCTAGGGTACGTCAAGCTAGTCCACCTCACAACCAGAGCGCCTCCGAAGGGAAGCTCATGCACAAAACACACGCACTTTCGCGATATAAGCGGCTTCGAACAAGTTTACGATGGCTGCTGATAGTGGTCTGAAAACAGAACACGAAACTATATTTACTGCAATAAGCTTTGTCAGCCCACAATGCGTTGCATCTGATATAAAAAAAATGGAGTATAGCTCGGTCGCGCAGGGATGCGAACAAAGTGGAAATCTCGGCTGCTGTGCAAGACATGCATCGCCAACGCCAGGAGGTACTGACTTCGCCAAGTTCGAGGAGGCGTAGTTGCCTGTATTACCCTCTTCCCGTCAGAGAAAACTTCTCTGGCCACTTTCATCTAGGTGCAAGCTTTTCCTCTTCCTACAAAGCCCCATTCGCACCAGACCGTTATGGTCCCCATAGAAGTACATTACAGACACTATAGCACCGCAAGGTACCGTCAACCAGTGGGGAATCTGGTAGTTTGCGCGGCTCTGCGTGAAGACCAGAGCCCTTCCCCTGACATGGCTTAAACAGCTCGCTGTGAAAAAGCTAAAAACAAAGAAGAAGCAACAAAAGTGAAATAGTCGCAGCAAAAGTGAAAATGTGCTCCATGGCTTCACCACTTCTCGTGATATCTGCCAGAACCATCACTTTGCCAGCAATGCTTTTAACTGTACAGATGGCAAAGACACTATTATCTTGTACATTTGTCTCGGCAATAGACGCTGTCCGTATGATGTTGGTAAAAACATCTAACAATAAAGAACAAAGGGACGTATGCAGTGACCGCCTTATAGGAGCACGGCACCCACAACTAGTAGTTGAGGATCCCTAGTACGGGACCCCATTGGCATCGGCTGCTGCCTGGGCTTGTCAAACCAAGGCCTTTTGGGACTGAAGATTAGAGCAGTCAAACAGGGTCACCTCCCACTCCTCCCGAGTAGGGTTGGGGATAGTGGGTACAACAGGGTCAGGGGCAGGCCCACACCTATTCGTAGATGTCCGAAGGCTTTTTCCCAAGAGCGTGAGCAACTGCCAGAAAAGGTGGAATCGAAATGTTTGCGGGCTGCCGGGCACATCATAGTGTTCTTAAAAAGTCGGAGTAAAAGCCGCTCCTCCTCCTTACTCAGGATTTTGCATGGGCGGGGATATAGGCTGTGATTGAAATGGTAATAGTCAACGATTTCGTGAAAGTATGAGCGAGTTCAGCGAAAGATGAACTCGCTCGTATACTATGGACATACAAATTCATTTATATGGACATGCAAATCAACGAGATCAGTAATTTCAAAAGTATCTACGGAAGCGCGGTGTAGTGCACGTGCTTTGTGTTTTAACTGAAATCCGGTAGGAGCTATCAATAGACGGCATCATCACACGTTATCCTGTGAATCGGGAATATGTGGATAGTGAACTGCATAAGCACGAATATTACTTAAGTAATTTGATAGTGAGGCTAAAACCATCATTCTTGATAAATATTCAGACATGTATGGGAAGTTATTTCTGGTTCCTTGCGAACAACATCGATTTGACATTGTTAACACGGGGTTTATGTGTGATGCCAAAATTACGTGAGATGTCTAAAAGAAGCAAATGAAGATTGCTTATTGTTTCGTTACAGCAGAAATTTATCATAAAACGAGAGAAATGAGAATATACAATGAAGTAATTAACAACTTGAGTACTTATAGGGAACTCTTTACTTAAAAGATCAGATACAAGACCGTAGAAATGAGAGCACAGAATCAAAGTCTGGCAGATGAAAAACAAAGGCAAAAAAAATCAGAACTACTCGCAATAGACAAAAAGTTCACGCGGATCTTAGAAATTCCACCATAGTCATATCGCAGTTCTCGAACGTAAAACACCATATGCTATGGATATAAGGAATCTCACCTTGAGGCTGCAGTTTTCGTAGAAATCCTCCAGACAGGTGAAGCCGTACACCGGAGCTGCGTAGCGCTTGTTGAATGAAGACAGCGTCCAGCAACGCAACACATTGTCAGCATCGAATTCCCTCTGCGAAGAAACCATGTAAGAAAACGGTTTTGAATAATGCAAGATTATTGGACGTTGACATAGTCCACTACCTTTGTCACCAAGTTGTAGCATTCTTTCTAGAAGGAAAGTTTGGCCTGGTCAAGGTCGTCTGTTTCTAATGGGGGCCAGGTTCTCTTTTAAACGCGAATGCTTTATTGCGATAGAAATTATATGGAGATTCTCGACTGAATTTTGCCGTTGGCGTAGGCGTCAGCGTCGCCATCACTCCCCGTTCGGTGTCCAACTAGTCAAGCTCTTCTGGCTGTCACACCATTTCTCCGATTCAACTCTTCCTGTTTACTACCACAGCTACTACAAGCGTCCACTACCAGAAGTGTTTGCTTAATCATCAACCATGAACGTAATTCATCAGGGTGTATAGATGCGTCACTCAACGTCAACGTGTATGCACTCAAGTTAAGCGGCGCTATTGCAAGCGCTCGGATATCTATGTACAGTAAACATTCCACAACTTCTGAAAGGACACGTGTTATACCGTAATGCACCCATTTCTATGAGGAAGGGTAAAGCCAAGTTCTTTTTTTTTCTGACCAGTGAAAACATAAGCGATAGAATGCTTTCATCACAACTAAGATTGACTTTGGAGATCCTGGTGGAAGTTTTACGAGATCAATATTTATGTACTCACGGTACCGTACACCATCTCCTCGTTGTGGCGCAGGAGGCGCACCAAACGGCGCGTCATCCAAACATTAAGCAGCATGTTCGTGCCCCAGCGGCCTAGATTGCGGCTGGCCAGCCCCAACTGGAAAGGTGCTGACACGGCCACCACCGCGTCAAGCTGAGCGCGGGGACCCCACTGGCTCAAGTACAGCGCCATCTGCAGTCCACCCAGGGACACGCCCACGCCAACAACACACTCTTGCGGGTACCGTCGGTGCACCTCGTCCGCCACCTGAAAATTAGCAACTATCCTTATACACCATTCGGATTAGGAAAAATCAACAGCCGAAACTTCGGCGGGCTAATGGGGCACACTTTACTGTAGGAAAGACCACATTAATTTAGATTATTTTTGTGTATTGGTTATTTTGCTAATTGCTCGCATTACAAGGAAGCCGGCAGCAGTTCACTATATTACACGTGGCTTTGATTTTTTAAAGATTACTCGGCATTGGCCGAATATGTTTTATCAGGGTGTTACAGGTGGAGCAAAAAAAGCCTTCATTCGAAGAGCACACTCGCTTTTCACGCAGTCGGTTCTACTGTATATTTCGGACAATCATTGTTTTGACAAAAAAGAGTTAGCGAACGAGTTTTTTCTGGCACGCTACTCATGTGTTTTAAGAAGAAGGCCATTACGCTTAGAAGCCTAATGCGGTAATATTGATTTATAGAGTTTAACACCTCAAAACCACGGTATGATTACGAGAGACGCCATATATAGAGGCGGGTCCCAGAAACTTGAACCACCTGGGATTCATGCACCTAAATATGTATACACGGGCCTTGAACATTTTCACCTCCGTTGAAAACCCGACCGCCTTGGCCGGAATTTGATCAAATGACCTGTTTAAGAGTTGTAAAATTTATTTCTAAAAGAACTGCGCCTATGACAGATATACT
Organism: Rhipicephalus annulatus; assembly: GCA_013436015.1. NCBI lineage: Eukaryota > Metazoa > Arthropoda > Arachnida > Ixodida > Ixodidae > Rhipicephalus > Rhipicephalus annulatus. The sequence continues at coordinate 381,637 of WOVY01010337.1, forward strand.
TTTCAAACTTCTCATGTTGATAAGCTAATATGATAATCCTACTCTTCATCTTAATCGATATGAAAAAAGGCCGCCTCACTATTTGCCCAAGCTAATGCACTATTTGTTGGCTGAAAGTGAAAGGAGAAATCAATCTTGGCGGTTATCTGTTGTTCATAGGCTTTAAAAAACATGTGAAATTCATGCATTGCATAAAGCCACATGAAAGAGAATAATAAAGTAGGTGCATGTGAACAGTACCCTCAGTTTTTTGCTGCATAACCATGAATGGTATTGCTGAAATTAATTTGTGTCATAGATCAAATCGACATAATTTGCTTAAAAATTTTTATCCGAGCTAATAATGCGCTCAAAAACTTTTTCTAGGAAACACTATAGTCTCCTCGTCTTATATTGTCGCATTTTGTGACGCCGCTGCTATGTTAATCAGAAACAGTGGTCAATAAAAACAAATTCTTTATATACAAACGCTTTGTTTACGTTATCTTTATAATAAATAACACGGAACTTTGCCGCCACACCCACTCACCGACTACCAATTCCATGCCCGAGGCACTATATTCAAACTTGGCACCAAAGCATGGCTTATGTGGGTATGTAGAATTTAGGTGTCCTATATTGTACTTAGTACCGGTGTCTCTTGCCTACCACAACCGAAAGAACAAACGTGTCGAAAACTGGTAGCGAGCGCTGAATGCGGCAAAAATGTGCGAAAGTGATCTCAGTTCAGGCACGGCCAGGCTACGTATAAAGGCGCCAACCAAGAGATGGCGCCATAGTATTTCCAACCTGAATATAGCCGTTAGGCGAATCGCGTAGTAATTTCACGAATCTGATTGATTTATCTGAAACCTTTGACGGGTCATTCATAAACGCCGACGAGCTTGATCCGTATATTAGTCTTATATGCAGTTCTTGAACAATGAACTAAGCAAGCTTTTCTCTGAGTGTGCGTGCATACACGTTGATCAAGTTCTTTGCCTCAAGATATCGTAAAACGAAAACCCGCGTAGAGCTGCGCTGAATTTTTCACGTTTTAGTATCGGTATCACTGTCAGTTATATTCATGAACTATTTAAACATAGTCGTACAAAAAATAGAGCCGACTTAGAGGAGCTATAGTCAACAACAGAGTCCTATACATATGATGACTCAAAGCACTATTATGTCAAAGTAGTGGGTATACGGACAAGCACGCTGATAACAGCCAACAACCGAGCCATATTAAGTACGTTGTCAAAATTTGTGCGCTAACGAAGCGTCAGTAACGGGTGCACGAAAATGGCCATCTATGCGTCGAGTGTTGGAGAAGCCACAACACTGTCCAGTGACACTGTACACAGCTGAGATGTTTTGAGCAGAAATCGGACGATATGCCTTTTCATCCACCCAGATGTTTTGAACAGTGAAAAAACGGGCTCCTGGATTTAACAAACGCGCTTCGTTTAAAATTAGCGGCCAAATAAACAAAGCTTTAGCGTGCATGTTTTTGCTGATTCGCCGGTTGCAGCTATGGAAATATATCCAGGTTTTCAGTGAGCTAGAACTATTGCCAAAAGATCAAGCGTAGGAAATATATAAATACATGGCAATTAGATTGTTCAACGTTCAGAATTCCTTTCGAAGTTCAGTTGCACTGCGAGAATGGCATATCCAGTCACCCAGCGAAAATCCAGTCACCCACCTTTTGCCATCGCAGTACTCGTCACCGCGGTAAAGAATTCGATCGTGAACAATCCGCGCAGTCGCGAAGGGAGCTAATCATGACGTGGTGCTCTCTGTGCGATACAAATACAGCCGGTGGCTGAATCTCAATTCTTTGTTTTGACTGAGTGTTAACGCACGTTGCATCAGGTGTCTCGGTAGTGCCTTCGTTGAAAGGTGATGCCGATTCGTTTTCCGCACTACAAATCACCACATAAAATTCTTTGGAAGCAACATCTCGTTTGCCCAACGACGCTATTATCTGTCCGAAATCTTCGACAAACGGCGCTTTGCAGTCAGATCGGCTTTACGCTTGTGTCGTTCCACCAAATGAATAACGACGCAGCTGCAGAACACACTGTACTGGTGAAAGGGACAAGGGAATGAATGTCCATTTCGATGCGTTGAGAGCGGTGACGTGCGTAGAGGGGCATTGAAACGTTGATACATCTATATCACACGTTGTCTGTTGGTGTGCGTAAAAGAGCAGCGACTGAAACTTTTCTAGTGCTTCCTTACGAAAAGTCGTCAGCAATTTTGACACGAACGCTCCGACATGAGAGCCGGACTAGATTCACTTATTGCCAGCCGAGGAACGCTAGGCACTGTTTCCGGGATATCTCGGTAGGCTTGGATAGCTTACGGCAGCATGCATGGGTAGCATCTCGGCAACAGAAGCCAAAGCTACGTGGCGCTAGCGTAAATCAAACTGTAAACACACGCTGCGGAGCGTTCGTGCTAAGCTTCCTAAATCTATCGCCCAGTAATCGAGTAAATACTAATGCAGTAACTATACTGACTACATCTATCATGCACTAATAGAGTAAACAAAGGCGAACTATTAAATATTAATATTATTCAATCAGGCTTTTGTAATGCCAACAACCAAGAAAATTAAATGTGTCAGAACTGTAGATGGTACATGCAGACTCCAAACTTTTGTACTTAGGTGACTGAATAAATATTTCAGTGACTTTGGTTGCATCGGCAATTCTGCATCTTATCGGATGTTTACTAGGGTGAATGCAAGAATGGCAAATCCAGTAAGCAAGGCTATCATGACTTTCTTTATGTTAATAAATGATTTCATAGCGCTTTGAGTATTCCATTTCTCGCAGTACGCCTACCTCTGCGATGTCGCTGACACTGGCCACGTAGGTGACTCGATGAGTGGTCAGAGGGACGCCACAGCCGCGGCCGTTGACCACCACGCAGGGGCAGCCGAGAGTCGCCAGCGCTGGCAAGAGGGCGCGCCAGGGCCGGCTCTGGCTGTCCGTGAAACCACCGCCAGCGAGGATAACCACCGGACCCGGCTGCTCCTCGTTCACCCAGTCGAGTGCCACAAGACCGCGGTCCGAGAGCACGAAGAGCTCGCGTCTGTACGACAGCCGTGGAAGCCAGCTCTGCGAAGGACATGGCCATGTACGACTTGAAGTGGCGTTTTAAATCGGTTCATGCGCACACCCAAATCATAGCTTGCATAGCCTTGCTTGAAGGGGCCCCGAAAAAGTTTTTCAAGTAACCATGAATTTAGTTCACTGGAAGAGCTTATTGCCTCACGAATTCAACACCGCAAAAATTTTAGGAATTCGTCCAGTACGAGCTGAGTTACAAAGATTTGTCACACGCTGCAATCGCATTCTCTCTTCTCTCGCCCCCACGAAAGCGCTGGAAGCTAAGCAGGGAGGAATGGCAGGGCTACAAAGTAACGTCACGCACGCCCCATGGCCTTAAGCACTTTTTTTTTCTTTTTTTTCTTCGAATGCGCGGCTTTGTCAGAGTGATGGCGCGCGCACGCGTGGACAAGTAGCAGCCTACCGCGGCGATCTCTGTAACGAGTGAGCGCGCCATGTTCAAATAAGCCAATTGGCTGATAGATGGGTTTGCTACGTGCAATTTTTGGGTATATTGCGTGATTTGTCGAGACAAGACAAAGCGATTTCAAGCTCACTTTGATAATTTTTGTGGATTCCAGGCCCCATGCTGTGCTATATAATTTAGCTCGCGTGTTGTCGGTAACCTCTACTGCCGATCGGCAGTGTTTTCTGACCATGCTCAGAAAGTGTTGCAGGGCCGCTTTATTTTCCAATAAATGGGACTACCTTCATAAGTGTTCTCAAGTCGGGCCCGAAGACGGTGAACACAGGCGTGCGTAGGCTTCCCTTTCATACGGAGTGGTGTGAAAGTTCGTCGCAGCGTCTCTTCCTTTAAATAGTATTGCTTAAGCGCAGCTCAAATTTAGCGTTAAGAAAAGATGCGATGCGGTCAAGAAAGGGAAGCTTCCACTGCTAAGCTTACCTTCTGCCATTTTATCATGCAGGAACTCACCCAGTCAGCCGTACCTACCTCTCCGCAATATGTAAATGTACGGGGCTAACTTGGCGCCCCCCCCCCCCGCTCTGACTTGCAGAGCCACCCTCCCTATTATGCCAATGTATATGGTTGACCTTTAAGCCCTTCTCTTGGGTGGCTAGGGGGGGGGGGTCCACCACCTCCTCGGCCCCCAGGCATACGCGTATGGTGGTGAAACCTGCATGATGCCCCTGTAGAATGCGGGCGGGGGGGGGGGGGCACCGCCTACCTTCACGGTATGAACCAAGCGACAGCGAAGCGGGGATTGCATGACACATGCTTCGCAACGGAGCCATGCGGAAGCATTGGTCCTCGGACTTCCGGGAGTAAAGATGGGAGATGAACTGCTCTTGGGACCAAACATCAGGGTGTCGCGGCCGCTAATGTCGTCGATATTAACGGCCGCGGTAACAGGGGCTGTAAAATTCTGCGAGATGTATTTAAAGACTAATTTTCTGCTGACAGTTTTAATCACTTACCGATTCAACCTGATCCTGGTTATCACCAAATGGAAGCAATAATCATTCATCAATACGGTCTTTTTCACCTCATGCATACTTGTGTCATAAAAATGAAAGTATCATCAGCTGGCATAGATGGAATCCCTCCCCGAATTCTCAAACAGACGGGTATTTATTGTTCACTCATTTTTTTTCAGGGCTTTTTTTTCACATTCATTGCAACATGCCTCATTACTCACTGAGTGGAAGGCGGGAAAACTGGTTCCTGTGCCTAAACCAGCCGATTCATTGAATACTTCTCATTACAGGCACATTACTTTGACTAGTGTTTTATGTAAGCTTCTAGAATATATCTATTCTAACTTAATTTTATTTCTCGAAGAAAATAACTTCTTTCACAACCGTTAGCCTGGTTTTAGGAAACACTACTTATGCAAAACCCAACTACGTCTCTTCACCAACGACTTATTTTCAGCATCTGACACTGCCTCAGTTATCGACTGTATTTTTCTTGATTTACAAAAAGCTTTTGACACTGTTTCCTCCAATTAAAACTAAGCATAGCAAATACTGACCTAAACAAATGACAGTGGATTGAATTCTTCTTGTGAACAAAACTCAAGATTAATTGAACAATATGTTGGGTTTAACGCCCCAATACCGCCCCAAGATGTTGAGATACACCGTAGTGGTGGGTTGCACCCAAATCTGCAACGTGCACCCAAATCTGAGCACTCGGGCCTACAGCATTTTCGCCTCCATTGAAAATGCAGCCGCCGCAGCTGGAATTAAATCCCGCGACCTGCGGGTCAGCAGCCGAGTACCTTAAGCACTAGCTAGATCATTGCGGCGGGGCTACACAACAAGTAACAGTTAACGGTCATAACTCATGCAATTGTTCTGTAGCATCTGGTATGCCGCAAGGTTCCATTCTTGGACCCTCACTCTTTCTAACTTATATAAACAACCTTCCATCCCACATTACATTGACAATCAGGCTCTTTGCCAAATATTGTGTCATGTACCGAATAATAACTAACCCGCATAATTCATCACAACGTCAATCCGATCTGGACAACCATACCTCGTGGTATTCAGTCTGCAGTGTCCATGAATCCGAATACTTACAAGTGTAAAGTAATAAAAAACTCTGTACTGACTGCACTATAGCCCCAAATATTCAATTACTAATTTTTAGTTACCTGCTGTCACTACAATATCTATGTGTTCACATCGATAACATTTTAACATGGAATAGCCATACTACTTAGGTGATCAACAAGTCAAACCGCACTCTTGGCTTCTTGCGCCATAAATTTTCATTAGCACCTGTTTCATTAAAACTTCTTTATAAAAAGACTAGTCAGATCTAAACTCGAGTACACTTCATCAATCTAGGATCCTCATTCTTGACCACGTGTTAACGCACTATAGAATTGAGAATCGCAAAGCTCGTTTATTGTCTGTAATTACTCTCGCACTGCTAGTATCTCATCAATCAAAACTTCTTTTTACCTCCTCCCTATTCTTTCTAACTGAAGGAAGCAGACCCGCCTATATATGCCTCTTCCACCATTTTTTTTTCATGAATCCTGAAATAATGCCCATTGCTCTTGCCACATTCATACGTTTTATCTCGCATAAACCACAACTTCAAGGTTCATATGCCATTCTGCCACACCGATACCTACTTACACTACTACTTGTGGAAGACTTCATCTGAATGGAACCACATTCCTGCCTACATCGCTAGCAATCCCGATCATGCATCATTCAAGACTACCATTTCTGACTGGTAACACCACTCCTCTCTGTAATGCTGCAAATGGCACTAAGAGTATTTAAATAAAAAAATAACTAGATAAGCAAATGAAATGAATAAATAAGCGGCAAGGATGGGATATCACCAGATGAAATGGTAGCATAGGCTAGAAAAAAAAGCGCTGCCTTTTCTTTAAACTTGGAGTGGTTTAGGTGGCCTTTTAATGAGAGGAGGGAAAGGAAGCTGCGTTTCATTTTCGCTGCCCTCTTAAGGTATACTCTGCCCACGCCTACGCTTACAACGTAGTTTTTAAAGCACATAACTTAGGTGAAAAACATCCTTGAAGCTCCAAGTTCACGCATTCATTTTTTTTTATATAACGTCATCCTGACAATTGGTTGCTTTCTATCTCTGCAATTTTCATCTTGCTTCTCACGATTGCTTCGCTCTCGTAAAAAGTGCGCTGTGCAAAATTCATCGCAGATCACGTGTTCTCTTTGATAAACAGTGGTACGTAGCGATTGTTTTTTTTATTTTAGAAGGCGTTTTTAACCTTTCGTCTCACGATAATAAGATGGAAACCATAGTGTGAGCGACGAGTGACCAAATTTTTTACGCACGCCATAATTTCTTGCTGCCAATGGGACGAAACGAACATAATCCCATCAAGGAAAGACAACCAAGTGCTGACGTTCTTTTTTTCGTCTTGGTAAGCTTGTCTCACCTACATTGCCAGGAGACACTTGATTTACTAGACCAGAAAACCATTTTTCTGAAGCTTACTCCATGAAAGGCTTTTAAGATCAACTACTGGTCATGCCCTTTGTGAATTTCTCGGAGAAAGGACGGATGCGTTCGGGCTATTCAGCCATCGATAGAAATTAGTGCTTTGCATTGTTGTTTTTGTTTGTGTACGTCTTCAAAAGCACAACATTATGAAGCATGCCACTGTGATGAACGCCGGTTTGATTTCGATTGTCGGAGATCCTTCTATTCCTAGTGAAATCTAAGCTTACGGACGCTTTGGGCAATTTAGCACCACCCTCCTTCCCTGCCTTACTTTTCTTTAAGTATGTGGCCCCCAACAACTTCAAATTGAGTCTAACCCTCGAGCGTAGCTACGCGACATTTAACGTGTAAGGGATCAATTAACGAGTGCCATTTTACGCCTGCACCAATACCCCTGCAGGTCAAACATTTAGGCGTTAGACTTTCATTAAAAGCAAAATATTCAGGCTCAAAACAAAACTTGAAAAGTCGTCGGGGGTGCCGCTTCTGCGTGCTGGTCATTTCTGACAACTAACGCCCAAACTGCGCTATCATTCAATAGCCCGTATGCTGCGTAGGATGCGCTATCTTCTCTCAAACAGCTGTGGTAGCACACTCACGTTGTAGAGGCAGCCGACGAGGAACTGCAGGTTGGCGCCGAAGCACCAGATCGGGGCCCAGTAGTAGCTCTTGACGAATTCGTCCATGTTGGCCGAAAGGAAGCGGCGCAGGCGGCCGGCGCGGCAGACGAGCCGCGGCTTGCGCACCACTACCAGGATGTAGTAGACGACGTACACGGCGCACGAGACGCACACGGCGAGTTCGGCCCTGGTGGACAGCTTCATGCGTGGTATGATGGCCATTGTAGCGTGTGATCCTCGCACGTCGCCTCTCTTCCTAGCCCTATTTCGTTCTACGGCTCGGGAGGGTCACGTGTCGACTGTTGCGAATGGCGATGATAGTGAATCTGGTGACAGCCCACCTTTGGGTGCAAGTGAGTGTCACAAACTAACGTGACTCTTTAAAGCGAAATTTGTTTTATCTCGTCTTTCGCCATCAGCCGTGTTGAACACACGCTTAAGAACCAGGAACAAAAATAGCAATACAGACATCCTTCAGATATACTGGCAAGTCTATATGAAGTTTGGAGTAAAAACGAACTAGAAAAATAGCACTGCTTGGGCAGAAGACGCATTAGAGAGATCAGAGCTGATGGCACTGCTATGCGCATTGCTCATTTTAAACGACCACTCGCCACCCCACGTTCAAAGACGAGAGAGGCAGTTTTTTTCCTCTCCTCGTGAACCATGTCGGCACTAAGCGCTAGAGCCTGTCAGGATTTCGCTCTTCATGGCTACACGCTGGTGTTTCCGCTTTCGCTGTTGTGAACACGTGAAATTCGGTGTGATCGGTTCATCGTGCGCGATATTCATTCGATAAGGGGAAGAATGGACGGGCGGCTGCATGGAACTACTATCTGCGTCACCGAAGTGCGCGAGATGGACAGAAAAATATCAGAAAATATTGTACTCGTTTTTTTTATTCTGAGAGCCTGGTGATTGGTTTTTTAAAGCTTAACAAACTTTTCTTGCGTTTTTTACTCTAGTTTGTTTTTTTTTTCACTTTCGGTGCAAATATAAGTCATTTATTTATTTCTTTGTTTAAATATTTGTTCCTTTTTTTCTGTACTCGTTGTCTCACCTACTGAAGTTATTGCATCCCGCGCCGGCAAAAGCGCACGTGTTGTGGGAGCAGGTTATAAAAAAGGCGATGACGATAAAGAAGAGGAAGAAAAGAGCGCGCCGGTTTACGTTCGGAACGCAGTTCGGAACGCTCGAACACGCAAGTAGCTGGTCGTGCTTGCTCTAGGGTTTTGGCCTAAGTTTGTGTAGTGGCTGTGGTTTCTTTGTCTTTATTAGGTGTTCCTATAGTGCTTTTACAGTTACGTAAGCGCTTTTAGCGCCAGAAAGTTCACTTAGATGCAGTTTTTTTCACCTGGACCAGGGGCTTGCCTCTGGTCTGCTTCACTTCCGCCACAGGAAATACCAGTGGATCAGTTTCTACGCAACGGCATTCCCGCAGTTCCTGTGGCCCTCGTCCCTAGCAATGACGGCCTCATTAGGATGAAGAATCCGAAAGTGATTCAGGCGGAGCTTAGAGCTGCGACGTCTCACTTCCACAGCATCACAGAGGTCCACCAGTTCGGCAGAGGTGGTATCCTATGTTTTTCATCTGATCAGCTCTGTGTCCAAGACCTATTGAAGTGCTCGAGTTTCGCGACCAATCCGGTGAGCGCCTTTATTCCCCCGCATCTGGCATGTGTGAAAGGTATTGTTCGCGGTGTCGATGTTAACTTGACTCCGTCTGAGGTATTAGAGATGTTTGCCGTGACTGGTGCTATTTCCGTTTATAGGTGTGCACGACTAGTAGAGAAGCAGAAGACGCCGACTGAGTCGGTAATTGTAACCTTTGCTGGAGCGAATCTCCCAAGCGAAATCAAGGCATGGCCACTAATATACAGAGTGGAACCGCTATCACCGCGACCACTCCAGTGTACGAAGTGCTGGCGATACGGTCACACTATTAATGGATGCAGGTCAGAACTCAGATGCCGAGTGTGTGGTGACAACCACGAAACAAATTACTGCAAAGCTAAAGAAGAGAAAAGTTGTCTCTGCAACAAACAACACTGTGCAGATAATCCTGATTGTTCAACAAAGGCTCGAGAAATGCAAATTCTTGAAATTATAGGGCGTAGGCGCTGTTCTCGACGAGAAGCCCTAGCGGAAATACAGACTAGAACTCAGGGGTATGCCAGTGTTGCAGCACGACATCTCTCGGAAATAAATGGGTCGATTTCCCTGAATATAGCGGAGGCCATAGAAAAGGCTCTAGAAAAAGCCATGGAACGACTGACTTCTAACCTTTGCGATTCTCTATCTCAAATTTTGGCTAACCAGACGACTCGCATATTTGGTACAACGGGAGAGTCAGGCCTAGTATCCCGACATGTTGAGAGTTCACGACCAATAGCTGACGGTGAATCTGAAACTGCGCCATCGTATTATCCGCCAGCAGGAGCCTCTGCAATAGGCTTCCACAGCCAAAATGAGGAATCTGAAACCGCACCCTCGTATTTTCCGTCTACAGCACCCTCTGCAGTAGATATATAGAGTGTAAGTGAGGACAAAGCTACATATACAATAGATTCCGATGACATGAATTTGGACCCTAGGTCCCTGAAGAGATCTAGATCCCCTGTGTCAAAGAAAACTAACTCACCGAAACAAACTAAGAACAAAAAGTATCTGAAAGAGAAGGAGAGCCTTTCGAAGAGGGATTTCTTGAAGGAAGGCATTCTAGAGAAAGCTATAGCGGAAGCAGCTCTTTCGAAACCATAGGGTCGCTTAAGATTCTCCATTGGAATTGCCGATCAATCCATTCTGCATCTACGGATTTGGTACACTTGACTTCTACATTCGCTCCTGATATTATAGCATTACAAGAGACATGGCTATCTGTACATAATTTGTTCCATTTAAATAACTTCCAATCCTTTCGATTAGACCGTCCATCGAGAGGTGGGGGTCTAGCTCTCTTTATTAATAATAGAATTAGTATGAAAGTCAAATGCTCATACAAACATATGTCGCCAGAATGCGAAATTTTGGCAGTAGACATTACACTGCCCAACTGCACTCCTTTCACTTTAGTTAATATGTATTTTCCGGATGGAGTTCAAGACACACGAAGTTTGGATCTAGCTACAAAATCATGGTGCAAAGACAAAGTTTTAGTTGGAGACTTTAATTCTCACCACACGAGTTGGGGTTTTAGAACTGATCTTAGTGGGAAACGCTTGTGGGAGTGGACAATGGCTAATGACCTGACGTGCCTCAACGTGAGAACCCCCACATTTATTCGTACTCACTACAGGTCGGCCTTAGATTTAAGTTTTGTCAGTTCAGCCATTACTACTTCTTCTTGGAAAGCGTTGTGCTGTGGCACCAACAGTGACCACTTACCGATAAGTTTTGAAATTTCTTGTCCGATAATTTCATCTTGTTCAAATGTAAGAGTATTTGTAAATTACACTAAATTTAGGAATGACCTGAAGTCAGCACTGGCTATTCACTCGGAAGAGAGCGATGATAAAAAAGCACTGAAAATAAACGCAGTCATTAAAAGATCTTACAAAAGAGCCGAATTTACTGTTGAATCCACAAAAAGAGTATGTAGCCGTTGGTGGAATGATGAATGTACAAGAGAGCACCGACGACGTAAGGCAGCTTGGAAGCAGCTCTTACATAATCAATCCCCACAAAACTGGGCCGATTATAAATTCATTGCTGCGGGCTTTAAAAGAACGGTAGCTCAAGCTAAACAAGATTATGACAAAAGACATTATGAATACCTGTCGAAGCCTAAACATATGAAAGCACTGTTCCGATATATGAGAGCTCGGAAAATCTTGCCATCACCAGTTAATGTAGCTTGTGATAATCTGTCGGCACAAGAAATGACCACTACCTTAGAGGCAATAGGTAAAGGTCTGGAAAGCAGATTCACTTCAGTAGTGCCAAACAACTGGCACAAGTCTACGACAAAGTCTGACTTTGAAGAAGTGACACAGACTGAGGTATCCAACGTGATTAAACATTTACCCTGTGCATCTCCTGGCCCAGATGGGATCACAGTAGCCATGATTAAAATTCTGTTCAATTTATCGCCTCGAGACGTCGCCAATGTTATTAACTACTCCTTAAAAAACTCATGGGTGCCGCAAGATTGGAGGATAGCAAAGGTGATTCCTATACTAAAAAATCCGGGTGGAGGATTAACAGTCGATAATATCAGACCAATCTCTCTAACATCTAACATGGTCAAACTAGTAGAGAGGGTCCTTCATAGCCGAGTAAGTATCTGGATGACAGACAATTTAGTAATAAAACCGAACCAAATCGGCTTTCGTAGTGATTTCTCAATTTGGTGTGCCCATGCTGATTTAGAGAGCCGAATACAGCTCGCGCGTAAAAGAAGGCAATACGCTCCTTTAGTAACGCTTGACATAGCCAAGGCGTATGACAGTGTGGAGCACTTCATATTGTTAAATACGCTAGAGAGATTGAACTTCCCACAATATTTTATTGAGTGGGTGGCAGAATTCTTAAAATCAAGAGAGTTCTACTGCGTCAAGGATGGATGTTCCTCATCTAGATTTAAACGAACGCGCGGAGTTCCCCAAGGAGCAGTCTTATCCCCAATATTATTTAATGCTTTAATGAGCACAATTCCAACAGATCAAGAAGTTACTGTCCACATTTATGCTGATGACATCGCACTCTTTGCTGCTGACTGTGATATTTACTCACTACAACTTAAATTACAAAGATATATTAACATGTTAGAAATTTGGTTGCAGTCGATTTCGTTATCATTAAATGTCAACAAGAGCGCGCTCATGGCATTTCCGCTCACAGAACCAATTTCAATTTCAATTCTATATAAACATGAACCCATCCAGCAAGTAGACTCTATAAAATATTTGGGAATCATTTATAATGACATACTTAACTGGAGTCCACACATAGAGTATATAACTACCAAAGCACAGCGGGCTTCAGGCTTACTACACAAGCTAAGTAACCGGAAATATGGATTACGGAGGCACACCTTGATAACGTTGTACAAGATGTACATGCGCCCCATCATGGAATTCGGCTGCATATTATTCTCGGGTGGCCCTGCTTATAAAACGAAACCTCTAGTTGTCTTGGAGCGAGAAGCACTGCGAATGTGTCTGGGACTCCCTAGATTTGTGGCTATCAACGTACTGTACCAGGAAGCGCGCCTGCCTACACTACTTTGTCGATTTCGAATTTTGACCGTACAAGCATTTTTAAAATTTTATAGCTTACCGGCAAGGAGATCTCAATATGCTTTTATCGCAAACCCAGACGCCTTCTTTCTTGCTCATTGGCCACGGTTTCACACACCTCAGATAATGTTTGTACAAAAAAATCTACAAAGTATAAATGTGAACATTAGAAATGTAATTGAGACTAATGACTCGAATTGTCATGTTATTATTGAGTATGATGATATATTCCCCCAAAACGCCAAATTACAATCCCTCAAATTTTTAAATAACATATTATTAGATTACTTGGAGCATGCAAAAACTAAAAATATAATAGCCACAGATGCTTCCGTAAATAATCAAAAGGCAGGTGTAGGCATTGCGTCTGATTTGCTTGACTGGTCTTTTTCAGTGAGACTGCCTGATTTTACTCCAGTTTTTGAAGCGGAGCTCTTGGCGATTATTTTAGCTCTTCGAAAACTTCCATTAAATCAAAACAACGCAGTAATAATGACGGATTCTCTTTCAGTTTGTGCAGCTCTGACGGCTTCAGAGAACTCTCGAATTCGAAGCACATTCAAAACATTAGTACCACCGCAGTTGAGACTCCTGAGATTACTATGGGTTCCGGGACACTGTGGATTAAGATTAAATGAATTGGCCGATTCCTTAGCACGAGCCGCACTTGATGGGCCAGTTTTGTCCATACTGCCAGATGTTGAATATATCACAGCAATAAGATATCGAAAATCAGCAATCTCCACTGATACGATAGAAAAAGTAATTACACGGACAGACTATAACCACCTCATGTTTCCATGGCAACAGCACTGGAGTCAGTCCAGAAAGCTCGAAGTCTTAATTACTAAATTACGATGTCGTGTCCCCCCTCTAAACCTGTATCTACACAGAGCTGGTCAGACAACATCACCCCTCTGCGCATTCTGCGGAGAAATGGAATCACTAGAACATTATTTTTTGTATTGTCGCCGCTACGAGATACTTAGAAAAAGGTTACTAGTTATGCCATTTCGGAAAATAGGCCTTAGATTAACGGCGGAAACGGCGCTAAGCTTTGGCGCCTCAGCTTTGGGACATTGCCACAGGGATGCTTTCAATGCCGTTTGCAATTATATTCAGGCAACCAAGCGTATACCATTGTGATCTTCAATCAAAAAAAATTATTACTTCCCAGGGCAGAGTGAAGTAAACGCAGCTGAGTGCTAATCATAACACCTCAAATCTCAAAATTGCTCAACTTGATTTTTTTTTTCGTTTGCTCTTTTTATGTTGTTTTTATTTTTACATTAATCTCATTATAATACCAATTCATTAAACATTGTTAAAATGATTACAGAAAAACTGCACTACACTTTCTTGGCCAATCCCCCTGAGTGGGTATGAGCCAGCCTCCCAGGGAAACAAAACAAAACAAAACAAAGGTTTACGTTGGCAATATTTTTGCGTTTCCAACAAGCAGATGACGCCCGCCTTAAACAACTTCACTGTTATAATGCGTGGAACTCGCTCTATAGTGCCGCAAAGCCGGAATCAACAAATTAGCTAGTATTTGACCTAACGTCGCAATGTATTTGGTATATAGCAATGCCAACCATTTGCTGATGATTTGATTCATATATGGGGTTCAACGTCCCGAAACACCCATATGTATATAATAAACGCCGTCAAATTTCTAACACCTGGGGTTTGCCAACCATTTGCTATATACTTCGTTTTTGCTATCATTATTAATAACTTTGCTAAGCTTCGCTTTCATTCTCCTGTTTCAGCGGTTGAGGACGATATGCACGCGTTACGCAGTTATCGTGAGAATGTCTCACTTGACTAGCTGCTACACGAGATGCTTTCATTTCTTTCACATGACTAGTCACGTGACAGCTTGACTAGCTATCACGTGCGTTGTGTGATTTTGGTGACGTGTTATTACAGTATTTTACGAGATAATCAGCCACGTATTTAGATGTCTTGCGATGCAGCGTGGTCTTACCGCCGTATTCTTGAACGTTCTCTCACCCAATGCTTCCTCTTGACTTGAAAAAGTCGATGGGAGCGCCGTCTCTTGGCAGACAAAGTCATTGAATATCGGCAACAATCTTCAGCTATTCTTGAGAAGTGCAGCGTCCATTTCAGTCAAGCAGAGAGAGAGAGAGATTGACTTTATTTAAACATATCCTGAGGAGGCCGAGAAAGGGCCATTCCGACCCTTAATTCAACCTGGAGGCTCCACCCAGGATGGCGCTGGCAGCCGAAGGCTTGTAGCGATGTCCCGGGCCCTCTGGACCGCCAGTAGTTGCAGCTTGTATTGATTGCTCTTGAGGGCTTCCTGCCAAGCCTCTTGGGTATTCAGTTGTGCTGCGCTATGGGTAGGGCACAGCCAGAGCATGTGTTCAAAATTGCAATAGGGATGGTTGCAAAGAGAGCATGTGAATGGTGTGTCGGGGTCAACTCTGTGTAATGTGGGTGGTGTTATGTACGTACGTGTTTGCAATCTTCTGAGAGTTAGAGCTTGTGCTTTGTTAAGTTTTGGGCGCGGTGCTGGGAAGGCACGTCTTTGTCCCCGGTAATGTGAAGTGATCTCGTGGTATGTGAGTGCATTGTCCTGGCTGCAGAGATTCTCGTACCGCTCACTCATCAAAAGGTCGTTGTCCGCGGCGTGTGAGCTCACGCGCCAGGTGGTTGACCTCTTCGTTGGGATTGCAGTGGTCGAGTCCCGGTAACTGTCCCATGTGGGCTGGGAACCAGGATACGTAGATTTGAGCTTTCTCTTCCTTAACAAGGGTTTCTTTGCTCTCGTACTCTGTTATTGCGTTGACGGTGAGTTTTCCTGTGCTTCTAGCTACTAGGCCAGCCGCGAACGTTCGTGCCGCCGTCTTAGAGTCTGTGTATATTGTGGAGTAGGCTTGGCAGCTTTGCAAGGCTAGCGCGATCGCCATTTCCTCTGCTTCGTGGACATGGCTTGTTTGGACGGTTGCCGCGTTTATGAGGTTTCCGTCTATATCAGCGACCGCTATGGCAAACGCCTCCCTGCCAGCGCGTGCGTGTTGTGTTTTTTTGCCTTGTTTATGAGCGCCCTCGCTCTGTCCTTCCTTCGCCCTTTGTTGAACGTAGGGTGAACGTTGCGTGGGATTGGCTCAACCCTAATGTGTTTCCTTACGTCATTACCAAGTTGTGTTCTTTTCTCTGGTTGAAAAATTGGGCAAATGCCTGCGTCTAGTAGGATGAGATGGCCTGCTTGCGTCAACGACAGGCGTGTGATCTGTGCCACTCTCTGAGCCTCGAAAATTTCTTCGGCTGTGTTGTGCAGACCAAGTTGCTCAAGTTTCTCGTTGCTTGTGCTATTGGGCAAGCCGAGTGCCGTTTTCAGTCCCTTGCGGAGCATGGAGTTGACCTTTTTGATTTCAGCCTTCGTAAGTTTCATAAACGGGAACGCGTATGCTACGTGACTTACGAGAAAGGCGTGATACGCCTTCGTGATGTTGTCTTCTAGGAGGCCTGCTCTCTTGTTGGCGATTCTAGCAATGCCTCTTGAAAAATTGTTCGTGCTTTTTTCAAGGCACTTGAGTGCTTCTTTGTTGTGGCCCTCCTTGGCCCTTAACGTTAGCCCTAGTACTTTGACCATATATACTTGCGGTATCGTTTGGTTGTTCTCAGCTTTGAGCGCTACTTGCTGCTCCTCTTCACCCGAATTCCGTCGAGGGTGAAAGAGCGTTAGAGTAGATTTAGTGGGGGACAGTGCGAGTCCAGTTGACTTAAGACATTCTTCAGTTGTAGTCAGTGCTTGTTGAAGGATTCCTTCCAAGGCACCATATGAGTGGGCACACGGGACTCATATGGTAATATCATCCGCGTATATGGCATGGTGCACGGATGGGATTTGAGCGAGCTTCTCCGACAACTTGTGCATCGCCACATTAAAGATCAATGGCGAGAGCACTGACCCTTGTGGGGTGCCGATATTTCCGAGTCGTTCGGATTCGCCGCATTGCTCTCCTATGCGTATGGTGGCGGTTCGGTTTGCCAGAAAGCCTTTAATGTAGTTGTAGAATTTCTCGCCTAGGTTCATGTGTGATATTTCACCCAGTATGTGTTCATGTGTTACGGTGTCAAAGGCCTTGGCGAGGTCCAGGGCTAATATGGCTTTGGGCGTGTGGAGGAGGCCGTGACATATGTGTTCTCTTAACATCAACATGGCGTCCTGTGTGGACAGTGCCCTGTGGAAGCCAATAATGTTGTGTCGAAAAAGCCCATTGCTCTCAATGTGGTCCGTGATACGGTTGAGTATTGCATGCTCAGCTACTTTTTCAACGCATGATGTGAGTGATATGGGCCTTAAGTTATCGATGCTCAGTGGTTTTCCAGGTTTCGGGATGAGCGAAACCTTGGCACTACGCCATTCTTTAGGCACGGTACCCGTTTCCCATGCCTCATATATCTTCTTAGTAATGATTACGATTGCTTTATCGTCTAGATTCCGTAGCAGTTTATTGTCGATTCCATCTGGCCCTGCCGCCGATCTGCCATTGAGTCGTTGTAGAGCGTACCGTATTTCAGCTTCACTGAATGATTCGTCTAGCTTTTCTTGCGGTCGACCTCCATATGAGGGATTTTTGTTTTCCCAGGCTACTGATTTGCTTTCCAGTGGGAGATATTTTTGGCCTAGCGTTTTGAGGAGAGCTTGGAATCCACCACTATCCTGGGCGTGCTTGTGCACCAATCGTTAAATTTGCAGCTGGGTGTCGCCTCTGGTGGGTTTGTCGCTGTCCGCCATAACGTGTTTGAGCAGCCCCCATTTGCTTCCCTCACTCATTTTGCCATCTGCTTCGTCACATGTGTTGTTCCACTGCTGGGCGCATATTGTTTTGGCGTGAGATTCGATTTCGCAGCCAAGGTCCACGATTTTTGTGCGTAAGTGTCTGTTGAGCTTGTTTGTACGCCACGCTTCTTTCAGGTCATGCCTTTTCTGCAGCAAACTGGCCAGGTGAGACTCCATTGCCTGGATGGATTCATCAGTCTCGACTTCTTTGGTGGCCTCATTCGCTGCCATTTTTAATTCATTTAAGAGAGCTTCATATGAGAGCTTCTGTATTGCACTTCTGCTCCCATATTTTACGGAACAGGTCCCAGTCTGTGATTTTGAATTTTCTTGGCGCCTTCGCCTCGTTCTCAACGGTAATTTCCAGGATGCAGTGGTCGCTACCTAGGTCTTCGGCGAGGTTATCCCAGGTAGCTCTGACGTTCATGGTGAAGGTTAAGTCTGGCATTGTGTCCCGCTGTACCGAATTACCTCTTCTTGAAAAGAGGGCAAGGTTCTTTATTAGCTGCAGGTCCAGCGCATTCGCGCTTTCTGCTAATTTGGTGCCTTGCCTTCGCTTTTTAAGTATCCCCATTCGGTACTCCTGGCGTTAAAATCGCCCGCTACTATGAGCGGATTGTCACCCGCCATTTTTACCGCCGAGGTAAGCAGTCTGTTGAAATCTCTTTTCTTATCTGATGGAGAACTGTAAACATTGAGCACGAAGATGCTTCTTTTAACAGCCCTGTGAGATAAGATTTCCACCAAGACTGTTTTCAGGCCTTTTTTGTATACGGGGGCGTCCCTTTCGGCGAACATTATGTCCTTGCGGGTGAAGGTAGCCACTCCTCGCGCGTCTTGTTCTGCTCGGGGTGCAGGGTCGGCCTGGCTACCCTCTACCCCTGTATGCCAATGCTTTTAGCAGTTTTGCTTTCTCCACATTCCTGTAGCAATATTATATGCGGCTTTCTTTTTACAGGCTAGCAATAGTTGTGTTAGAGCTGCTTTGCGTTTCTGAAGTGAGTTACAGTTTCACTGCCAGATCTTAATCTCGTTACGGTCAGCAGCCATTTTGGCTTGGTAGCTTGTGTGCGTCGCGGCTCGTTATTTCCGCGAGATTGCGTGCTTTGACTGGTCGGACTTTAGCTCTAGAAGGTATGCACGGCACGCTTGCCGTAACCGCTGGTTTGTCCGCGCTTAGGTTCTGAGGAGCACCTGCCCCAGGTGGGTTGGCTGCCATCTTCTCCAGGCTCACGAGCCTCTGGTCAGCTTGGTCAGTGTAAGTCTTAAAAGTTTCCATAAACTTGGCTAGCGTGTGCGCCAACGTATCAATTTTGTCGTTGAGCTTAGTTGTCGCGGACTCCACATTTGTCAGTAGGGCTTCTTTTCCTATCGAGACCATCTCGATCTCCTCGGCCGTGTCGCTGTCGCTGTCTACGGCTTTGCGTTTGTGTGCGTTGTGGATCGTTTGTTGTGAGCGTGTTGTCGGTGGTGCCGGTGAGCTCGACAGATTTATTCCGTAGCAACTCTTTATTCTAGCTATTGAGGCCCGGAGCTCTTCAAGCTCCTTCTTGAGGGCCCTGTTTTCTTGTTCAAGCGCTACAATACGAGAATCGGGAGCATGCTCTGGCTGTGCCTTACCTTTGGGCTGGCTACTTGCGCTTCGTGATTCACCTGCAACCCTGCTGGCCCAGGAGCCATTGTTCGGCTGCTGCTGCTGCCGCGTGGCTGTTGGTCTCGTTCTCAATCGGGATCTGGAGCACTCCCGAGATGACAGGCGGTTGTCGGATCCCGACAGGGTCGAGGGGCGCCCTTCGGAACGAGAACGGCCTCTGGATCGAAAACGCCTTCTGGATCGGGAACGCCCTCTGGATCGGTATCTCCCCCTGGATGGAGAACGGTGATGGACGCTCGCGGCGTTCTCCCGTCCCGGCACCTGGTTGTGGCAGGGTTCCTTAAACGTGACAGATGTTGGTGCGTCTTGACGTTGTTGTGCTTGCCACTCTTGCTTTCTGCGTCTTCTTCACCTTCTCACTATGTATGGAATGTGGAAGCGTCTTTTGCATTCGCGATTTCCGGTGGGATGATTGCCATCGCAAAGCTTGCATTTCGGCTCGCAGTGATGCACGCCGTCTTCTTGTAGCGTTTCACCGCAGCTGTGACATTTCTTGCTCGTTGCGTTTGTGTGCCGGCAAACATCGGCGCGATGGCCGACTCCTCCGCACGTTCTGCAAACATCGACTTGTCGCTTGTAGAGCGAGAAGGGAACCATGGCGGTTCCGCATATCACTGTGCTCGGAACGCGCAACCCGTCAAAGAGGATTGCGATGACTTTGGCCTTTTTAATGCGTCTTGCCTCGATGACAGTGGGATTTCGGTCATGCAAAATCAGGCGTTTGAGCCTTGCGTCGTCAAGGGAGAGGTCAGCGTTCTTGATGACGCCCTTGCATGTATTATCGGGCGCGGCCACGTATGCGGCAACTTCGAACGAGCCTCGGTTTGTGTGCAGTTTCTGCACGTTCACGTATGATGTGGCATTATTTTGGTACGGCGTAGAAATAACAATGATGTTTTGCATATTGTTGGGGCAGATCGTGTCCTCCCGTGCTTGTTCGTCGGTGATCTGGGCGGCCATGATGACGGCTCTTGCCAGCAGAACGAGGTCGACTCGGGCTACGTCCAATCCACCTCTGGGTCTCATAATTACCCTGATATGGTCTTTGGGTAGGCGGGGTAGCCTGGAAGCGGATACCACACGGTGTAGTGCCGATTGACTTTTTTTAAAGCCCCTGGGGTGCTTCGGCTGGTTGCTGTGCTCGACCGTCCCAGCGGCCAGCTCCTCGTTCGGCGGAGTCGTCTGTCTTCGGCGTCCCATGGCGGTGGCCCATCCTGGTCCGTCGAAGATCTCCGCGCTTACTTCCATTCCCTCCACGGTTATGGTGGAAGGCATTTTCAGTGCCTGGTTGTCGGCTGCGACGTACGGAGGTTGATCCAGTAGCTGCCGCGTCTGGCCGAGCCCTTGGCTTCATGTAACGGCCGTACTCCTCGCCAACCCTAGGTGTGGTTAGGGCTAGCGGGGATGCTCGCCGCGTCGCAACATTAAAGTCCAAAAATATGTTTAAGAGTTCACTCACCGCCAAAAATGGCGTCTCCACTGAAACCGCAGAGCTTGCTTGTTCGAATAAGCACAAAGCCAAGTGATCTTGGAGCAAAAAAAACGACCGAAAACATTTAGAGAAGCGGGAGCCGACGTTTTCACGTCCGCGCCGCCACGACGTTTTCACGTCCTCGACGCCACCTAGCGATCTCCTTTCAGTCGAGCAGCGTCGCAATGCTCAATTAACTCACATGAAGGATGAATTTCAAGTCGAGGAGCGTTTTTGAATACCGGGGGTAGTCGTGTTACAAACACTTCAATTATGTTGCATGATTGTAATGACGTGACAAGCTGTTGCGTTGTCTGTCATGAGAACGTGTCATGCGACTGTATTCGTGTCACGTGACATGACAGTATTTTAGTCACGTGACATGTACTACGTGATTTTACACTAGTTGTAACATGATTTTACGACAAGTTAGGTGCTTTTAGCCATGTGAAAAATTTTTACGTAATGGTAAGTGATTTGATTGTCGGGACTAAATGTTACGGAACATTAGAGAAGATTTTGTTTCCGGGTAGTCTTGTTACGTTTGCAAATGACTACCAGTTGGACGTGTTGGTGTGTGTTAATGGCAGTGAAGAGCTTAAAGTAACTTGTATTTTCGATGGACTCCTGTGGCATTGTTTTTGGCGACAGAATGTCCCTTGACTAGCTGTTCTGTGGAGTTCACAGAGAGATTTGAGTAGTTTGTTTTCTAGTTCTTTGTTGTGATTTCTAACCAGAAGTTGTTCCAATGAATGGTGATGTAAGAAATGGATCAGATGGCATGAGACAATAAGTGACACTTCACGTGTTTGGCATATCAATAATTATCACGTCGAACGTAAATGACGTAGGGTGGCTGAAATAAGTGGTTCTTAAGAGATGGATGGTGATAAAGCTTACGCAAGAATTTGAAACGGCCAAATTATGGTTATAGCATATAGGTCTTTCAGTTCGGCACGGCTTTTTTTAGTCAATTTACAGACGCTTCTCAAGAATGAGTTCTCTGAAACACACAGCCCTGCAAGGATTTTATTTTGGTGAAGGTGTAGGATTGATAAGGGACTCTAATCGGCTCATGCTATTGAATTTTAGGGCTTATTAAGTATCATGAGCGAGATATTGGCGCGATGATGATAAATAGCTAATTTAAAAAAAATTTGGGTGTCGGCGTTGGCGTCGTTGCAGATGACCGAAAAATTTTCATAACGCCATACAAAAACGGTAGTCACACCTTGTCATTCTTAACGACAACAGAACCCGCGAAGAAGTGTAATTCGTCAATGTGATCTACTGTATTTGATTAATTTTTATAGGCCTACTAATTTTCGCCATCATGTCCCCAATATATATATATATATATATATATATATATATATATATATATATATATATATATATATATGGAAGGAAGGGTATACTTAAGGGCTCGTTTTTCCGTGTTTTACGCAATAATAATGACATCTAACAGACAATAATGACAAGGAAAGTGTAGGGGAACATATTAGACCAAATTGTAATGTCAATATAAAGAAAAAAAGTGGGTGAAAAGATAATTTGCCATAGGCAGGAACCGAACCTGCGACCTTCGAATGACGCGTTCGATGCTCTACCACTGAGCTACCACGGCAGCCATACCCCAGCCACTTTATTGAGTTTATATGTGAACTTAAACGTAGACATATATATATATAGTAGATCCTCCGTGAGAACGGTAACAACGGAAGCGTTTATTTCGACAGTTTTAGCCAGAGCCTGGCTTAGACTCTGGTCAGACTCTGGTCGAAGTTGTCGAAATAAACGCTTCCGTTGTTACCGTTCTCACCGCGGATGTACTCGACCATTCACAATTCTATGTCGACTTTCACCACCATGCCTGCACATATATATATATATATATATATATATATATATATATATATATATATATATATATATATATATTGTAGAGAAAAATAGATCGGGAGATAGCACCCACTGGGGATTTGAACCAGCGACACCATACTCCTCAGCTCGCTGCATCAACCAACTAGGCCACGCCGCTCATACTGTACTTCTCACAATCGGCGAGTCACGTATATACACCGTTTACAACTGGCTTACTGTACTGCCAATGAGAGAAATATCTTTGAACAAAGTCTGCACTTTCTTTGGACAAGCCATATACAAGCTTTTCCAAAACTTTGACTAGTCTGATAGCTTAATCAATGGAGGGTTGGATTCACTGAAGCACATAAAGTTGGATCAAAGGGACATGCCAAAACGTCTCTGGCCCCACTTTCATCTTGAAGTAGCAGAAAAGGTTGCTCGCATCAAGAACAGGACTACTTGGGAAGTTGGTGGCATTGTCGTACCTGTGAATTTGGATCCCATTGAAATGCGTACCACCACTTTCACTTTAGACAGACAAACTCGCTGCCCTACATGTGTTGTGGTAATGCTTATTGCACGGCTTCGTTCTCTCAACAGTGTACATCTCACCAGGAACTTCGCGGACTGCCGTCATGAGCTTCTTGTTGCACAACTTCCGTGCGATGTGCCTGCAGGATGTGCCGGTGATAGTCACTGAAGACTTTTACGTTAGTGCACTTCAATGTGAGAACCAGTGGCTTGTCGCGTTCCTGGATGCCGAACTTGGACTTCGCCTCCTTTTGAACGTCGTGCAATGAACTATACACAACAGCGCTAGCTTTGCTATTTTGCTTACGGCAGTACTATCAATTAAAGCATAATCGATCATGTTCGCTACGCTTCGTATGGTTCCCAAATCTCCTAGCCTTACTTCGGAAAACAGCCCAATATATCGCTATCGCATTCATTGATCCGGACTTGTGCCGAAACTGTGACTTTATTGAAGCCAGCACACTTACTCAGCCGCTGGGCCACCATAGGCTCCAGGTTGTGTAACTTGTAAGAGAGCCGCCCACATGGTACTTTTTTTAATACACAATGCTGTGCACATGATAGACCATGCGTGCAGACACTATGGTACTATGAAGGCACCAGACACTTCAATCTTTCAGCGTTTCTTTTGGGGTGCGTACTTGCTGTTTTATTAGGGTCACATGCTGTAAGCGCCGGCAAAAAGCAGGCTTTTCTTCTTGAGTGAGTAGATGTAGGCACTGTCAGTTTTTTCAGCCATGTCGCCCCACCACTCTCTGTCGTCCTTCTGCGCCGACAAAAGCTTAATCTGAAACAAAACAACGTGAGAAATGCGTTAGACTAAGTCCACCTGTTCACCAGCCCGAAATTGGGAAACTAATCGTTGCTTATTTATCGCAATGAATTAGCGACGACAGCTTAGCATTCTATGGCAGAGACGTGAAACGCGTGGTTTTGTGGCTCCTTAAGGAATAATTTTGTAACTTTGCTAAATAACATTAGCTATGATTTCTTGTGTATTGCAAATAATAATGCGTTGTTCGGGTGAGGTAAATAGAGGGTACTGAACTCAAGAATTTTTTTTTCTAGAGGCAGTTCATGCAGTCACTCTACGTGTCGAAACTTCGCTGTCGAACAAAGGCTCTGATATCAACACTGATACAGATCACACATTACCATCATTTTTCTTTCTTTTTTCTTTTGGTCTTTTTTTTCCTTTTTCCTGCAGGCTATCCGTGGTTTTTCTTATTGAAATGGAAAATAAACGAAGGAGTTGTTGTCACCATTACTTGGTGACGGCTAGCCCTTTCCACTTATTTGGTAAAAAAATATGAAAAAAAACAATAGCATATATCCATATACACAGTCCTACATGGGTGAGAGCAAAAGTTCTCTTATGGGCAGAAGAAACATGTGGACGCCATGCTCAATTTTAACTTTTAACCGCTCAGTATTCGTCGCAAATCTTCGTTTCTTCGAAGAACTGTTGCAGCGCCTTCATTGCTTTGCCCTTGTTTTGGATGGACCTAGTATTTTATTCAACCCGATTGGCCACTCGGGATCTAAACTATGCAGTTCCTGTTCTAGTCGCCTTCGGTGTGTGTCGTGTTTCGGACAGTCGAGCAAGAGGTGACAGATATCCTCGTCGTCGTGGCCGTATGAACATGCTGACGATGTTGCACACTGAATACGAAGTAGGAAGTGCTTTGTGTGAGCAGTTCCGAGTCGTAGGGGATCAATGAGTGCGTCGATACGTCTTGGGAGGTCACGGTCTAATTCGTATTCAAGATTAGGATCAACAGAATATAGTATCGATTCCTTTGTTTTGTCTGTGAACCAGGTAGACAGGCATATTTCACGTTTTGTTGTTCTTAAAATTCTATTTACATCATATTGAGATACCGGAATGAGAGCCGCCCACATCATATTGAGATACCGGAATGAGAGCCGCCCACATGATACCGGAATGAGAGCCGCCCACATGGTACTTTTTTTAATACACAATGCTGTGTACATGATAGACCATGCGGAATGAGGTACGTTTGCATAGAATTATCAGCGGTTTTCGCCAACTCATCCTCCATTTCATTTCCCTCAATTCCGCAGTGACTGCGAACCCACTGAAATGCCACTCGATGATTCGACTTCGTAACTTCTGAGAGCTTTTTTAGTATAGCGTATACTATACGCACAATAATGAGTCTTGAAGTGGCATTTTCCACACATGCCAGTGCTGCCAGAGAGTCTGCAATTAC
Organism: Rhipicephalus annulatus; assembly: GCA_013436015.1. Classification (NCBI taxonomy): domain Eukaryota; kingdom Metazoa; phylum Arthropoda; class Arachnida; order Ixodida; family Ixodidae; genus Rhipicephalus; species Rhipicephalus annulatus. The sequence goes on from WOVY01010337.1 coordinate 407,137, forward strand.
CAACCACTTTCTTGGTGTCGTTGACAGTTTAATAAAGCTTATGGCCTAGCACTTACGAATCAGTCACCTGATGTCAGCAAGGTTGGGAATTTTCGGCCAGCTTGTCCAATTTCACTACTGCCACACTCAAGTCGAATCCTAGCTATAATACACACCTGCAGAGAGCAAATCCGCTAAAATTATGGCCACTTCAGTTCATTACGCGGCTCCGTAGCCGTGTCTCAGAGGAAGCGGCCATACTCAAAGGGGCTTTCAGAATAGCCCTGAGAAAGATTAGCTGCGGTTTTAAGTGACATTGTTCCTGACTAGTTACGGCCTGCTGTAACGCGTGAAAGCGTAACGTGTGGCAGCATTAACATAGTTGCGGAAGAAAAATTGCGCTGCCTCACCATATGCCTGTACTGAACCTTTTTACTAGTAGTCAGAAAACGGATAATACCGTAATCGTTAAAATATGTGACATTAACATAAAAATCACGGAAAGCATTGGTATCGAATTTCGGACCCCATGAATGTGAAACAGAAACCTTGTCTATTGCACGACTGTGCCACCCCATGAGCCCACGTACTTTTTTCGGGGGTATATATAAATGGGGGTTAGCTGTTGGGCTTGCGAAATTACTTTTTTAATACATACCAAATGTCATATTTGGCTAATCATAAAATGTCAAAGCTTTGCCGCAAAGGCGAAGCAATGAACGTGACAGCAACTAATTGAAAGGTCACGTGAACAATTGCAAGCAGATCAAAACGTGCCCAGCATTTCTCACGCACAAATGATGCGCGAAACGTACTCACTGGCACAGATGTACGCGAATAAAAGTCTCAGTTGTTACTTTGCTGTGTCTGAAAAGCGCGCCTTGCAAACGGAGACTGCGCAGCGGGGGCAGTGACCTTTGTGCGCCCGGTAACTACAGCAGGAACGTTCCGGCAAAAACTCAAGGGCACGATTTGCCCCACCGTGAAAGAAGCGAACTCACGCGTGACCGTCTACATACCCTCTCTCTCTCTCTCTACCCTTGAGGCAAAGTACGCGTCGGAGATGAGAGTGCGCGCCGCCGCTTGGTGATGATCTGGTGACGCTAGAGTGCCTCGATGTGCTCATAGCGTCGCGCTCATCGAGGCACTATAGGCGAAGCTAAAGCTTTAGGCGACGTGCGCTCATAGCGCCATCTCACTGGTAACGCTGAAAACACGATAATTCCCCCAAGATGGTAATTGCCAGCGGTAGATGGTGGATATAAATAGTTTGCCGTGTCAACGCTCAACGAGCTTCTCCTTCGTCGCTCAGTGGCTAACGCCTCGCACTCACTAGCGTCGGACGTGCGATTCCATGCCCCGGACCCTTTCGGGTTATTTTTTATTTTTGCATTTTCATATATATAGATAAGTATACATATACGGTATATGATGGCGACGTCCACGCCAACGCTGGCGCAAAATATTGCCGAGAGTGTTCACATATTCGCTATCGCAATAAAGCAATTTTGTTTTGGTCTCTCATTGGTCTCAAAAAAGTAACTGAGACTGTGCTAGTTCCAATGTATGCCCAAATGTGGGGAGATGCATGATATCCAGAACAAAGTGTGGCTTGAGGCACTGGAAAATGTTGCCATCGTAGAACATCTTGTAAAAAAACAGATAGTTCAATAAATCTCGCTGCTTCGCCAGAAGAGTCTTCATGAATACAATATGAAACATGGTGGTTCATTAAGCATACATGATTCATGATATTGGATGTTTAACTGAAAACACTGGCTCGACTTCTTTACTGCACCTTTCTTTTTCTTTCAAAAACTCATAATATTATTAAATTTCACATGTTGCTTGCTGAGATTTCATGATTCTTGCACTTAGTGAGCAAAGCATAGGATGCACTGTTGTTCTTGCCATATGTAGATAACCATGGCGAGGAAAAAAGGAGTGCAGGTTAGCGAGAATTTGTATTTTTTGTGAAAAAAAAACGTTAGCTAGTTCATGTTTTCTTTTACTGTGTCTTAACGCTAGCCAAAAGAACAATAGGTGATCGCTCGTATGCGTTCCCGATAAATGTTTTACGAAAGGTGCTTTTAGAAAAAAAGATAATTTCTTGATTCTCAAAACTTAGTGCACGTTCTGACGACTAGCTTATGTACATCTGGGGCGAGATGGTGCAAAACAGATATTTAACATACGAAGATTACCAAAGTGGACATTTGTGATTTGTTACTGTGCATATAAATCAAACTCTGCGAATGTCATAAAAGAACCTAACTATTCTTATTGGTGCTTCACTCCCTCATGACTAATCCCATAAAGGTGTACGTAAAACCTGCCTGTGAGTCCCATGCCAAGCCAGTGGCCGTTCAGAGCATATTGTTACGTGATATCGTCTGACTGAAAGAGGGCATAGTGCGGCATAACCAGGTAAGGTGCCTCAGACTGAGAGTGAAGAAGTGGACGTTGGCGGTGAGCTGCGTTGTGGCTGCGGACTGACAACTGTTATTTTCCACGTAATATTTTGGTGGAGGTGCTGAGTATCGATCTCAGTACCTCTCGCGTAACAATATTAGAGCTGTCTTCAAAGCAGCACGTATAGTCACTCGACATTTCTTTTTATCCACCGGCCGTAACAGTAGTCTTCTGACGTCCATCAAGCACCTCGCATTATTGCTACTTGTCCCTAGTGCACATTCTTATTCTTTTTTGCTTTTCATTACTTTTCATTCTACTTTCACCGTGACACACTGTGCAGAGCGACATCTGCAAGTGACCGAGCGACGATGCAGACGAGCCAACATAACACAGAAACATTACTTACCTTTGGGTTTCGAGACTGCGCCGAACACGCAGTGTGCGTGTTCATTTGGCTAGGTAGTCATGGTGGCAGGTTCGTTCGAGGCTCGCGATCAAGGAGCATCGTAATCCACAAAAGCAGCAAGTTGACAGGGGCAGAATTGAGGCAGGGACTGTGTCTGAAGTCTTAAAATACATTTGTTATACGTACCACTTGTTCAGTATTTGTTACAAAACGAATCGAATTGCGCGGCGTGTAAGCATGAACAGTCAGTTTTAAATTTTAAACATTTCTTAGCGAACTTCTGCGACTTTTAGCGTATCTATCTATCTATCTATCTATCTCTATCTATCTATCTATCCATCTATCTATCTATCTATCTATCTATCTATCTATCTATCTATCTGCCACCCATGACTTTTAGCTCTCCTGGCCGTTTCGATAATGGTGTCGATACCAAGCTTGGTATGGCATAACATGACTGTATAAAGAACATATTTGACTAGTCATAACATAAAAATCATGACATGTATGTCATTAATGTCACTATTTGCATTTCGTGGCCCTGCTGCTCTTGCGGCAGTTTCGTTCCCATGACATGTTGCAAAACCAATACGGTATGACATGACTGCATGGCAAATATGAGGGACAGACCCTAACTACACGCCACACTCAAGGTGTGCTCGCGGCCGTTTTCCTAGCTTCACATTTACCAAGTTTGGTATTAGATGACGTGAACCGACGACGAAAATAAGTGACACGTCCAAACATGATAATCATGACGTGTGTCATGTGAAAGATGACTACATCCTACGCTCTTAGTAAGTTCGCAGTCGTTTTTCTGGCTTAATTCACATATGCCAAATTGGTTTATCGGGACGTGAATGAAAAAAAGAAGGTATAAAGAAGGTAAGAAGGTATAAGAAGGTATGGCTGGTGAAAACATGATAGTCATGACATGTCTCTCATGTAAGAACATGACTGCAAGACATGCTCATTATGCGGTCGCGGCTGTTTCGATAGCTTCACATAAACCAATTTTGACATTACTTGACGTGAATGAACGATGATGGTAAGTTACACGTCCAAGTACGATAATCATGGCATGCGTGTCGAGGAAAACGCGACTACAAGCGGTGCTCATGGCGTGCTCGCTGCCGTTTCGCTAGCTCCACATATACCAACTTTGGTATTATTTGACGTGAACGGATGATGACTGCAAATGACACGTCTAAACATAATAATCATCACATAGAAGTCATGTGGGGCATGATATACATTCACCTTGTAACGTTGGGCTGATTTCAATGTGGCCTATCAACCTTCCTAATTTGTGATTCGCATATCATTGATTGCCACTGTACGTGAGATTTGCTTTTTTTTAGCCAACAATAAATTGGGGCTCTTAGTCGACGTGATTGGTTTGTGGGGTTTAACGTCCCGAAAGCACGATATGATTATGAGAGACGCCGTAGTGGAGGGCTCCGGAAATTTCGACCGCCTAGGGCTCTTCATCATGCACCCAAATCTGAGCACACGGGCGTACAACATTTTCGCCTCCATCAGAAATGCAGACGCCGCAGCCGGGATTCGATCCCACGACCTTCGGGTCAGCAGCCGAGTACCTTAGCCACTAGACCACCGCGGCTGGGCTCTCAGTCAACGTGACGTTGTCACTTTGTTGGCTTCGAGCTAACCTAATTGCATGCGCAAAAAGGTGGCATGTGCGAAGTTCCGTAACAGTGCTGCGTTCAATTGTTGCGCTGTATCCCTTAACGTTTGACGAATACCGAACCAGCACAATTGAAAAGTGTACTTGAACAATGACACAACCAGTTATCATTTTTATTTTTTTCCTTTTGTGTGCTGTCCACAAGGAGTTGAAATTGTTCCGTCACTTTAACTATTTTGTATAACTGTTTTCATTGCTTGTAAAACCAACAAAATTATCTCGTACCCATGTCTAATGTCGGACAGCATACGTATGGGCTCTCCTAAAAGGACCCTGTAAAACCTCTATAGCTATAAAGTTATTCAGTGAAGGAGCCCATTGCCTCGTAAATAGACCGCCACACAAATTTTTAGAATCTACTCAGTACGAGAGGAGTTACAAAGATTTGTCCCACGCTAAAATCGCCTTCTTTCTTCTCTCGTTCGTTTGAAAGTACTGGAAGCTTAGCACAGAGTAAAGGAAAGGGGGAAGAAATACTCCACTGTGCCTCGTGTACTTGAGCCCGTATTCTTTTTTGTTTTGTTTGAATGCGCAGTTTTTCAGTGCGATCGCGCATGCACGCCCGGACACGTGGCGGTCTCCCGTGGTGGCCACTGCAAATGCTCCATGCTCAAACCAACCAATGGCGTGATATTAAAAATATTTTTAACACAGCGCATGACTACGCGAACAGAAGAGAAGTAACAAACCGCACCGCTGACTCGCAACTGATTTTTTTATTGGAAAAACATGAACACAAAAGGGACACTTTAACCTTCACCCCCATGTGACCACACCGAAGCAAGAAAAGTAGATCAGCTGACATTTTCAACAATGAAAACACCTTGATACATCTCACGTGTACGCTCAAACAGCATAAACGTCAAGATACTTGGCTATGTAGAGAGAGAGAGAGCGATAAAGATGCAAGGAAAGGCAGGGAGGTTGACCTGACGCACATCCGGTTTGCTACCCTGCTCTAGGAAAAGGATGAAGGGGAGAAAAGAGGTTGCAGAGAGATAAGAAGGTACACACAATCACGAGCACACTCGGGGGAGCACATACAGTCTACAGGCGGTCGCTCAGGTTTGTTCACTTTAAGCAAAGTAGGAGTGCTTTAGTCACTTTCTGCGCTACTGAAGCAGATGCCCAAGGTCCCAGGATCTTCTGCACACCAGGATCTTCTTCACAGAAAATGGTCTGGAGTCAAGTTGATTCAAAACCATCCGGAGCTGGCATCGCTGTGTGTCGTGGCAAGCGCAGCTGCACGGGACGTGTTCAATGGTCTCTTCAGCTCCGCAGTAGTCGCATGTAGAGGTGTCTGCCATACATCTAAGAACCAAAGCTTTCTATCTTGTAGAGCTATAAAAGGTACGTTAATGCATTGTTCAACCCCTTCTTTATATATTGTCCCTTAATTATTTCTCATGTGATACGAGTTCTTTTTGTCAATATAACTTTTCTTTCATGAAGGATAGGTGCGCAATGGCACGGCAAAACATATTGAAACACATGTAAGAATACATTCCTATGCAAAGCATGCCTGTGTTCCAACAACATAATGTTAATGCATCTACTTGCTAGTGTTAATGCATCTGTTGTAGAGTACTCGTGGGATGTATCAAGGTTTTTCATTGTTCAAAACGACACCTGATCTTCTTTTTCTTGCCTTGGTGATCTCACATAGGTGTGAAGGTTGAATTGTTCCTTTTCGTTCATGTTTTGCAACAAAAAATTCAGTTGTGAGTTGGAGTTTTGCATTCTCCTCCTTGTGTTCGCGAAGTCGTGCGCTGTGTGAATATATGGTCAAGTGCTATCACCAACTGCCCAACGTTCAGTACTTGTACAATAGTGTGATACTTGGGCCTGAGACGCAGTGATGTTTGAGCATAGAGCATCATTTGTCGATAGACGAGAAACTTGAAAGCAGTTTTTCCCTGTCTTTGTGAAACCTATTATAAATAACAGGCAATGCAGGGAGCTATATCTATGGTTCGTGCGTTCACAGGAACTTCAAGTACCGATCGGTTGTAAAAATGCCGTTTATCTGTCTGTAAGAAATGCACTATGGGCATTGATTCAATAAGCAGTGATTAATGCGTATCATAGCCATGGCCAAACTGACTGATGGCTCCGTCTATAAGCGCATATCAATGCCATCGGATACTTCATGTTCAAACGAATAAGGTTCGCTGAGTGGTCATTGATTGCTTCATTTTCTTTGCTCTCTGGATGGACTTGCACGTGGTGTCGGCCACAAGCTGCCTTATATATCCCGCCTTGCGGTTCTGAATAAAGTGTTGCAATTAAACACCAATGTGTCTATACGTGTTCTCTTTCTTCGTCTGGTATAGTGCGCTCACTGATAATAATCATCCCTTACGACTTAGGTGAAATATCTATCTGATGAAGCAAGCGCTAAATATTACATACACTCAGCGAGGACACAGACGAGGGCTTACTAGCAACTGAAAATTTTATTTCGAAGCGAACACTAATAAATACCTCACACGCATGTACGTCATTCCCAACTCCCCCTGTGATCGTCAACAACGTGATATACCAAAACAGCCACTCCCATAATTGATGGCACACAACCGCAAACAAACACGTGCAAAGAACTAAGAAAAGAAAAGAAAACGTAAAACAGAAAAAAAGAAAATGCACTTAGTTATGTGACGTCCAAAGAAGCTAATTCCGCATCTGTTAGTAGAACAGACGCTTGACTGACGCAACTATCACCTCCTTTCCTAATTCTATACGCTTCCATTATTTCCCTCGCTATCCGCGTCTTGTGCCTTTCAACTATTTATTCGTGTGTCTGAAAATTTCGGTTGGCAGCTGCACTCCTTGCAGTGCATCGCTAAGTGTGAGTAAGGGGCCCCCTCTAGTGAGCTTTCATGTTCACGAAGGCGCACATAGAGGCACCGAGCCGTCTGACCAGCGTATTCCTTTCCACATGTGAAAGGAGTTCCGTATATACATCTTTTTTGCACTCAACGTACCTCCTGCCATGTTTTATGCTACATCTCTCCGATTCTCCCGTTCATTTCTTGTTCGCTAGCCTTTCTACCGCTGGGCAAATCTTCTATAATTTGTTTTCAGCTGAAAATACAACCCGCACGCCATACCTTAATGCAACATTTTTTTAACCGACGTGAATTATTGTGCAGATAAGGGATGACCACTGTCCGCTCTTTTTAACCAACTACTTGTCTCCCCTCTTCGCGTGCGCTGATAATTGTATTTCTCACTTCTCGACAATTCTTCTCACAGGCCAATAGGATACAATCATCGTGGTAATCAGCTCCCCTCAAGCGCTTGATCTGCACGGAAACGATCTCATTCATTGAGTGTACGCAGGATTTCGTGAGGGAGCTTTGATGCAAAACGTTCCGATCCCAATCTTTACTATCTTCGAATGTGCTGAATGATAGCTCAGCAATAGTTCTTTTCTTTCTAGGGTGATACATTTAACACGTGCAAAAAAGAGCCAACTTAAATTTAGGTCCAGAAACTGAATGCTTCGTTCCTTTGGCACATCTAAAGTAAACTGTAAGCTGCACCCGTTTTTCATAAAAGCTTTCAAAACAGTCACTAACGTGCTCATACTCGGATCGTATTTTACCAAAACAAGGCAGTCATCTACGAATCTGAACAGCTTCAGATCCACACCATCTACCTCCTTACCTACTGCTGTGTGAAGTTTGCTAAAAACAAACACATTGCTCAAGATCAGGGTGACACTAGACCCAATACAAATCCCATCATTCTGGACGTACAATTCTTCATTCCACCCCACTAGCGTGGAATGCAGATACATGGCCCAAATCTCCATAATACCTTCTACAGAAACACCACTGGCGTTACAAAAAGCCACTTCATCATTTTGTCTGTGATTCACTCTTTTACGCTTTGTAGTAACGGACCATGCGAAACAGTATAGTACATATCGACGACATCGATAGTGAAGGCATCAAAGAACCTTACATCTCCCTTTAAGTAGTCTACTACCTAAAACGGGAATGCTTTCAAATGTTTTCGTTAAAATTCGGACACAAGACATAGCCAGGTACCCCTTTCTGAGACAGTGGTTCGGAACGAAAGGTTTTTCTTGTGTGTTTTTTTCCGTAAACAGCGCTTCCAGCAAGAAGCCTATTTCGCCCTTAACCGCTGAAGACACCCTGCAGAGGTTCAAGTCAGCTAGCTCCCTAAGCGCCCGACGTTTTACAAGGCTGACCTTCTCATCAACTTTCCGGAAATTCTTTTCTATAGCGGCCTGGGCCTTCTCCAAATATAGCTTTTCTGGCAAAATCACGAAGTAACCCTTCTCACCCGAAACCGCGATACGACTACCACTATCATACAGCAACTTAATCACAGGTCCAATTTTCTTTGCTATGAGCGCTCTTACATTGTAAGACGAAAACACATTCACGCAATCAGTACTCCACCTCCGTTTTTCCTCGTCCTTCACACGGCTTGCCACAGACCTCGCCACTTCCATCTTCTCGGCACGGGAAAGAACTGGTTCCACACAGAACTTGCGTCCGTGTTGAAGAAGCTTTTTAAGATGGTCGGGCAGTGCCAGATCTCCTAGGATCATGATCTTTCCTTCCGTACTTGTGCGTCTTTTCTTCTTGGGTAAACCCAGACGTGCCTGGTTCCACAAGGCTTCTGTGGCACTCTCCGCTAGCCGTAGCCACTCTCGGTAGTGATGGTAACCCTTTCCGCTCTGACTGCGACAGGCCACTCGCAAGCAGTCTTTGAAGTACCGGACCTGGTGGCTCCGTTCCGAGGACAGATTTTTGCACGCTGTTTCCACGAGTGGGAGCCAATCACCCGCACAAAAGTTGCACATCCGGGGAGCGAAGCGACGCTCGGTTGTACCACGAGGCAATGCGCATCTTGCAAGCGTAGAGAGCGATTAACGGGGTGATGGTGGCAGGGTTAGAAAGGAAGGCGATGTTAACACATGGAAAAGGGCCCTTATACTTGAAATGACATTTAGGATGACTGCCACTTGGGCGTGTTGGTAAAGGTTCATGATAAAACAAGCACTAAAAATTACACACACTCATAGAGGACACAGACGAGCGCTTACTAGCAACCAAAAATTTTATTTCTAAGCGAACACTAATAAGTACATCACACGCATTTACGTAGAGTGCACCTGCCAACCAAAATTTTCCGACACACAAATAATTGTTAGGCACAAGAAGCGGATGCCGAGGGAAATAATGGAAGCGTATAGAATTAGGAAAGGAATTGACAGTTGCGTAAGTCAAGCGTTTGTTCTACCAACAGATGCGAAGTTTGCTTTTTTGGACATAACATAATCCAGTGCAATTTCTCTTATTTTTTCCGTTTCACGTTTTATTTAGCTTTTTTTAGTTCTTGACACGTGTTTGTTTGCCGTTGTGTGCCATCGATTATGAGAGTGATTATTATGGTATATCACGTTGTTGATGATGACAGGGAGAAGTTGGAAATGACGTAAATGCGTGTGATGTATTTATTAATGTTCGCTTCGAAATGAAATTTTAGTTGGTTGTAAGCGCTCATCTGCGTCCTTTCTGAGTGTGTGTATTTTTTAGCGCTTGTTTTATCATGAACCTGTACCAACACGCCCAACTGGCAGTCATCCTATATCTATCTGCTTTACCAACGTAAACGTATACAATATTATCAGTTTCTAAGAGCCAAGGACGATAAAAACACATAGCATGAAAACCCAGGATCCCTTGTTAAACACGGCTCCCGATCCCTGGAACAGAATTTCGTTTTCATTTGTTGCAAGCAGGTTTTGCCATTCGCGGCGAGACCAGGCTATAGGTGGCAGCACCGTCCCCATGGAATTGTGGACCGGCGCTTCGTTGCGTGCTGTCTGAGCCGATAGTCCGCGAATAAAATGCGTTGACTGATATCTACCCTTTCCTCTACTGATTCTGTTTACGAAGCCTATGCAATGTTGCCATTAGGAGCAAGTAAAGTGCGTTCTGCCTGTCATATGAGTGCTGACCCTGAATGACTGTCTGCACGCTTTCGCCTTAAATGACGCCCTAAATGACGTACAAACACGTTTGTACGTGTTTAGCTAGCGTTCCGTTTGCTTCACACTGCTGTAGCTTGACTGAACTACTTATTTATATCTTCCCCATCTGCATACGACAAAAAATACAAAAAAGGACGTAAAAATCCCACATATCTGTGCGATAAGTTCAGTACCACTGTTCGCACTCATGCGCATATGCACCTCTTTTTCTCATTCTGTTCGCTATGAAATGTGAAAACGTCCATAGGTTCACTCAGGAAAGCTTAGTGGCTAACAGCGCTTTACGCTACAATGCATTTACCACTTATATCCACAAGTAAATATCTTGTAATAGCTTAACAAAAAGCGTTTCTCGAAGGATTACGAGCGTGGCAGTGCTAAAACAAAGTTCTCGTTATTTTATGTAACAAGCTGATTTTTTTTTTGTTAAGTATAATGACCACTGCCTTCCATCGGTCAATAACAATGTCACATAAACGCTAAGACAATGTAACACGGATGAGATTTTCAGTGCAATTTTACAACAATAAGTGTAAAGCATGTCACCCGAATTAATTTTGAACGTTTGGGCATTTTAAAGTGTTCTAATGTATTTAAGCGTACTGTTGAACACCGCCATCCCATTTCAAGTACAGTTCAAGTACCAGAGTGTCACAGTTAGTATTTGATAGTAATATTTTTCACGTAGTTGTACTGCGGACAGCTAAACAGAATTAAAGCTCCCCGCATAATCGATAAGTCGGCGTGTCATATTTGAACACCTACCAACGGTTACACTCGCGCAAGTGCATGGCCTAGAGCCTCGTTTTCTTTTTGTTGCATTTTTGTGTACAATGGAGTCGCTAAAACGATGCATTCACTCACCACGTATTAGTCCTAATGTTTGGCAGAATGCCAAGAACATTTTACGATGGGCTTGAGGCAAAAAGCGGTATACTCAATCCCACATTATTCTGGTGAATGGAGGGTGCGATGACAATAAACAGCATTCTAGAAAGTTGCACTCACCGATATTATTACGAATTCATTAGCAGACAAGCAAGAACAAATGTTTTCGTGTGCCCTTTCAGGCATAAGTATAGGCGGTTACACTGGCACTCAGATAACCGGACAAACCTCCTTTGTATGACGGGCATAACCTACGTGCACATAGAAGCACGACGTGGCTAGCAGTCGACGCGCCGCAGCAATCCAGACTTCCACGTTTCAGCCAGGTGCCGCAATTAAGGCGGCGGACTCCGCGCGTTTTCATGGCCGATTTTTTAGCGAAAGTACAAGTAATATGCATGCATAGAAGTAGAAAGGCGTGCATAAGCAAATTAGGAGCTACACATGATTTTCAAACATGGTAAGACATGTGAATTCATTCATTCATTTGAAGAGCCTTCATTTCCGTACAATCGCCCCGTAAGATTCACCAACGGCATCACGAAGGGTTTTCGCGGCGTCACTTTGTTTCTAGAATATGACGTTGTGTACACGAAAGGATATAAGAGAAGGTCCGTAGTGTTCTACGGTCGCATTAGGCATATGAATTTTTCAGCATTTTCGCTGACGTAGGCGGGAGCCGTTTCATTGGGGTCACGTGCCGTAAGCGCCGGGAGCTTGTCGTCGAATAGCAGGCCTTTCTTCCTTAAGGAGTCGATATAGCCTGCGTCAGTTTTTTCGGCAATATCGCCCCACCGCACTCCGTCGTCCCTCTGCGCCGCTGCAAGCTTCATCTGCAAGGTAGAACGTAAGAAAAAATGTACACAAGATTCGCCTACATACAGTAAAAAAAACTAGAACAAAATGTTTTGCATAGTTGTTACAATTGATTTGATGCTCCTTTTACCATCAGTGTTGCGCTAATGACTTCGGCATTCCGGCTTCGGGTGGCCGTTTTAATTTCGGTTGGCCAGTTTCATATATGTGTTTTAGTAAATGTTTAAATGCAGGTAGGAAGGTGTGAGTGAATGCAGCCCAAGTTTCCCCCCCCCTCCCCAGAATGCACTTGTCCTGTATACGACATGCTCATAAAACCCATGACGGCTCTGGCAAGAGAATAGTTTGTTTTGCAGCGAAAGCTGTTATTTGATCACAACAAGGATCGCGTGTGTCGTAGTTGTCCGCCGCCGCTGACTCCAGTAAACCCATATCGCGTTAAATAAAAAAACACCAAGGACAGTATAGGATTCGAACCCGGGTACCTTTCCTTCCAGCCCAGTATTGTAGCACTCTGTGGCTGCTGCCCTTTGCTCTCCCGAACGCAAACCTGTGACAGCAGCTGCTTGAGCTCAATATAAGTGGCCAGCGCAATCAAACAGTAGCACGATTCTTGGTGGTGACTATCGATATCACCCAGATTGCATCACCGACACTTTTATATGCAAAGCATTTCTTAGCGAACTTCGGTGACATTGACGTATCTATCTATCTATCTATCTATCTATCTATCTATCTATCTATCTATCTATCTATCTATCTATCTATCTATCTATCTATCTATCTATCTATCTATCTATCTATCTATATTGTAATGAATCTGAATAACGGACGCTCTGCTGGTAATGAAGAAGACGATGATGATCGGTGGCAGTAGTAGTAGCTCGCGCACACCGCTCGGTATTAGCCGGACCTGCCTGATAAAGCACATTTTGCCAAGCTGCGCCTGAACCTTTCTCGACGTACAACACCTCTATTTTAAGTGGTGGAGGAGCTGGGGCTCCCATCAACCTGAAACTTCGCAATCGGACGCTACCCTTACCATTCACTGCGACTGCTCCTGGCCCTTCTCAAGCTGCTCCACCAACGACAGTCTACTGTACTGGCGTGCCTCGGCAACGTGATCCACCAATTTTTCGCGGCAACGACAAACAAGACGTCGAGGACTGGCTCGTCGAGTACGAAATCGTAAGCGCTTCCAACAAGTGGAACGCCTGCGACCAGCTCACAAACGTGCGCTTTTACCTCGCTGATGTGGCCAGCCTCTGGTTCAAGAACCACGATGGCGAAATCACCAACTGGTCTGCCTTCAAGACCACCATCACCGCGGTCTTTGGTCGTCCCACCGTGCGCCGGCTTCGCCCGGAACAGCGTCTCCGTAGTCGAGTCCAGCGCAGCGACGAGACCTTTACAAGTTACGTTGAAGATGTCTGGTCTCTTTGCAAGCACGTCGATGAATCTCAAACCAACACGGCAAAATCAAGCATATCATCAAAAAAGTTGACGACAATACCTTCCAGATGCTCGTCGCTAAGAATCCACGGACCGTCACCGATGTTGTCCAGCTCTGTCAGGAGTACGACGAGTTACGTATGCAGCGTGTCGCGACGCGCAGGGCCGCTGAGGATACGGCTGAAGTTTCCGCCCCCGTGCACGACGTCGCTGCTGATCACACCCTCTTACTGCCCCACATCAAACAATTGATTCGTGAAGAAGTTGCGCGTCAGCTTTCTCTTGTGGCCGAAGCATCCGAGTCAGTGACCTCGTTAGACCCACGTCTACACCAGGTCATTGAGACACAGGTCACGCAGGCACTGCTTACATCGCCATGTGTCCCTACGCCACTTACCTACGCTGCTGTCGTTGCTAGACCCCCAGCACCACCTGTCTCTGGCGCATACCGGTGCACCGGGTTCTTTTACCCTACGACGCTGCCTACATACTCGGCACCCCATCCTATTTGGCCCCCTGCACCTTCTGTCGTTAACCCATGGCGCACCTTGGATAATCAACCCATCTGTTTTGCATGAAGGTTTGGGGGACACATAGCACGCTACTCAGTCATTACCGCCTCGTCACCAGTCTGTCTCCCCGATGCTTCGGCGCACGAGCCCCGCTCGAGAGGAAAACTGACAGCCGCAGTTCCGGAGGCAAGTACTGCGTCGTCATCGAACTTTCTAAGACCTCCTCTTTGTCCGACCAACGAAATTTATGTGCTAGTAGAAGGTATTGCTGTCCGTGCACTTGCCGACACAGGTGCCGTCGTTTCTGTAATTAGTCAAAAACTGTGTCGTGATTTGAGAAAAGTTACAACGCCGTTACGAATCTTGCTCTGCGTACAGCCACCTCCCACTTCATCGCGCCGACGGCTCAGTGCACAGCACACGTTCTTATTCAAGATATTTGGTACGCCGTCAACTTTGTTGTTCTTCCACGTTCATCTTACGACGTCATACTAGGATAGGATTTCCTTTCTACCCATCAAGCCCTCGTCAACTGCGCTCGTGCTGAACTCACGTTGACGAATCCGTGCCTTGATATCGACCACCACAGTCCCTTGAAAGTCTTTACCGCAGCTGACGTCCGCATCGCACCGTTGTCCGCCGTCCTAGTGCCTGTGTTTTCCCCTGCTGCCACTAACTCGACGCTCCTGTTCCAACCAACTACAGCTAGTGTGCACCACCGAGCCATCGTCTTCCCGTTTGCCGTCATCAACTTTTCCAATGGTTCGGCGGTACTTTATGCGTGCAACGTTTCAGCTTGTCCGTACATCCTGATACGCGGCGAGTGTCTGGGAAGCCTCGAGACCTTAATAGGTATTTTCGAAGACCCGATGTATCCAGGCAAGCCATTTTTACCGACTTGTGCCAGTACACCCGCAACTGACGCCAATGAACCTATCGATGTATTCTGCAAGTCTATTGATTGCCACCTCATGCCTGGGCAGCAGGAACAGCTGATCAAGCTCCTCCAGCGTTTTCGAGCCTCGTTTGTCCACAATCAGCCTTCTTTAGGTCGAGCGTCATCTGTTGTTCACCGTATAGATACCGGTCAAAAGACGAGATTACGGCAGCGTCCATTTCGTGTGTCAACTACCGAACGCCGTGCCATCAATGAACAGGTGGACGATATGCTGGCACGTGGCGTAATCGAACCGTCAAGCAGTCCCTGGACCTCTCCAGTTGTGTTGGTGAAGAAGAAGGACAGATCCATCAGGTTTTTGCATGGACTACCAACGTCTCAACCGAATCGCGCGCAAGGTTGTGTATCCGCTGTCACGCATAGACGATGCCTTGGACTGGCTACAGGGAGCCGAATTTTTCTCTTCTTTAGATCTGCGCTCTGGATAGTGGCAGCTACCCATGGCAGAGACCGATCGCAAAAAAAAACAGCTTTCATCACGCTCGACGGGCTTTAGAAATTCACAGTGATGCCCTTCGGCCTCTGCAACGCGCCAACTACTTTCGAGCGAATGATGGACTCTCTCCTTCGAGGCCTCAAATGGAACGTTTGCCTTTGTTATTTAGATGACATTGTCGTCTTTTCAACAAATTTCTTAACCCTTTTAACCCACCCCGAGACAGTCCTCGCGTGTATTTCTGCTGTGGGGCTGCAACTTAACCTGAAGAAGTGCCATTTCGCCGCTCGAAAGCTTACGATCCTTGGTTACGTGGTTTTAAAAGACGGCATTCTTCCTAACCCTGCCAGACTTACAGCCATTTCAGCGTTTCCCAAACCGACCACTATGAAAGAGCTCCGAAGCTTCATAGGCCTTTGCTCTTACTTCCGGCGCTCCGTCCACAATTTCGCGACGATCATCGCTCCTTTGACCAAGCTTCTAGCCGCCTCTAGAGACCCTTCAGCGTGGTCTGCCACCTTTGACAATTCTTTCAATGAACTGCGCTGCCTCCTCATGTCGCCGCCTATTCTGCGAAACTTCGACCCATCGGCACCCTCATAGATCCACACCGACGCTAGTGGTGTTGGGCTAGGCGCTATTCTTGCACAGCAGAAAGACGGCTTCCAAGACTACGTGGTTGCCTACGCAAGCCGAACTCTTAGCAAAGCCGAAATCAACTATTCCGTCACTGAAAAGGAATGCCTAGCCATTCTCTGAGCGATAGAGAAATTTCGATTTTACGTGTATGGGCGCCCTTTTGACGTCATGACTGACCACCACGCCCTCTGCTGGTTGTCGTCACTGAAGGATCCAAGCGGTCGCCTCGCCCGATGGGCGTTACGCCTCCAAGAATATAATAATCGCGTGGTCTATTGCTCCAGCCGGAAACAGTCGGACGCAGACGCCCTCTCCTGTTCGCCCCTACCCGCTGACTCGGACTGCTGCGAAAGTCTAACCTGTGATGCCACTGCCGTCACCATCGCCGGCATGTCATCTGAGTAACGCAAGGACACTTGGTTTGCTTCGATTCTAGACATCCTAGCTGGGCGGACGGCTTTCCCCCTCTTCTCGCACGTCGCATCGGCAAGTCGAGCACTTCCCCACTCGCGACGACGTGTTCGCGAGTGGGGAAGCACTTCCCCTCGACGCAACTACGCACCCGGTGGACGTCAGCGGCTACGCGTGATTCTACGTCAACTGCGATCTGAAATTTGTTGCACGTTTCATGACGACCCCCAATGTGGCCACGCAGGTTTCCTGAAGACATATTCTCGCATGCGTCTCCGATATTACTGGCGTGGCATGTACTGTTTTATACGACAATACATTCGGGCCTGCTCGACATGCCAGAGACGAAAAACTCCCCCTCATCAGGCCAGCGGTACCTTATTACCCTTACCATGCCCATCCCGACCATTCGACCACGTCGGCATCAATATCTATGGTCCCCTTCCCAACACTGCTGACGGTAACCACTGGATCATAGTTGCCGTCGACCGTCTCACGCGGTATGCCGAAACTTCATTCCATACCTCGTCTACAGCAAAAGACGTTGCGACTTTCATTCTTCACAACATCGTATTACGTCATGGAGCACCTCGGAAGTTACTGAGCGATCGTGGTCGCGTATTTTTGTCAGACGTCATCACAGCATTGCTGCGTGACGTCGTTCACCGCACTACAAGCGCCTATCATTGCCAGACCAATGGAATGACAGAGCGCTTCAACCGCACCCTCGTGACATGCTGTCTGTGTACATCTCGTCAGACCACTACATTTGGGACCAAGTGCTCCCGTTTATCTCGTTCACATATAATACCGCCATTCAAAGTACTACTGGGTTCTCTCCTTTTTTCCTCCTTTACGGACGCCAACCTTCTTGCACTATGGACACCATTCTTTCGTACAACCTGGCTCCTCAGAGTCCCTGACTTTGTCTCAAGCTGCTACATACGATGAAGAATGCCGCCAACTGGCAAGATCATTCACAACCCAAGACCAAGGACGCCAAAGGCAGCACTATGACGCATCACATAACACTACTTCCAACGATCCAGGTTCACTCATCTGGCTGCATGTTCCTTCTGCTACACCTGGCCTTTCTAACAAGTTGGTCTCCAAGTGTCACGGCCCACATCGTGTACTACAAAAAATGTCACCGGTGAATTACCTCATCGAGCCACTGGAACCATCTTCTGACCAACGTCGTCGTGGCCAGGAAATTGTCCACGTCTCGAGACTCAAGCCCTGCTACGACCCTCCCGTGTTTACTTGTCCATAGGTCGCCAGAATGGCTCCTTATTTTGCGGGGAGTAATTGTAATGAATCTGAATAACGGATGCTGTATTGCCACTGAAGAAGACGATGATGATCGGTGGCAGCAGTAGTAGCTCGCGCACGCCGCTCGCCGGTAGCCATACCTGCCTCTTGAAGCACCTTTCGCCAAGCTGCGTCTGATGCTTTCTCGACATACAACCCACATATTTCAATATACACATATTTTTCTAACTATATATCTATCTAGCCGCCTACGACATTTAGCTCTCCTGGCATTTTCGATAGTGGTATTGATACCGAAATTGATATGGCATAACTTGACTGTATGAAAAGCATAAGTGACTAGTCATCAGGCCCGTAACTAGGGGGGGTTGAGGGGGTTCTGACTCCCCCCCCCCAAAATTTTTTTGATGCTTTAACTTTTCAGGTGATACCAAAATATTTTAACGCCTTCACAGCGACCACCAGCTGCCAAAGTTACACTGCAACTTTCCTGGCATTGCTTCCCTCTTCTTTCTGTCTTAAAACCTACCCTTTTACCAGAACACCTCAGCGCTCCCTCTCCCGCACGCGCACCTGCCCTATTTGTACAGCTTTGCACTTCGCCCTCGCGTTCCTTCGAGTTTTTTTTTCGTTGTTCACACCGTAGCAGCTCCTTTATTGATTCCAGATGCTTTCCTTGTGCATTGCCGCTGCAGAAGTTATCCGTCTGTGCGGACCGCACGTGTCGGCTTTGCGTTCCTACGAAAAGCGCGTCTACTACTGTGAAGGTAAACAGTTCGACAGCAACAGCAACACCAACACGACGTGCGCAAATTTGCCAGGGAACGAAACCCTTAAGCGGAAAAACTCAGCGGCGCATTCCGAGGACGCAGGCTGCAGGGCAAACTTTTCTCAAACTGTAGTCCTCGCCACCGAAACGAATCATCGAAGATGACATCTACTGAAAGACTGACATATCCGAGCAACTTCGAACAACCTTAACCACACGCAAGGAAATCTACCTCTTCTGTACACAGAAGGTGTATGCGCCTCCCTATAAAGCGCACAAAGCGAGGATACAGCCGCCACGCAATCCGGCACCAGCGGTCAACTTTCACAGGAGAAAAAAAACGCCGTCAAGCTGGGCTAGCGCGGGTGTACAGAGGCTGACGTCACAGCCTACAAAGTGCATTTTTGGGGGGTCACGGCTATTTAATTAGCGCAGCCTATATGCGTGCGCCCAGGGAGCCGTCTGTGAAAAGGTGACTTTTTCACAGGAACGGAGCAACACCTCCTTGCTGGACTGTACCATGGGAGTGCAAATGTCTCGGCAGTGCATTCTTGGGGGTTCACGTATATTAAGGGGAGTATGCAGTGCCCATGGAGTCTTCTGCGAAAAGGTCTTTAAGAAGCGTTAATCCAGTTTGCTGCAGCTGGAGTACAATGATGGGCCTGCATGCACACCAGCTGTCGCAGCGTTCAGAAAACACACGCGCCACGCGGGTGCCGGCGCGTTCATCTCACTTCTACATTCTAGCCACTGTAAAGTGGATAAGAAAGGAAGAAAATATCGCCTGTTCTTCACGCCAGGCAGTCGAAGGAGTCGCAAACGTCTTTTTGGAGCTACTGGCCACTTCTGTGTGCGTGCACAGGATTGCGGCAGCAAAATAAAAAGACACTCTGCAATAACGAAGCAAAGTAGTCTTGCGTCTTACTTTAAGAAAGTTCGAACCGATGAAGCGGACGGAGAAGAGCCGCCTCCTTCGAAGAATAAAACTTCGCCCTCCTCAGCACTGGTGGAAAGCCAAGCGCGTCCGAACTTCTGTAGCGACTCAGGAGAATGCACCGGTTTATATGAATCACCTGAGAACGAACACAAGCAGGACACCCATGCGCCGCCGAGAAATGATGGTGGCCGCAGTGCAACCCTAAGTGATCTTTGTTCTACAGTCAACGCTGGGCAAAGTGACGCCTTTAGCAGTGGGCAATGCCCAAGGAAGGTGAGTGGCATGGCACCTACACATTCTGGTTCACCTCCCCTCTGTGCGACGAGTGCGAATATTTTCGACTTGGGACTGTTTGTCTCGAAAAGCAATAATGTAAATGATCCAGAGACGATGGAGAAGCTGCTGCTCAATCCGTGGACCCCTCCGGCTAACTATGATTATCTGGCCACAGGGAAAAGGAATCTGAAGTTCCAACCTCACTGGGTAGATTGTTACCCATGGCTTGTTTATTCAGAGAAGCTTAAAGAGCGTTATGCAAATATTGCGCAGTCTTCGCAAGCGAGTGTGCAGGAGAAGGGGAGCACCAGCGCTTGGGCTGTTTTGTAACTAAGGAGTTCACCACTTACAAGAAAGTCATGGACGCCTTTAAGAGCCGCGCATCGAGCAGTTATCACGCCATGTCAACAACGCTATCGGAGAACTTTTTAGCAGTCCGGTCCCGCTCACAGCCTGACATCTTAACACAACTTGACCACGGCCTTAAAATGCAGGCAGAAGAAAACCGCAAGAACTTGCTGCCAATAATAGAAACAATCCTTTTTCTGTGGCAGGCAAGAAGTACCGCTTCGCGGCACAGGGGACTCTGGTCCGATAAATATGTCTGAAGTGCTGCCATTCGAAAATGATGGAAATTTCCGCGCCCTGCTTAGGATGAGAGCGAAATGTGGAGATGCCGCCTTGAGAGCTCACATGGAAACATCTCCGGCGAATGCGCTGTACACGAGCCCAAAAATTCAAAATGAGTTGATCACCCTCTGTGGTAAAATCATACAAATAAAGATAGTGCAAAATGTCCACTCAGGTTCGTGTTTTTCAGTTCTAGCTGACGAGGCCACTGATATATCTCGCACCGCCCACATTTCCCTATGTGTAAGGTACGTTGGACACGACACGTCGGGAGTGCCCATTCTTGAAGAAGATTTTGCAGATTTCGTTCCCGTGTAGGATCTCACTGGCAAGACGCTGGCGAGCACAATCCTGAACAGCCTTATAGGTCATGGCTTTAACCTGAACCTACTTTGTGGGCAAGGATGCGACGGCGCACCATCAATGAGCGGCCACCTTAACGGTGTTTAAGCCTTCATTCGTCAAACAGCACCCAAAGCGTTGTATGTGCATTGTAGCGCCCACTCGTTGAAACTTGCTCTGCTTCACGCATGCAAACTCCCCAGCATCCTCAACTGTTTGGGAACTGTATCCTCAGCCTGTACGTTTGTGAGAGCTTCGCCACAGAGGATGAACCAACTGCGAGACAAAGTAGAAGATTTAACACAAGAAAAAAGAAAATCAGTTCTCTCCTTTTGCCAAACAAGGTGGGTAGAGAGTCACGATGCACTTCAGCGTTTCCTTGAACTGTACGTGCCTATTGTACAATTCCTCGAATATTTGGAAGAAGAGGCCGCGACATCTGATACTTCATCAAAAGCTTCTCAACTGCTCAATGCCATTACGAAGCCCGAGTTTGTCGTTTCGCTTCAGATCTGTAGCGACCTCTTCTCTTTGACACTGCCACTTTGCAAGTTTCTTAAAAAAATTGACTGTGACTTGGCTCAAGCGTGCGATCACGTAAAGAATGGTATAGACGTTCTTTCCACGAAAAGGGCTAGTGCGGAAACGGAATTTAATAAGATTTTTGTGAAGTCGCTCTCTTTGCTGAAGATCACAAATGTTGAGAGATGGCCCTACCACGCATCACTGGAAGGCAGATGCAAAGAAGCAACGTACCTTCTGCTACTCCCGAAGAGTACTACCGGAGGAATGTGTATTTGCCTTTGCTGGCTGACTTCGATAATCAATTAAGAAACCGGTTCGATGCCCATAAGAAGGTCGTGGTTGGCCTTAACATGCTGCTGCCGAAATTCTGCGCATCAGCTAGCCTTTCTGATATTGATGATGCAGTGCAGTTTTAGCTTGGTGACATTCCTTCGGCCAATGTCATCGAAGCAGAGTTCACACTGTGGGTGAACAAATGCTGCCAGATCGAAGAAAAGAATCACCCAGCTTGTGCTTTACAGGCCTTAGAGATGTGCAACCGCGACATTTTCCCGAACATCCACAGACTACTTTCTATCCTGGCGACTTTACCCATGTCGACGTCGACCCCGGAACGGACTTTTTCCACACTGAGAAGGCTGAAGAGCTACCTTCAAAATCATATGAACAATGACAGATTGACCGGAATAGCACTGCTCAGCATCCATCGAAAACTTCAAGTGACCCCAGAACAAGTCCTCACAGAATTTTGCAAGTTGCTGAGAAGGAAAAAACTTCCTCGTTTAAACTTTCCTATATGTTTCAAGAGTCGATTAAAAGCTAAACCCAGCTAGCCCAAGCTTCAACCCTTCTATCTTTTCGCAATTACGAGGAAACTATCCAGCAAGCAGAGTGTGCGAACGGTGACAAGAAGATCGGAATGTCGGGCGACTTGTTTGTTTGCTTGCATACATGCAGTCACGGACTGCAATTTTCGCGACCCGGCGTAACGGCAAATTAACGGGCGCCGCACTCCCCCGTTGACCGGTGGAACCGTTCGCTCATGAAAAGACTGGCCTTTAGTGCAGGGAAGTACTGAATGGGGTGTTCTTCTTCAAACGTTAGTCGCCGATGTTTGATCCTTTGTACCTACGGCGGCGTCGGCAGGGTCGTCAAAGGCCGCGATGCACCCCGAACTAGCTGTAGACTGCAAGACGCACCGGCTGAAACCAAGGAAACTGACCATTCCCACGGGCTAAACTGCTTGTGGACAAGCCGTATGAGAAAACTTCAACAGGTTGTCACTCTCGCTTAGTTGAGGACCCTCTCCTAATTAAAAAGGGATGTGGTCAATATATTTTTAGGGTGGAGTTTCTAACAATGAAACGTGCATGATTGGACCCATGTAGAGGTCTTTTTTCCCCAGGACGAGAATCAGGGGACACGGAGGTCGATTTAAGAGCAGGATTTCGCCTTGCTAAGCAGTCTAGTTGCCAACCAACATGGTGTAGAAGGAGATCAAGAAGTATCCCTTAAATGGTTGTGACTCCATGTCGGCTGGCCACCTAAACTTAGCCATTCATCTAGTTGTGACGCGAAACTAACGTCTGTAACGTAGGCATCGCTACTTGAATATCGAGTAAGCTCAACTTGCCCGAGATCGGCTTCAAGCACTTGCCTCCCGGAAACACCAGCGCTGAAACACTGCCGACATCGCAGTTGTGCCAGAACTATCTTTGACTTCTCGCATCCGATCGTCGTGGACTCAACGCTGCCGGTCATCACAGGTATCCCTTCACCTGTTTATACCTTCGGACTTTCTCATCTGCAGTTTTATTGTTGGTTAGTTTTGTGTAGTTTGTAATACTTCTCTCTTGTAAGCTGATTTATTGATTTTATATGTATTTTGTTAGTTGGTATTAGGTGTTGTACTAGATTCATCTGCAATATTGCTAGATTCCTCTGCAGTGCTGCAATATGATTAGAGTTTTGTTTTTCCCCACATACGTCTCTGATCTCTTCACTGTCTCTGCTTACGTACGGAACGACCTAACCTGCTGCCATTCCCGTCGCCGACTTCGCGCTGGCGACGCTAGAGTGACAGCTAATAACACATACATACCGTTTTTGTACCGCGGTTACATTGTGTTACTTCATCAGGAGCCGTTGGTCGCGGTGTCCCCGGCTTTGGTGGTGCTATTGTCCGAACTTATTTCTTGCTTTAACGAGAATTTGAGGTTGACATACCAATTTCTTTATTTGGGTACAAATAATTGAAAAGTACCATCGAATTATTACAAGTAAGCGATGTACTTGTTTTATTCACGTAAACAAGCCAGTATAAATCTTAAAAAATGGCAGCCGTTCTACACGCAACCCCCCCCCCCCCGAAAAAAATTCCTGGGTACGGCCCTGCGAGTCATAAAATGAAAATCGTGACAGTTATGTCATTAATGTCATGATTGACATTTTACGGTCTTCCTGCTGTTGCGGTGCTTTCGTTTACATGACATGTTGCAAAACTGGTATGGTATGACATGATGGCATGGCGAACACAAGCGACATACCCTATCATAAAAATCATGACATGCGTGTCATGTAACAACATGAATACATGCCACACTGGTCTTGCGCTCGCGGTCATTTCGATAGCTTCACATATACCAAACTTGGTATTACGGGGCGTGAATGGAGAACGAAGGTGTGTGACTGGTTCAAATATTATAACCATGAGATGCGCGTCATATAACAACATGGCTACATGCCACGCTCATGATGCGCTCGCGGCTGCTTCGCTAGCTCCACATATACAAAATTTGGTATTACGGGACGTGAATGGACAACAAACGAACGTGACTGGTGAAAACAGGATAAGCATGACATGCTTTTCATGTAACAACATGACTACACGCCAAGCTCATGATGTGCTCGCAGCCGATTAGCTAATTTGATTTTGTGGGGCTTAACGTCCCGAAACCACTATTTGATTATGAGAGACGCCGTAGTGGAGGGCTCCGGCGCAGCCAATTAGCTAGCTCCACATTTACCGCATTTGGTATTGCATCACGTGAATGGACGACAAAGGTAAATGTCGCGTCCAAACTTGATAATCATGACATGCGTAACATGTAAAACATGACTACATGGCTAGGCCATAGTGAGCTTGCGGTTGTTTGAATATAGCTTCACATATACCAATTTTGGTGCTACGTGACGTCAGTGGATGATGAAGGTATATGACTGGCGCAAACATGATAATCATGACATGCGTGTCAAGTAAGATGACAACATACTACGCTCATAATGCGCTCCCAGCCGTTTCGCTAGCTCCACATATGCCAAATTTGGCATCAGGTGTCTTGAATAGATGGCGAAAGGAAATGACATGTCCAAACATGATAATCATGATATGCGTTTCATGTAAAACATAACTACATACTACGCTTAAAGCGTTCTCCCGGTCGTTTCACTAGTTACACACATACCACACTTCGACGTCACGTGGATGGCAGACAAATGTAAATGACACGTCCAAGCATGATTGTCTTGACACGCATGTCATGTATAACATAACTGCATGCTACGCTCATAGCGCGCTCTTGACCGTTTTGCTAGCTCAACATATATAAAATTCGGTATTACGTGACGTGTATAGACGACGAAGGTAGATGATACGTCTAAACAAGATAATCATGGCATGCGTGTCGTGTAAAACTTGACATCATGCTACGCTCATAAGACGCTCGCGGCCGTTTCGCTTGCTTCACATATATCGAATTTGGTATCAGATGATGTGAATAGATGCCGAAAGTATATAAAACGTGCATACATCATAATAGTGACATAGATGTAATGTACGGCAGCGTTTACCTCCACCTCATAATGTTTTGCTGATCCTAAAGTGGCATATCAACCTTTTTCATTCATGCTTCGCATATCATCGATTCCCACTGTTCGTGGAATCTGGGAATTTTTCATGTTTATTTAGGAAATACACCCCTAAAATGACTGGTTAGTGTGATTCTCACCTTGCCGCGGTACTCTAGTGGCTAAGGTATTTGGCTGCTCACCCGCAGGTCACGGCATTAAATCCCGGCTGCGGCGGCTGCATTTTCAATGGAGGCAGAAATGCTGAGGCCAGTGTGCTCAGATTTGGGTGCACGTCAAAGAACCCCAGGTGGTCGAAATTTCCGGAGCTCTCCCCTACGGCGTCTCTAATAATCATATGATGGTTTTGGGACATAATCCTCACATATCAGTGAGTCTGATTTTCCTATTAGCACTTTGCATGCGTGCACATTATTGGTATTAGGTTGGTCCTGGAGCAAAGTCTAGCAACCGAACTTTCGTTTTTATCGCTTTGTTTACAGAGGTTTGTTTTGTTCTCGTAGTTTTATCAGTCACTCTTTGGAGCACACAAAGAAACGCTGTGTCTGTCTTCTTCAGTCGTTTAGGCATAAAAGGATCACAGTTAGAAAGGTACTTAATCGACACTTATTCAGCTTCTGCAGCCTATCAGAGAGAAAACCCTTATCACGACTGGCTTATACGCAACTAACCTGCGCATAAAAAGCGTTTGGCATTCTGTATAAGAAAGAGGATTGTAGATTTTGTGACAAATAAGAATCTGCTCTTTATACCGAACTTTTACGGCTGTTTACACGAAAAGTTCTTTGGGTGCGGCCACAGTCACCCCTGCCGGGGATGGGTAAAAGAGTCGCGTCACGTTCCCGTTCCCCTCTCCTTAAAAACCAATAGAAGACAGGATTAAAGGTGAATGAAAGCAGAAATTGTGGGCATTGCCTACTTCATCAGTGCATCACTAAGATGACTCAAAAGTTAAAACCTCAGTGGCGATGATTCAAACACCAAAAGGTCTCAGAAGATTCCATTAGGTCGTATGGCCCTTAACGCATTATGCCCATGCAAGAGCTGTGGACTGGATTTCATCGAAAGCTTGCATATCTATTCAACTACAGAAGACAACTGCTGTTCATTTTCATGTTATGCTTATTTCTGCAGAAGTTATGATACTGTACTTAAAATAGTACGTTGGGCTCTTGTCATAGCATTAGACAAGCTAGCTTGGTATGAGAATAGTGAGCACGCTAGGCCCTTGTCAAACTAATTTATTGTTAGCTTAGTATGCTAAACTTGTCGGAACGCCAACGCTTTTCGCGTAGTACAACGCCACGCTTTTTGCGGCACCATTTTTTCCATGTATGATAGAAAGTAAACTTGAGCCATTTTTCAATCTTCATTTACGAATATCCGTATGGGTAGAGTATAAGAGCAGGCACAATAGGCGCTGGCGTCTACATAATATTTCTGTTTGGTACAAGGCGTAGACAGTGTCTTGCTATTATTCGGGTGAATGGCAGCAGTCAATGAATATTGGTCTGAAAAACTCGAATAGGTTAGCGTATCCTCCTTGAGTTCACTGCAGCAATGCCCATAATTGATGTAAATAGAGGCATCTGCCACTTTCTTCAGCAGGTGAAAATTCTGTAGTTATATATACGCAGTTTTTTAATACAGGTTATTTTCTCGCGTGTCACTGCTCAAGCTACTGACGAGGTTACGCGGTGGCATTACGTTTTGCAGCGAAAGCTGTTATGAGATCACTTTTCGGGTCACGCGCAGTTGCGTGTTGTCCGCCGCCGCCATGGCCGGTGTCCGTAACCACATCGCGCGAAATTTAAAAAAAAACCTTTCACCAATGACCCAGTGGGGCTTGAACCCGGGTCCGCTGGGTACCAGCCCAATATTCTACCGCTTAGTTACGCCAATGTTTGTAACTTGTCAAACTTGCCTTAGGCAGGCATGACCTAGCCCCAATGGCACAGTGTGGCTCAAACCCGAGTCCGCTGGGTGCCAGCCCAGAATTCTACCACTGAGCTACACTGGTGCTTGTGAGTTGTCAAATTTGGCTTAGGCAGGCTTGCTGTCGGGAAAGCAATCGCGTTAATACAACTCGTAAAGCGTTTTACAACAGCGAAAGAACAACCAGTTGTCACACATGAGAATAGCGCAACGAGTGGGCCGGCCAATGCCCCAACCCACTACGAAATCTTTTTTCGTGTTTCCCTACTACTGTTGCGCATACCCACTTCAACCTTAATTCGTCATCGTCGTCAGCCACTGCATGGACAATTGGCAGAAAATTTCTTTAAGTGTTAAGCGGATACCACGCTTCTCAGCAGAATGAGGAAAAATAGCATAGCGAATGCCGGCCTACTACCCAAAAACCTATTATCAATGCCCTCGTGGGTACCAAGCAAGTCTGCTCGCAGAAGTTGCAAAATTAGTGTTTTGAAAAGGCCCTGCAAGGTCGCTCTTCTAGCCATCACTGTGACTGTGCTGCGCCTACCGCGCAGGCCTGGCGTATTTTTTCTTTTGAGCAAATTACCGTGACTATTTCCTCTTGTTCTTTTAACAGTTTTTATTTTCATTTCTGTGCAATTTCACGTTGCATCGTTTTTTTTATGTAATCGCCACCTTATGTCGCGAGTGTTCTGCAGTTACGTTGTCAGTATTTCAACGCGCAGAATTTCATTGTGCAAATGAGCTGTCATTATTCAAACACTTTTGTTTGCCTATTTTTGTTTTATACCTCATTATGCAGTATTCACTGCCTTACCGTTTATGCTTATGTATCATTTCTGTGGGGCTCTCAATTTCGACCGTATTTATTTATGTTCATTAAACAAGCAAATGTTTAAATTGTCGATTGAATCAATCAGTCAACGTCTTAAACATTTTCTTGTAATTATTCACTCACACAATGCCTCTCATAATATGTAAGGTACTTTTAATTAAACAAATAACTTAACAGTCACAGCTTTACCGCAAAAGCAAAGGAATGAACGTGATAGCGAAAAATTGGAAGGTCGCGCGCAGAATGACAAACAGATCGAAACATTCCCCCCGTTTCTCACACACAAATGACGTGCGAAACGTACTTACAGGTGCAGATATACGCGAATAAATGTCCCAGTTTTTACTTTGGTGTGTCTTAAAAGCGCGCCCTTTTTGCCGAATACAGACTGCAACGATTTCAGTGATTTATGTGCGCCCAGTAACTACAACAAAATCGCTCACGTGAAAGCCCCAGGCCAACCAAGACGTACGATTGGCCCCGAGATAAGCGCACGCGTGAGCGTCCATGCTCCCCCTCTCCGCGGGGCAAAATATGCGTGGGAGATGAGGGCACGCACCGCCGCGTCGTGACGATGTGGCGACGCGCACTCATTGCGACATCTTGTTGGTAATGCTGAAAACACGACATTTCACCCCGAGATGCCCATCACCAGCTGTGTGTGGTAGATATAAATAGCTTGGCGCTTTAACGTTGAATGAGTTACTCCTTCGTGACTCAGTGGCTAACGCCTCGCACTCGCAGTTGGGAAGTCCCACGTTAGATTACGCGCGCCGGAATCCTTTTCTGGATTATCCTTCTTAGTTGCATTTTCATATACATAAATACGTATTTAAGTACGGCAAGTGAAGGCGACGCCAACGTCTACGCCGACACCAGTGGCAAAATCCAGCCGAGAGTGTTCTTATAATTAGTATTGTAATAAAAATTATATAAATAAATATGTTCCTCTGAGAAGTGTCCCAAATATGCCGTCGTTGTTTGCCATAGCGCAATGAAACTATCTTTTTAGCCCTTTTAGAACAAATGCTCGTTTCCAAGATCCTAACAGAGCCCCACCGTGGTAGTCTAGTGGTTAAGGTGCTTGGCTGCTGACGCGAAGGTCGCGGGATTAAATCCCGGCTGCAGCGGCTACATTCTCGTTGGAGGCGAAAATGCTGTAGGCCCATGTGCTCAGATTTGGGTGCACGTTAAAGAACCCCAGGTGGTCTAAATTTCCGGAGCCCTCCACAACTTCGTCTTTCATATTCGTATGGTGGTTCTGGGACATTACACCCCACATATTATCCAATCAATGAAATCAATCAAGATCCCAACAGAAGTATCATTCTGCCAGCTTCTTGTTCTAGCATTTTCATCGCTGGCTGAAGGCACTCATTTGTGCATACAATCCTCTCCCCTATCTTCTTAATAATTTTTCAAGTTAGGATTAGAAATCGCAATGGCAACGCAAATGGGCACTAAGATATCCACAACGACATCTTTTGTAGTCTCGCAAGTCTCAGACAACCGTCAAAACGGAGTTGTTAAGAAGATAATACCTGGCTCGATCTTGGAGGCAACCTACAAAGAAATTCTCATGTAAGTGGCCACAAAAGTCCTGTGTAGAACGTAAAATACACACCCAAGTTTGATTACTCCCCAGATGAGCACTGTACACTTCAGCTGATTCTTGCGCTTTGCATCGAATAGTTTGTTCCCTCTGAAGCCCAATCATTTTGCTCGTTTCATTATATAAAGTGCCACTCTTCAAATGAACACACAAGTGTACGTGTCAAGCGCATTTTACGTGCGCTCGGTATTTTACTGTATTTACAGTATTTTACTGCAACCTCAGAGTTCGAAAATGCTAATTATTCAAATTATAATAGTGTAGTGTGTATTTTTTTAGCGAAATTGAAGTGTACTTTGAAAAGTACGCTGGGTGCAAATGGGTTTTAACGTAGTATTTCATACTCAACGGGCGTCTTTGGCGTATGTTCTGCCATAACTGTGTGAAATGCTGTCATACCTCACTACACCACGTGCGTAGCGTACACAGTAAGTAGCCATGGGTCATGCCCGACTACCTGGCTACAACTGAATTCAGATGTTGATGTCCACTGCGTTCACATTTTTTTAAAATGCTACATCTCGCCTCGACGTCCACCATCTTCTAGCGCCGATCGGGGGTGATCAGATAGCCCATACTGGCAAAACTAAACGCGCCAACCGACGTAGGGGCCATTCCCATTGGACGGAAAAGAAAAGACTCTCTATGTATACTCTGACAAGATGGTGTTTCAGTATCCAACTCGATAGCGCAAGGAAGACGAAACACCATCTACACGAAGCCATTAAAGTACAGGATACTACTCGCCATCAGGAGGTAGGAGCGACACGACGTAGTAACAGCAGCGGGACAAGCCGACGCGGCCTTGGTGTGATACCACAACTCAGTCCTTTCTGACGGCAAGCCAGTGCATGCGCCCTTTCCTAGTGGAAAAGTCACGGAACGCCTTTTCATCTGGGAGGCTTTGTTTTGTGTGGTATTGGTTGTCCCGGCCTCTTCTAAACAACTACCAAAATGACAGGGACCACCACAGGAACATGAAAGAGACGAATTGGAGGGCTTAATGAGGATTCGCTGAAGTTTACGTGCATCCTGATGCCCGTGAAGTCATTGTTTCAGTGAACACTGGATCTTTTGCAGTCACGATGAAGATGGGCGGGACAACCTGGCTTCGCCCTTGAATGCAAATTTCTAACTTGTCGACTCGTACAAACGCTAGGAACAAAATGACGCCGAGCCAGTGTGGTTCTAATACGATATTGGCCGCGAAGCTACTATTCTACACTGTTCTAAAGAAAAGCTCCGATTGCGCACGCCACATAAACAAACCGCAAAGGTTTTAAACAAACCTTGTCGCTGTTCTGCATCGATATTTTTATAAATATCGTGCCCCAACGTCTGTTTTAGTTAATATTCAAAGCCATGATTGCACCCTACTTCGTAAAAAGAGAATGTCAAATTTTGACACTAGAAAGATGGGCTTGTTAATGGCAATTTTCTTTCACACACGGCACAGACACGCTGTCAGAGGTATAGGATCAGGTAACAAAATATTTTCATATGTAGATATTGCTTTAGCACAGATCAATTTGAGCGTCATGAAAAGATTCTATGAGGTAAAGAAGGGGGGAGAACAGACGACAGTGTAAGCGCTCACATTTTCGTGTGTTTTTTTTTCTTCTTTACTGTATAGCATTTTTTCCTTCACGCTCAAACCGAGCTGCGCTAAAGCAGTATCTATTTATCATGCACCAAGTCACCCAGACAGCAGTACTTCTCACA
Source organism: Rhipicephalus annulatus (assembly GCA_013436015.1). Lineage (NCBI taxonomy): Eukaryota > Metazoa > Arthropoda > Arachnida > Ixodida > Ixodidae > Rhipicephalus > Rhipicephalus annulatus. The sequence goes on from WOVY01010337.1 coordinate 438,513, forward strand.
TGTCCTCGTCGGCATGCCTACCTTATTTCACGTCATCGTATTTCATGGGTTTACAACGCTTAGATTACGAAGCATGGCTCTATTTTAATGTAGAAGCAACAGCATAAAGAACATGCGAGAAGTTTTGATTTCATTAACGATTATGGAGAGAATAACATTCTCACCTGAATGCCTTCCACGTCGAAACACCATGAGCAATGCCACCCCGCGTAGCGTGGCGATGTTCCCGCTATTGTCCACGTCTCTCTGAGCGTTCCCGTGTTTGACAGGTTCTCTTGTGCAAACGTTTCCATCCAACGGAGCCGCACCGAGTCGTCTTCATAGACATCTCGAATATAGGCCACCGTGCACACACCGCTCACATCTATGGGTATGCTATTCTCCCAGAAGAAGCCATAGATAAACCATCGCAGCCGCAGCTTCATTGGTTCGCCGAAACCATCGTGATGCTTAAGGAATAGCACCACGTCTCGGCTAGGTATCTCGTCCGCGTCGGACATGATGAAGAGGTCATCATCTCGGATGTTGGTCAATCGGCGGTGGCCTTCATACCAAACGGATGTGCGGAAGTAGTTTTCGGGGCCCCAAGGATCCCCTCCGGCATAGTTGTAGAAGTCCACAGATATCGGAACAATCTTGTGCTTATGCTCAGGCAGAAATCCGGCGCTGAGGTTGTTCCTGAGGTATAATGGCTTTTGCGTACCAAAGTACGTGTATTGAGATTCAACGATGAGATAATGGTCAATAGCATCACCCAGCTCTTGTACACGAACCTCCAGCAGGTCAAGCTCGTGGTTGAAGACCAGCCCATTGATTACTTTGCGTGGCTTCGAGCGCCGTTGAATAAGACCTTGAGAATACCATCTCTTGAAATCTTCTGCAAACCAAACTGCTTCGGGTATGGAGCACTCTCGACCGTGCCAGCCCTTCTTGCAGACGCATGTGGAGGGTTTCATCGTTGGTACACTGCCTTCCTGAAAGCATTTGACTTCATTCATGGGAGGCACTGTCGTAAGATTTGAATTCACACGATGAAGTCTTACGTATGATGACGATGAGTTGGGAAGTTCTTTCAGCTTAAAGCTTGGCACACCTTTGGCCTTAAGCGCTCCAGCGGGGATTTTAACGCTCCTCTTTTGATTCAATGAACTTCTCACTTGGTTGCAGTGCGAAACGTAGACGAATATTACGGCGGAAACAAAGCCGAAAAAACACAACGTCGCAATCAGTGTTTTAAACCTTGGAAGCATGACAACATTTCCTTGTGACACGGAAGTCGTATTACTCCTTACCCAAGGTTATGGAATGCGAGCAAGAAAAGGTACAGGATGAAGAAGCCTCAGATGATACAAGCATTTGCAGTAAGCAGGCAGCTTCGATCGAGTTCACGCTTTCTCTGAGACAGATCGGTTCTCTTCATGTATTGCCAGTTGTGTGATGACGCACATTCCTTCTTTCAGCACCCGTATAGAGACTAATGATATATTTGGTCCGTGTGCGAAATAAAATCGGTACAGAAAAGTTTCCAGCTGTGGCAGTGCTCACTTGTCTATTGAGGGGTGTTGTCAGTCTTCTCTTTTTGATTTATAGTTTTCGAAAGGAATTTTTTTTTTGCCAGCGGGTATCTTGTTACTTGAGCGTCGAAGTGAAGGCGATTGAGTCGGGTTTAATGTCACGGACAGAAATTGTAGCGTAGTTCTCTTCAAGTGAAAAGTATCCGGCTGTTATTCGCTATTACAAGCTCATAGCACTTTCTATCGTGTAAGAGTCTGTCTTTTTTTATATATAATCTTTATCTTTAAGAAGTGGCGACAACTATGCCTAACATACCTTCCACGGGCTGAAACATGCGCATTTATTGAGATACGCAAGGTGAACACAACATTGCACTCGTCGTGATTTTAGTTTTTTATTTATATTTTTAGAACAATGTTTGTCAAATGAAGATAGTTAGCAAAGGGTAATAATGTCCGTCAGGAAATGCGAGTGACGTTTCAAGTTCGCCTTTTCTATGGTGCGATGCCTTACGCGTTCTTCTCCGGACGTTATTATCGTGGAACGTTGCTTGATCCTGGAGGCTGTGATTCGGGCAATATTGTCCCTACAAATTCCTACGAAAGCCCTCTTTTACCAGCAGAGGGCAACTCAAGAAAATTAAGAACGGCAGATTTGTGGACCTTTTTTTTCACGGTTGTACTCGGTGGTGATATTGTGGCAATGTGTCGCTGCTTAGCAGTTGCTTCTGTTTCCTCGGCACGCGCAACTACGTCACTAAACTTCAGCCACTACGTTCGCCATCTACAGGAGGAAAAATCCTACAAATACGGCATCGTTCGCCATTGCTCGTCATTTTGGCAGCAGTGGTTGCGGCTGTGTGCAAGCATTGACCTTTGTTTTCACTCCGTCCAGGTTCGTCACGTGTTGATAGTTCTTTCAGTTTTGCGTTTTTTTCGCTTCTACTGCTGCATTTGACATAAATTGTTTTATTGTGTGCTTTGTATTTTGATTACCTCTCTTCATTGCTTACCCTGAAAATGCCGACTTGCGTGGAATTAGCAAAGGAACTACGGGCTCTTCGGCAGGAGGTTGTAGAGATGAAAACAAGCCTTGCGATGTTCAATGAGCTGTACGAACAAGTAAAGAATGACAATGAGGCACTAGCTAAAGTAAACAAGGTCCTGAGAGATGAAAATAAGCAACTCAGTAAAAAGGTGTGTGATCTTGAACAATATTCGCAGCTCAATAATATTTAGCTGAAAGGAATTCCTGAGACAAAGGGCGAGAACTGCCTGACAGTTGTCCAAGTTATCAGTGATTGGTTGTCCAATTGCTGATACGAACATTGACACTGCGCATTGGGTGCCTGCAAAGAATGGAAGCAACATATTGCGTGAATTTGTTCGACATATTAGAAGGTTCGATTTGCCAAAAAGGCAAGGAAGGCGCAGCTGTCTACCACAGATATTGGATTTCCTCAAACCACAGGCCCTTCAGCAGTGTATATCAATGATCACCTCACATCCGAGAAAAAACGTCTGCGCAGGTCCTTGTCCCCCCCCCCTCCGAAAAAAACAACAACAAATCAGTGGAAGCACCGTTGGACCGACAACTGCACAATTAAAGCCAGGAGGAAAGTGGATGACAGCACCATGTTTCGAATTGCATGCGCAGAAAAGCTTCGCACATTCTGTTAGATATCCTATCACTCCTCAATACTCGTCAATTCATCCCTAAAATACAAACGCCGCCTTGACATCATGTTTAACAATAATTCGTGTGAATCGGTCTGGCTTATATTTAACCATAATGTTATAACAGTAATTAGCCGTAACACTATCATAGCTTCTATATATAGGTCACCTTCATCATCATATTCCGACTTTTGTCTTCAGTTAAACAGCATTTAACAACCTCGTGAAAGAAAATAAGAACGTTGTCTTATGTGGCAATTTTAACATAAATATCATTGATCCTAAAAGCGCGTCGTGCCTGGAATATATGCACTGTTTATTCACTACTGGCTTTACTTCGAAAATTCCGCACCACCTAGAAGCAACCTCTTAGGTTCGAAAACATTAATAGATAACATAATCTCGAATATTTTAAGTGATCACATTGCTGGTGTGTTAGATCATAATATTACAGATCATAATCCTGTTTCTTTTTTTCATTTTGGTTCCAAAAATACCAAGGTGAGTAATGTTTTCACTAAACGCCGATTCGATTCAGATAAATTTGGGCAAATAATTAGTGCTGTCGACTGGACTTCAGTGACTCGTGAGGATTGCGCAAGAAAGGATATTGAGGCTTTCTCAGAAGTAATTGCCAAAAGTATAGAGGCATGCACCACTTCGACTACTGTCACGAGGTGGTATCGTTCACCCACAAATCCATGAATAACTAACTCATTGTTGAAGACTGATAATAAAAAGAATAACCTTCAACAAAAACTCAAGTTGCCGCCTTTCAACATAGCATTAAAATCCCACTTCCAGAAGTATTGATCGATAACATCTTCTTGAAGCGTGCTAAACAAAATTACTACCAGGATATTATTTAAAAAATACGGGTAACACGAGTCATTGCTGGAAAATCATTAAACATTTTTGAACAAAAAAGAGTGCTTAGCAACCACAATAAAAATAAAGCAAAAGAAAGAAATGTATACCGGCCCAGAAAAAGTGACCACTGTGTTCAGTGAGCACTTCTGCGCACCTGCGGAGAAGCAGCAGTCAGCAATTCATGTATCTGATATACCACGGTGTAGTCATTCATTTGAAATACATTCTACATCCTCAGATGAATGCTTTCAGGTCATCGTATCATTGAAGACCACGAGCGCTGGTTTAGAAAATATTGATCTTTTTAAAGTGAAACGAGTCTCAGGCATAATATCCCAATCTTTGTCACTAATTATCAACGAGCTGTTTTCTGCGGGTGTGTTTCCGAGCTGCCTTGAGGTTGGAGTTCCCGTTTTTAAGAAGGGCGATAGGGCTTCTGTAAAGAACTATAGGCCTATCTGTATCCTCCCTTTTTTCGGTAAAGTACTTGAAAAACTATTCCACATAAGATCAATGAGTTATCTTAAAAAATTAAACTTTTGTCTCCATAAAAATTTAGATATTCTACTGAGCTGGCACTAATCACCTTAACTGAAGAAATAAACAAGCTATTGATAGATGACTACTCGTGGGATCTGTTTTTATTGATTTGACGAAGGCTTTCGACACAAGAACTAATCGCATACTACTTGAGAAACTGGAATCTTTCGGCATGCCTGGTCCTACTCTAAGATTTATTAAAAGCTGCCTCGCTAATCGGTCTGAAGTGGTACACGTAAACGGTCGTCTTTCATCACCCAAGTTCATTAACGTAGGGGTGCCACAGGGATCAATTTTAGGCGCACTATTATTTTTGATGTTTATTATTTACCTGCCTACCATTCTTACTAGAACCAAGTGCATATTCTACGCTGACGATACAACGATCTTTACATTACCTAAATTATTTCAATGCTCCAGACTAACCTCAACACAGATTTACATTACATAACTCTGGATTTTACAGAATACCGCTCCATAGACTAGGAAGACCTTCTGCTAATAATGCACGGCCGATAATACTAAAACTTCTAGATTTCCGGGGAAAGACTGTTCTTCTTACGAATTGCTATAAATAAACAAAATCAAAGATCGCGGTGGGAGAAGATATTTCTCCCCGCGTGCGAAACATCAGGAAGAAGCTGTGGCAAGCAGCTAAAGCAAAGAAAATGGCGGGTGAAAAGGTAAATCTCGTATTTGACAAATTGAAAATCAACGCTGAAGTATTTGGATGGAATGAAGAGGCAAACTGCATTCGGCCACTTAAGCGCGACCCTCAGCAAAAAAAAAAACACAACTACGAAATCCAACTGCGCACTTTGCGACCACGCGGTACCAAGAAATGCACCAAGTAAAGTTCGCAAACATAAACGTTCGCAGCTTCATTCTCAAGACAACCTGGCTAGAATCTTTTTTACTTGGCTCAGATCCCGACTTTGTCGCACTCACTGAAACGTGGCTGTCAAGTGATGTCAGGGACTACGAGATAACGCCACCAATTTATGTAATCTTACGTAAAGATAGGAATACACGAGGGGGAGGTGTGGCCATCCTAGTAAGAAAAGATTTACAGCACTTCCCGATGTCGAAGGAGTGGAAGTGTTATTCTGTAAAATCCACTTAGCCACCTATTCAACGGTAATAGGTTGCGTTTATCGCAGTACCTCATCACCTTTAGAAGCAATGCATTCCCTGTATCAATCCCTGCACCTTCACGGTCTTGCAACTAGACTAATACGAATTGGCGATTTTAGCCTTGCTGATACCGGCTGGCTCACCATGAACCATCAATCAGCCTCATCCGACATTATTGTTGACACTATGCTGACATTTATTCTCTCTCAAGTTGTTAGAGAGCCCACACGTGTACAGGGGTGTTCTTCAAATGTGCTTGACCTAATCTTTATTAAAGACCACTTCCCCGCAAATAAGGCCACCATTGAACTAACAGACGGCATATCCGATCGCAAGATAGTATCATGCTCGATTCCCCTACATGAGCGTATCAGGCATTCCAACTCAACTGTGTCTTATCTCGACTTCAGCAATGCTGATGACACTAGTATACTGGACCACTTATTACACGAACTTAGTTCACTTGAGCAGCTAGCCAGTCATCTGGATATTGATATGAAAACCTTGCAGCAAAAATTTATTGAAATTGTATTGTATTGCATATCTCGCTACGTACCAACTAAAACAAACAGGGAAAGATGGTTCGATCCATGGATAAATCTTGACATTATTCATGCAAAACGTGAAGTAAAGTGCGTAAGAAAGTCTTTATAACAAACAACGAATGTCATAGTTACTAAGCACCTTACAGAAGCCTTTAGTTCCATAAAGTCTCAAATTAAAACAGCAAAACTACTACTTTTCTTCCGCTTTACCCAACTTTATAAATAATGCACCTCAAAAGTCTTGGAACTATTTAAATTCAAAAATAAAAAAAGATAGCGAAATATCTCTAGATGAAAGCAGAGAACGAGCTAATTTGTTCAATAACTACTTTCATTCAGTTTTCTCCACAGACAAGGACATCCCTCCGCCTCTCGAAATTCATAGCGTCAACCCCATTTAACCTGTCCGCTTAAGCGAAGCAGGTATATTTGACCTTTTGCTAAAAGAAAAGGTTAAGAAACAACCAGGGCTGATCACATACCGAATCAGTTTCTCACCCGTTACGCTAAATGGATAACCAAATATCTGTTCATCATCTTGAGCACGTCAATAACAAAATGCTCACTTCCCAATGACTGGAAAGTGGCAAGAGTCATACCAATTCACAAATCGGGTAGTGAGGTTGACGTCGCTAATTATCGCCCGATATCCTTGGCAAGCACTACTTGCAAAATAGTAGAGCACATTATTCTTAAACATATCACTACTTACCTTGAAAACGAGCACATATTGTCACCATATCAGCATGGGGTTTGTAAAGGCCTATCTACCGTTACGCAACTCACTGAATTAATACATGAGCTGTCATCGGCCATTGACCATCAAAAGCAGATCGACCCTATTTCACTTGACTTTTCAAAAGCATTCGACCGGGTTTCGCATCAAAAGGTAATAATTAAACTGCCGGCGATATTAGGTAAAGGACCAATCACAAAATGGAGTAGTGCGTATCTGACTGAGTGAACACAGTCCGTAAAAATAAACCAGCAAACATCGGAGCTATCAAAAGTTACATCAGTTGTAGCGCAGGGTAGCGTCTTAGCCCCTATTTTATTTCTTATATTTATCAACGATTTGCCCCAGTCCATTGGAACGAACATCAAGCGTTTCGCTGACGATTGTATTATTTATAAAAAAATTAACTCTTCTTCGCACCACATTGCTCTTAGCAATGCCCTATTATCGGTATCTAATTGGTGCATGAAATAGCAGATGACCCTAAACGTAAAAAATCAGCGTTGTGAAGAATATCGCGTAAACAAACGCTATCATATTTTTACTATACTATGGATGACACACCACTAACTTCCCTAAAACAGCATAAGTACCTTGTGCTAGCGATTTCTAATGATCTTAGATGGGAGGCACATGTTAACTATGTTACATCTTCAGACTTAAAAAGATTATTTTTCCTAAAGAGACGACTATGTTGTGCACCACCTCAAACAAAACCATTAGCCTATAAAGCCTTTATCCGCCCATTATTAAAATACGCCACCTTAGTCTGGTTCCCTGCAACAAAGAACCGAATTAAAAAGCTAAAAGGGGTACAAAGGAAAGCAGTTAGAATTACCTATAATAAGTACAGTTTGCTCGACTCACCCTCTGAACTGATCGCAAAAGCCGAGCTACTAACATTACGAAATCGCGCTAAACTCACACGCCTAAAAATTCTCTTCCAACTTATTCATAGGCAGCTAAACATCGACAGCTCGAGATTCATATCTACTTCAGAAACCCGACAGACACGCCATAAACATCCACTAACATTACAAGAATACCATTTCAGCGCCAACTGTTTCAAGTACTCCTTCTTCCAACAGTCAATTAGAGAATCGAATAAATTGCTTGCTTGTCTGACTAATACTAAAGCTTTGAATACTTTTTAACTTTACTTGAAAATCAAATTCGTGACACGTACTCTTAGCTGAAATGATGTTTTTCCTTTCTATGCTTTTTTTTCGCGCTTGTACAGTTCTCGGTGCTTCTTGAATATGTCAGTGTTACCAGTGCATTACATATTATATTATTTTTGTGTACATCTGCCTGACATAGGTTGTGTTTTTATACTCTTCATGTACCATTATAGAATATCTGCTGTCGCGCATTCTCGCAAGTGTATCTATTGTGTATTTGGTTGTATATATATTTCTTGTGTATCTTGTTTGCCCTCCTGCAATAGTCCCCTTTGGGACTGGCAGTATGTAAAAATAAATAAATGAATAAATAAATAACTCTATGGTGCCAGAGAAATCAGCCAGAGAAATGCAATCAAAACCGTCTTTAAGGTGTTTCATTCTCCGCGAATTTAGCTTGATAGACCACTATCTCTTCACATTGGTAATAACGTCATAAACATTTCTCCTGAAGCACGGTTTCTTGACGTGATCTTAGATACTGAACTACAATTTCATAAACATGCCGCTTCACTCAATAAATCGATTGCATTTGGAATTAATTTTATCATCAAGACACGTACGTATTTTCTACCTGACGTCATACGTTCCTTGTATTTTGCCTACATTCACAGTCATATTTCGTATTGTGTAACATCTTTGGCCAATACTTACATCATGCACATTGAATGACTGCAGCGACTGCAAAATCAAGCGGTTCGACTAATGACTTTTAGACCATTTTATTCTTCCTGCAGCTCATTGTTTCTAACACTTGACATACATTCATTAATACAATTATTTCACCGCAGATTGTCCATAGTAGCCTATAGGCTCATCACGCATGATATTGTCATTGCATGCATTGATCATAATTCTTTAACTAACAGCATTATTACCAGGTTTTCCCAGAGCAATAATCTTCCTTTACCAGCCATAAGAACGAACTACGGTAAGTTCACAACCTTGTTTTCAAGCATAGTGATTTGGATTTATTGCCCTTCGAATTAAAATCATCGCACAACGCTCATACTTTCACCTCGCGTAGCAAAGAAACATTTTCTTCAGGAAGTAATGGAATCGACTGATTTGTGTATTTAACTGTTGGTAGCATTCAACAGTTCAGTGTTAGTTCTTTAATAGCGTTTGCCTTTTTCAACTTACGCAACTGACGAAAAAGTAGTTGCATTTTTCTTATACAATTCTTTAATTTTGCTTTGTTCTAGTTTTATCCCGTTCAATTTATAAATTTATGTCTATTTTTATTGGTATTATCACCATAATGGTATGTAATAATTGTAATGTTACTGTTAATTAGGTTCATTATTATTTGCTCACCTATTCGCACCTTTTGCTGTACTTTTTTGTAATTACCCCGTTCACGTCGCCATAGGAGGTCCCCCCGTCAGTTTCTATAAAACTTTGGGACCTCCTCCTGTACTATTTCAACCATGTAACCAAATGTGAAATATGTAATAAACTTGACTTGACTTGAAATGTAAATGGTTACCAGACGGCGTCACGTGGTGTCGTTATTAACGCGATAGCGTTTAAGAGTTCATTTTGCAAGAAACCTGCCGCCGGCGTCGGCCCCGTTGGTTGTGAGCGAAAAGTTGACTGTGCTTCTGTGACCGAAAAATCAAGTTACTGAGATAGTCGTGGGAGGCCGGCACTTGTCCACTCTTTCACGCGCGGTCACACTGAGAAAGCCGCGCATTCGTAGATTAAAGAAGTGCTTAAGGTCACGAGGCGCTGTAGCTTATTTGCCCTGCCACCCCTCCCTGCTTAGCTTTCATTGCTTTCGTCGAGATGAGAGAAGAGATAATTCAATTTCAACATGCGACAAACATTTGTAACTCCACTCGCACTGAACGGATTCTGAAAACTTTTTGTGGCGTTGAATTCGTAAGGCCATAAACTCTTCTAGTAAATTCATTCCATGCATGGTTACTTGAAAAGGTGTTTTAGGGTCCTTTTAACGCATTTTCTAAGACAGGTGTCACGAAGAAAACGAGCCCATTCAGCCATAGTAACGTGCACTGGTCCAATCTACTGTGTGCGTTTTATGTGCGTGCGTGTGTATGTAACAAAACATGAATAAGTATGCACTTAGTGGTTGAAGGGTGCACTAGGGGCCGGATTTCACTATCGTGTTCAACTCTTAAAGGCGAAGCTTGAGAGACCCCCAATTTTTTCGGTGCTTGTTCTATGGCAATGAAAAAAGTCTATTTCATGCTGCTATTTTGTGTAGGTAATCATACCGGCGGATCTTGGCGAGTGGGAAAAGCAGAAGGCAAGTCCCAAATGAAGACGTACTGGGGCGTAATAAAAGGAAGTGAAGGGAAAGAGACTTGTCCTAGCTTAGCATATAGGTAACTGTCTCAAAACCAATGGTAACCAAGAAATGTGTTGGATTCATAAACTTGTGTCTGAGGATAATGATATCTAGGGTATAACGTCTCCAAAGCACGATCTCATAATGAGCGACGCCTTAGTGGAAGCCTCCGGAAGTTTAGATCACCTGTGGTTCTTTAACAAGCACCTAAATCTAAGCACACTGGCCTGGCACATTTTCGCCGCCCCCATCAAAAATGTAGCCGCCGTAGTCGGGATTTGATCCTGCGACCTTCGGGTGAGCAGTGAAGCACCATAACCATCAGACCATCGCGGCATGGCGACAGCTGAAGACAGAACTGATGCGGTTGTCAACTCAAGAATCCAAAATGCTATTGATTATTGTGCAGTCAGCCACCCAAGCGGAAAACGTCGCATCAGAATATTTGCAAACTTAAAAATCAGACTGTGTGGTTTTTTGCGCCTAAACTATGCTGCTAGTGACGCTGGTTTACTGCTCACCACCAAGACTTCCTAAACGCGCACCTTACTCCAGAGTCGTAGGGTTCCTTATGAACTCATTTTACAGCCATCTTGTATTTTTCGGCACAAATATTTTGGCACTTAATAGGGTGGTGCTAACACATTTGTGGCTTGCACGTTCTCTGCTGAAAATGTTTCCTACAGCTACAAGAAGCATAACAAACGCAGCAAAATGAATGTATGATCTCTAAACAATTCATCATTGCCTTAAGTAGGGGGACAATTTTCGGTTTCGTTCACTGGGCGTTGAGCTGAACAGCAGCAGTGTAGCTGACTTGGTGACGTATCACACAAAGCTGTGACACGTTTCGTGCTAAGTATCGTCAGCTCTCGCCCACACACTCCACACAAGCACTTGCCGAACTAATGTTCCGGCAGTTGTCATGGCTAGCTGCTGCAGCCGCGATGCTTTGCTGATACGTAAGTACATGGTGGAGGTCACTCACCTCCCTTAAGATGTGGTGCGACGTCACTACAACTTTCACTGCCCTTCCTTTAGAGCTACGTCAGTGTTGAGCGCGCTAGCGATTGACGTAGATTGGGAGAATAAGCATTTAGGTTCGATGGAATCAATAAATCGAACCTTTATTTCCAAGACGGTTTTACAAGTTCTTGGGGGTCCTTCAGGCGAAGAGCTCTATCACACAGCTTGACAGAGCCTGAAGGCTCTTCATGGCAGCATGCACTATAGACAGCGTACAACAAGATAAAGTAAATAAGTGCACACATATTCTAATGTTAACATATTGATAGGAATATATAAAAATGATCTTGTGTAAAACAGTGGTCAATTGACACAGGTATTAAAAGCAAAAAGCAGCAAAACATTTCAACTTTATGTGAGAAAAGAAACAAGAAATAAATACCATAAAATCAAGAGAGCGATACCTTTAGCAATAGTTTACCTAGTTTACACACTTGTCTCAACACACAGGCGTCATTCATCAATGGAACCAAAAAGAAACGATCATGTCTTATCTCCTTCCGGGTTAAGGCGTGAACATCAAAATTGTCGTTTTCATACTTATTGAGAAGTGAAGAGACATTGCAGACGGTTGATTGCATTAGGTAATTATTATGCCTTTTCGGGACAAGCCATTGTACTTACTACAAGTGCGTTGGTCACTGAACTACCGTCGTAGTGCTGACAGTGATTTTGGAAGTGAAGATAACTTCTTAGAGGAAAAAAGTGTAATAAAGCAAATGAAACTGATACACCTCTTTAACATTGAATATGTTGAATTTATCGAAAGGAGATATTGTTGTGTGGAGTTGTGGAACGTTGGCTATGCTTCGAAGTTAACGTTTCTGAAGATCAATAATTTTGTGTATGTTAGTATTTGTAGTGGTGCCCCATACAAGCATGGATAAGTAATGTGAGATGCAACAAGTGCCTAATAAGTTTGTATTTCAACCTTTTCCGGATAGAAAGGGGGACATCGTGACAAGGCACCTGTTGCTAATACCAAGGATCTCACTTTGAAAATGAAGGAAATGTGGTTGATTCCTCCGTTTTAGGAGTACGTATAACATAAAAGTAAAATGTCTCCTTACTGAAGTAGTTTATTGTGTACGTTAGACTGATAGAGCAAAGCTAATGCAATGTGGGTTGGTGTTTGACAACTAAAACACCGTTTAGCGCTAATGCATACACGTTCATGATTTGGGTTGATTTAATAATGATAAACATGATCTTCTGGTAATGCATGGCTGTGGTAGCTGTACTATTTGCGCTGAAAGCGGGGTCCAATAAAGCGGTGTGAGATCATGACGAGCGTGCTCGATTGCACGCCAATCTTAGGCTAATGTCACCTACTCGCGGCACGTTCCAGTGCACGCCACAGCCTGATTAGAGGGAAACGCATCACGCGTTGTCTCTTTCCTGTTGGCCAGCACAATATTTAGCGAGTGAGTGTAAGTAGGAAACGCGGAGTTACATCGTAGAGCTACTCTCTGTGAATATATGCTTCGAGCCGCATCGATGCTTTGGGTAAAGTGGCTACCTCGCGATGCATTAAGGCGTTGTCTAAACAGAGGGAGAAGAGGAAGACCAGGAGGATAACCAGATATTGGCATCTAGTTTGCTACCCAGGACTGGGAGTGGGGAAATAAGTGTAGAAAGGAGGTGTAGAGAGAAAAAAATATATTAGAAAGAAACGCATGTGCACTCAGGAGAAAACAAAAAAAACGTACACACAGGAAAGGCATTCGGGCTACAACCATCCAGAAAAACAGGTTGATTGCAGGACGTTTACAGAAAATTGCACTTCTCCTATTGGACATGTGCCGAATAGGATGAACGCATAGATACGACGCGTTGAAGGAACTAATCGCGGGCGTCATGGACACGATGCATTACTGCACTTCACTAAGAGCACTGCAACAGGACAGCGGTAGATATAAAAATTGTATTTTCAAAGCCCATGATGTGTGTGACCGTGGCGCAGTGGATAGCGAGCCCGGCATTTGATATCGTGCACCGAGAGGTCGTGAGTTCGACTGCCGCTCACAGAACCTTGCTTCGCCCTTAACCATGTGTTTATAATTGGAAGTCACTTCCGTGACAGACGTTCCTGACGGAAGTACGGCAATGAAGCCTTGGTAGACCCCGGCATTAAGCACTTCAGCGTTAAAAATATTTTAAACGTTTACTGTGTAAGAACATTCATGTGGTGTGATCATGCATACAGAAGAAACCCTCGGTAGACTTGTTATTGCCTCGAAATTTCATGTCAGCACCCCTTTTACGTGGTATCGCAATGCCTCCAGGACGAGAGGTACCTCACTTGGTGTTGCACGTATACTCCTCGGACTGCCCATTTTGAGCAAGATACGACGTCACCTTGTGGCGTTACGCCACATGACGTCCTCATCGCGATGTGATCACGTCATAGTTACAGGGCAAGTTTTCGCTTTCAGTGACGTCATTATTATGCTATACAGTGCGGTCCTAACGTTATACTTTTTGTACCGCTCATCTTGGCACCGCTGAATGGAGATGCCAACGCGGGACGTTGGTCAATTTTCGCGTTTAATGGGGCATCTAAAACTTTTGTCTTCGTAAAAACTACTTGCATGGCATTCATCCTTTACCAAAATGTGGCCACCAAAGCAGACAGCTCGCCTGCACACTACCTAGGACTCCAAGCTGAAAGGTCGGGCGCTTAATATAAGCTGTTTACTCAAAAGGTGAAACTTCAGTTCTAGAAAAATGCAATTGCACTAAAATTTCAAAGTGCGGCTCCCTATTTTTAAATAGAGGAAGTAAAGCATCGCTAATACCATTTGTGCGTCTGTTTTTGATGTCAAAAGTCTGCAATACCTCTAATGTGTCACTACTTGTGCCGTTTATCTTCATCCCACACAGCAGTGGCCCAAATATAGGCTATGTGCATGTGCATATCGATCTCTCGAAGAATTCCCTAGTAGCGGTCTCTCAAAATAGAAAAAAACGAAGGCATTGTTCTCTCCTTATGCTTCTTGCCCTCCTTGCGCACTTCATGATGCAGACGGCAATTACCATGACGTCGATAGTTTACGTGCTCTCGTTTGGTCTATATACGCCCTAGGGTTTTCTAAATATATCTAGAGAAGACTCAGGCGCTGTGGTCGTTCATGGACCATAAAAATGATGGGCAGGACACGCATTTGCCTATTCTTCGTGCTTGCGACCTTTCAACACAGCTGTGGCTTCGTTTTTTGCAGTGCTTCGCTTTTGTTTTTAGCCTAAAGAACTAACCGTCTCGAACTTTGTGACCCACCTCGCATATGTGAACCTAAGAGGTTGAGGTGGCTAAGCGTAACCGATCAAATATAGGTGATTGTTTTTTCGTGAAAATACAATTTCAAGCCACGCGAAGTTTAACGGAGCATAGCGTACGAAGATTAGGTAAATTCATGTACTACTGATCATTCCCACGCTAGATGAAGTGTCATTCGTTGCCTCACCGTGGTGGTCTAGTGGATAAGGTACTCGGCTGCTGACCCACAGGCCGCGGAATTGAACCCGGTGGTGGCGGCTGCATTTTCGATAGAGGCGAAAATTCTGTAAGCCCGTGTGCTCAGATTTGAGTTTTTGATTGATTGATAGATATGTGGGGCTCAACGTGGCGGCTGCATTTTCGATAGAGGCGAAAATTCTGTAAGCCCGTGTGCTCAAATTTGAGTTTTTGATTGATTGATAGACATGTGGGGCTCAACGTCCTAAAACCGCCATATGATTATGAGAGACGCCGCAGTGGAGGGCTTCGGAAATTTCGACCACCTGGGGTTCTTTAACGTGCACCCAAATCTGAGCACACGTGCCTACAACATTACCGCCTTCATAAAAAATGCAGCCGCTGCAGCCGGGATTCCATCCCGCGACCTGCGGGTCAGTAGTCGAGTACCTTAGCCACTAGGCCCACCATGGTGGGGTGGCTATGAGAACGTGCGGTTGCGTGAAAAGGGGAAGAAAATGTTGGAAAGTATCACTCCCTTCTCTGGGACTTCAGTGGTTAACAAATTGTACCAGTGCTAAAACTTCATAACAGCAGCCAAGATCTTGTCGAGAAAATCTGCTTGTAGAAGTGCTTGCCTTCTAGTTCGCTAGGCTACATGGTTTTAGTCTCTTTTTTGTACAATTGGCGTGTAGTTCAAATGATGTCAAGTGATTATAGGCTCAGAAAATTCTTGCAGCCGTGTTTTAGAAATATGGGAGTCTTCATTTTTTTATAGTATCACTCAAATACACGTAATGAAATAAGTGCTTCTAAAATTATTACAGAGAATGTCGGTGGAGCCAACGTTTTGACAAGAGAACTTTTATTCGTCAAAGCAACGCTGTTGCCCTGATGAATACAAGTAAACTTGCCGAAACACTGTTTCCAGCGACGCTCTTTTAGAAAAACTTCTAATTGCTTGAAAACTCTCGGTGCTTCTGAACTTGATGCACGTTTGGTGCTCAACTTCTGTGAAGAAACTATGCGCACTGCCAAAACAAACGTGGCTGAGCCAAATACGACGTGCCATACTCGCCACTGCCAATAATTTTCGAATTGGTTCGAGTATTGTGGATTCAACGTTTGCTCATTATATCCGTACGTCAGTTGTGAATTGAAGCCTCGGTTTTCGATTGATGCTTTCACAATTCGTGTATGTCTGTTTCTTTTTGTATAGAAGCCGCGCAATTGAGAAGTTAATTTTGTTTGTGCTGATATAGTTTTGTAATACTCAAAATTTAGTCAGCTTAACTTTCGCCTCTTCAGAAAACACGAACAAAACTTCAAGAAAAAAGATTAACGAAATTTTATGGCTGGAATGCTCAAGTGACCAGCAGACCCGAAAAAAGGCACGAGCTCATTCCGCTTGCATGTTAATTCAGAAAGAAGGGCGTCCGCAGCAAACCTCCTCTTATCTGGGTTTTCTTGTCTTTTCCCTTTATATGGGGACGTCACCAGTCACGTCAAGAAAGAAATTTTCTCTTCGTGATCAATTTCTAGCAGGATGCCCTGCAACCCCCAGTGGTAAAGGCAGCGCTGCCACTACCGAGAGCTAATGCATGGGATGTATAGGGACTTTCCGCCCCTGATTAACCTCCGAACAACGTTTCGTTACTTTTTCCGCGGCACTCGCATATGAGAATCTCTCACCTATCGGAGAGAGATTCTCCTTATACCTTCGTCACTGACAGACGTCACTCACTGCGATTTTCTATACTGAGAAGTCTTCGTTTTCGACAAACACGTTAACCTTCGCGTCCACAAAACATATTGAGCACGTCGGGGGCTAAAATACTCCTGGTCACGTTCTCGGCAGGTGTTCGAATGCACGAAACCGTACATAAAGGTCATTGACGATAACTGTACTGTCGAAGGCTATCTCTGAGTCACAACTAATACCCTCTAAAGATTTATTCACTTCGGCATTTGTTGGCATTAAGTGACTGAAACTTAAGGAAAAGCACTGTTTTTATTTACCTTCATGTTCTATGAATCTGAAGGTGAAACACTTCTTCGAAGTTCTTTTGATCTGCTTTTAGACTTTCGCATCAACACACCGCTGATGGGTTTTTAAATGCAATACTTAATGGTGGTGCCCGGAGAAGGCATTTCTGTCAGCCTTTAAATTTGAATTGGGTTAATGTTTCTGTTATGTCTTGGAAGAAATTCCTTTTGAAGAACATATGTACTCTGTTGTCATTTCTCAACTGCTAGAAAATTTAGCTAAAGCTTTCTTTACCTTCTACCTGAATACGTTTAAAATGATGCTCTACTACGACTGCGTATATTAAAATGTTTATGCGACCTCCAAAAATACTCCCTTTTTTTCTTTGTCAATGTACTCCAACCACGCGATATATGCCCCTAACATGATTGATTGATGATTTGATTGATGATTTATTTGTGGGGTTTAACGTCCCAAATCCACTATACGATTATGAGAGACGCCGTAGTGGAGGGCTCCGGAAATTTCGACCACCTGGGGTTCTTTAACGTGCACCCAAATCTGAGTACACGGGCCTACAACATTTCCGCCTCCATCGGAAATGCAGCCACCACAGCCGGGATTTGATCCCACGACCTGCGGGTCAGCAGCCGAGTACCTTAGCCACTAGACCACCATGGCGCGGCATGCCCCTAACATGATTCTCTCCTTCCCGCTCTACCAGTGTGAACTCACCAAGTCAAGTTTGCTGCTGGAAGGACCTCAACAGTAGTCAAAAAGTAGAGCCTAAATATTTAAATTGCCACGCAATTTCATTTTGTCGCCATATTTGTAGCCAAAAAGTACCCCAACCGTAGTATCAGTAAAAGAACAAGTTGTCAATAAATGTTTTAATGAATTCTAAGAGTTCCGTGCGCTTGAGCATAGTTTACGTAGATGCTAATTAGTTAATGCCTAATGAAGAGTCATTTTGGATCATCCTCGCTAGGCAGCCCGCCGGAACGCTGAACGTTGCAGCAGTTTTTTTTAATGTGAAGCATTTCTTAGTGAATTTTGGCGACTTTAAGCGTATCTATCTATCTATCTATCTATCTATCTATCTATCTATCTATCTATCTATCTACCTATCTACCTATCTATCTATCTATCTATCTATCTATCTATCTATCTATCTATCTATCTATCTATCTATCTATCTATCTATCTATCTATCTATCTAGCCGCCTACAACTTTTGCTCACCTGGCCTTTCGATAATGGTATTGATACCAAACTTGGTATGGCATAACATGACTGAATGAAGGACATATTTGACTCTCATAACACGAAAATCAGGACATGTATGTCATGAATGTCATGATTTACATTTCATGGTCGTGCTGCTCCTGCAGTGGTTTCGTTCACATAGCATGTTGCATAACTGGTATGGTATGGCATGACTGCATGGCGAACACAAGTAACAGATCCTAACATGAAGATCATGACATGCGTGTCATGTAACATGACTACATGCCACGCTCATCATGCGCTGGCGGCTGTTTTGCTAGCTTCACTTATACCAAATTTGGTACTAAGGGACTTGAATCGACGACATAGGTAAATGACACATCCAATCATAATAACCGCGACATGACTACATGCCACATTGATGATGCGCTCGCGGCGGTTTTGCTAGCTTCACATATGCCAAATTTGGTATTACGTGACGCCAATGAATAACGAAGGTATGCGACTGGTGCAAACATCATAATCACGAAATGCGTGCCATGTGAGAACATGACTACTAGTCACAGTCAAGGCGCCAATAAATTTCGACGTGACGTGGTGCACGTGCTCTCCGGCGTTCATTTCGTCGTGTCACGCCGGTGTTGCCACGCCAGGTACCGGCGCCGCGCTGCGTTACTTTGACGCGTGCGCGTTCCAGCGCGTCCGGCGTCCCTCCATCACGAGAAAGGGGAGAAACAGTGTTGTATGGGTAGCGCATCGGCGCGAAATGCAGCATGTCACATTTCGCGCTGGTTGCCGTCGGGCCACGCCAACGGACGCTGGTCGCGCCTGGCGTCAGACTGTAGGGTGCTCGCATTTTGCCAACGTTGTGTCGCTATGCCCAGCGTGCGCGTGCGTCAACGCAACACTAGAGTATATTGGGCTCTACATGATGTGCTCGCGGCCGTTTTGCTAGCTTCACATATAAAATTTTTTTTATTACGCGACGTCGCCAAATGACGAAATATATGACTGGTGCAAACATGATAACCCTGACACGGGTGTTATATAGGAACATGACAACCTACTAGGCTCATAGCGTGCTCGTGGCCGTTTCACTATCTCTACACATACTAAATTTGGTATCACGAGACGTGAATAGATGACGAAGGTAAACGACACACCCAAACATGATAATCATGACACGGAAGTCATGTACGGCATCATTTACCTCCACATCGTAACGTTGTGCTCATTTTAAAGTGACATATCAACATGTCTCTCTTCGTGCTTTGCATACCATTCATTCCCACTGTACGTGAGATCTGCCAATTTTTTTTCCCGAAGCTGCAGACCGAAGGTGATTAACATCTATAGTTTACCACAATAGAAGTGCAGCTTTGAATAGTGATATCTGACCAAATATCAAGGGCATGTTTTTTTTTCCTCGCTGATTGCTTTTGTAAGCAACTTCACACGAGAACAGGCGCTGTTCATAGGTGGTGCATCCGAGTGAGAATAGTGTGTGCCGCAAAAGTATAGGCATCCGGCAGCGTGAGCAGCTTGCTATCATGCACGTAACTTCACCACTCTGCGCTTGCAGTTGCGCCAAGCGTTGCGTAAAAGAGGCTCAATGCGCACCTGCTGCGGGTGGCGGTGGGAGTACGGGCACACGGCTAACCTGACACGAATAACATTCATGAAAAAAGTGTATCTTACCAGTAAACTATTATACAAATCGATTCATCTGCGACAAAAAAAAGCGTAACAAATAGGCAGACACTTGCAATAGAATCAACCTAAACTTTTTATCGTCAGACTGGGCCGTATAGCATAGCCGACTCGCACAAGTCTGATGTTAACCGACATACTTGTAGTGGCATAAGCAGGTTTGATTACAGGTAAGAAGTTTTCGCTCCACGTCAATCCTGGCTCGGACAAAATTATTCTCTACATCACACGAAGAGGTTTCAGAAAAAGTCAATCGCATAGCGAGTTTAACGGTCAAGTGCCAATACTGTCTTTGTGAATGTTGAAGGGGATTGTACTTCTGTTTCAGCCAAAATATTTTCGTATGAAAACCGAAGCATTTAAATTTTTAGTAACGTTAACTCAATATATAGACAACTCATTAAACATTTTACTTAAAAACTTTCTTTGTTTTATCTATAATGAAGTTTAGCGTAGCCAAAAATAACACTGACACACTTTGTAAAAAACCATTACCAAGTTTGCTTACTCAAATATTTATTTGCACAGTTCTTATTTGATGGAGAGGCTATGACAGCGCAGATATCCTTGCTCATACAGCCTGATTATAAACGAAAACAGTGTATACGAACAGTGACACGACAAACAAGTTTACAAAAACTTCATCAAATGAAAAAGAAAGCACAGGCCACACTCTTACTCCGAAACGGAAGGGAATGTAAGTTTGAGGATAAAGTATTTTGAACGTGCATAAACGACTGAGCGCTAGAATATGTGTAACAAGTATCTCCGCAAAGCGAACTCCGCAGAAATGTTGTTCATGCACAAAAATTAATTATGGTAACCTGCACTCTAGGAGAACGAAAGTGCATTCCTCTTTGGCAAGCCTCTGTGCTTGCATAAATATCCTATGAATGAAGGTATTGTGGAGGAATGGAACGGAAAAATGTTTATTACGGAAAAAAAATTGGCAGATCCCACGTACCGTAGGAAGCGTTGATATGCGAAGCACGAATGAGGAAGGTTATGTCCCTTTAAAATGAGCACAACGTTACGAGGCAGACATAAATGAAGCCGTACATGACTTCTATATCAAGATCATCATGTTTGGGCGTATCATTTACCTTCGTCGTCTATTCAAGTCAAGTGATACAAAAATTGATATATGAGGAGCTAGCGAAACGGCCATGAGCGTGTGTTTGACCGTAGCATGTAGTCATACTTTACATGACGAGCATGTCATGATTATCATGCTTCGACATGTCATTTACGTTCGCCGTCTATTGACATCAAGAAACGCATCTGGTACTTGTGAGGCTAGCGACAAGGCTGCGAGCGCATCATGAGCGTGGTACGTTGTCATGTTCTCACAAGGCACGCATGCCATGATAATCATGTTTGCAATAGTCAGGTATCTTCGTCATCCATTCACGTCGCGAAATAGTAAATTTAGTATATGTGACGACTGCGAAATGACCGCAAGAGCACCATGAGCGTGGCGTGTAGTCATGACCCGTGACATTTATGACATGCATGTCATAATTTACACGTTAGGATCTGTCACTTGTGTTCGCCATGCAGCCATGTCATACCATACCAGTTTTGCAAAATGTCTTGTGAACGAAACCACCACAAGAGCAGCAAGACCATGATATGTAAATCCTAAGATTCATGGGATACGTGTCATAATTTTTACGTTATGACTAGTCAGTCATGCTCATCACACCGTCATGACATGCATAACAATTTTGGTTTCATTACCATCATCAAAACGGCCAGGAGAGCTAAAAGTCGTAGGTGGCTAGACAGACGGACGGACGTACGGACAGACGGACAGACAGACGGACAGACGGACGGCCGTACGGACGGATAGACAGATAGATAGATAGATAGATAGATAGATAGATAGATAGATAGATAGATAGATAGATAGATAGATAGATAGATAGATAGATAGATAGATAGACTAAGTCACCGAAGTTCGCTAAGAAATGCATCGTATTTGAAAAAAACAAAAAGAAATAAGGTGAAGAAGCTGGTGGGTGGGGCCTCTAGCCTAGCGCTCCACTGGCCTCTGGAGTCCAGCGCACCTGCTTGAGAGGCACTACTTGGCTTACATTGGCTAGTAAGGTCTCCTGCTGCTCCATCCTATATTTCCGTGTCGGAATCTGAAGCGTGTTAATTTTGGGTGATCTTAACTCACATTCCCATATATTGTGAGAACGTTTTTGCAGTTCTCCACACCACGGAGCCGGCGTATGCGGTTGGGTGGATTGCATTGCTTAAACCCAGGTGCAGGTATGTATTTATGTGCAGGTGGCACCACTCATACGCTTTTTATACCCTTAGCTGAGAGGGGGTGGGGAGTATCACCGTCGGTGTCGACGCTGGTGTTCGAAGATATAGATGTTTTCGCGCAGCGGCGAACAGGCACTGCCACGTTTGAACACGTAGTCTAAAGGCCTTCTCCTTTCCACTTCTTCACCATCACCGAAAGCCCGCTGATTCACCGCCGCCACTGCCGGGTTGGAGGCAAGCACACAGAGCACCTATACACTACCACATATGGAAGGGAAACTGTACCTTTAACTGCACAACGAAAATAAGGGTAGCGGTGGCGTTGTGAACTAACTTATCCGACCTAAAGACAGCGCTGTTAGGCCTACCATCATCATTGCGCAAGGGCAATATGGCGACTGCTTTGGTACCGAGTGCTGGGGTACAGTGTACTAGAAAGGGGCAATGGAGTGAACGAGGCGCCCGCGCCGCATCTCGGCTGATTCTCCGGCGAGTGACAGTAGCGGTGGCGCTGTGTTCCCATGGTACTGAAGATGTCGAAAGCATCTGCTTTGGGAGCGCGCGCGCCTGAGCCTGCGAAAGCATGTAATTGCTCGTTTTTAGCGCGTTCAAAGCGTTTCTGAGTCTTTATCAGTGGACAAACTTGCTACCCGCCATAGCGTACGAGTGAATATGCAGGCATGCCGAAATTACGTCGATACATTCACTGTTTTAAGAGCCTGCCAACCCCCCCCCCCCACACACACACACAAAATACCAATCAGAATTCGCCCCGATCTGCCTAGCTTCTTACTCAATCAGCGCTTTGAGCTGCGCTACTGACGAACTAAAAAGAGAGGAGAAGTATTAAAACCGTGATTAAATTATACGCTCGTTTTGTCGGCAGTCTCTACAATATCCAGAGCACAGTGTTTCTCATGGGAGCTTACATGCGCTCGATTGTTTCACGAGAAACCCGAGTATAAGTAACGTTGTCACAACAATTATATCACTGACGATTCTGTTTTATCATGTCAGTTTTGCGGTAGATAATAATTATTGCTTTTTGAAAGACTTAATACATATTAAACTTATTAAAACAACACACAAACATATCAAAAAAGGCCGATTGTATATATAGCTTGTCTGTTAATCTGCGTAAATTCATTGTAACCTGGTCTTATTTTGTATTGAGAGCTTAAATTGCGCTGCTTTCCAAATATTCTAATGGTGTAACGCTATTGCAAGCCAGCAAATTCATGACGATGTTTTGTATTATAAGCGTAGTTCTAATATTAAGTACCAAAAGTGCAGGCATACAGTGGTGCATCTTGTTTTGAGGAATTTACCTTCTTTGTTTATGTACACAGTAAACACACACACATACATAATATATATATGTATATATATATATATATATATATATATATATATATAGTGCCCCTTAATTAGTACAGCTACTATTTTTGGGCGGTGCATTCCTCGTCAGACTACGTTAGACTTGAATTAGTTTTGAGACCTCATACTGTCGAAAAAGGTGAAATATACAATTTACAGTGCACATTTGTAGAGACTCGCTATATTAAGCTTCACCAACTGTGACCTATTGGCGCAGGGCTACCCATGGCAGATCTTTTTTTTTTAGGTGGTGGGGTGTGCAGCTGAACTTAGGCACTTGGTGGTCGCTGTAAATGCGTGTAAATATTTTACTATACCCTGAAAAGTTAACTTATGAGAACATTTTGCGGTATGGAAGGTTCAGATTTTCTTTCTCTTCCCTCTTTACTTATGACTTTCTGGTTCTGTGTGCGTGTGACACAGTATTTGTTTTTTTAATCTCACAGCTTTCTGGGAACAAATAACTTCCAATAAATCGGCTTAGTTATTGCTAATATTGTAGATGCCTAATCAACGAAGAAAGAGTTAAGTGAGAAGAAATCAGTATAAGACACATCCTTTCTGAATTATTTTCGATCTCTCATATGGGCTTTTATGGAGCTCTAATTCAGTATGTTGGCGTGTCATACTTCAAGGGCTATGGCATCATGTGCTAGACATGAATGATGGGCAGGTATGAAGAAATCTGCATCAAGAAAGCGCGACGGAGGAGCCGAAGCACATAGCAGTTCCCGCACACGGCACGCAGCTGTTTCAGTACTATTCGACTGCAGCGCCGCCACTGCAGGCAACACGGAAGGGATCAGGCGGCGAGGCGTGGTCTCGCCACTCAACACTTCTACTACACTCTAGCGGGGGGTCGGCGTGCGCGCCCGCAGGTTTATGGGCGTTTATTCGCTGCTATTGTGGGGTGGTATTCGCGCGCATGGCACCCTAACGTTACTATAAATATTTCCGCTATCCGCCAAGTGGCAAAGAGGCCTTAAATGGCAAAAAAACACGCCAAGCAAGTGGGCTTACATTGTTTATTGACAATTTTGAATGCAGCAGTAAACGTGTAAACAAGGAACACTATCTCTCCCAGGGTTGAACAATAGATAAAATAAAAAAGCGATAGCCATCTGGTTAATAAAATTACCCACTGAAATTGTGCAACTTTGTCTCTTGTCTCGTTCAGTTAGGCAATGATATTTACACTGGACACCCCTCTCACAGTACTTGGTACTGTGCTGCCCATTGTCTTTCTCACCTCACATGCTCTCATAAAATGCAGTGTTAGTACGATTAGCCTGAGCCGCAATATGATATTTGACAACGCATTGGCGAGAAGCACATCACGTTGAATAAAAAGAAATAATCCCAAGCTGTTAAGCTAGTTATCTCAACATATAACATTGTTCTCGATATTGTGTTTAGAATCTGTGTTCTTACCAGCACGTCCGATCTTTGTACGTTTAACTAGATCAACTTCTAATTGTGGTAAGCAAGTGCATCCTGGGAAAACACCATTTACAGGATCATGTTGAAAAATAAACTTGGTTTACGTTTCAAAAGAAGTAAAAGGGTTGCAGTGACAGGCAATTGAATTGAGTAACAGTTGGCGAATAATGAAAGCCTGAGGCAAACATTTCAGCAAGTCAACATTCTTGCGAAAGTTGTCGCGGATGACAAGTTAAGAAACTTACCTTTCTTTTCCTTTGCTCGCCTACTGTAGATCAGCTGACACACGAGATAGAGGATGCCTGTTGGTGCTCCCAAAAGCACCCACTCGTCAAAAAGAAATTATGCACCAGTGGATAGCACTCGCAATACACTGCGCATGACATATACGCATACAGTAGGGACATATGGAACACTAGTAACACAAGAAAGCTGAGAAGTGCTGGAAGTCAAAGTAGCAATGTTAGAAAAATTGGCAATAAATTATTATTGCAGTCAAATCTGCATAAACATTTTCTACGATGTTTATTCACAAAGTAAGAGTCATTTCCTAATCTTTAATTTACGAGGAGTTGTGCACAGTTCATGGACCAAGTGTGAGGAGTGAAACGAGTGTCAAAACATGGTTTTGAGACTTGTGAAATAGCTGCACAAATGTGTACGGCAAAGAGTGTAGCACCACACCGAACATTTATACCAACTAAACTGTTCAAGTGGACAGGATATTGCAATAGATTGAAGACTAACAGTTACTGGTCTGTAAGACAAAGTTCCCCTTGTTGGCCTCACTACAATTTCCCCAATTGTAGCTGATATGCCTAGCTATCACAAAGCTAGGTTCCAAGAATGCTTACTGACCAATTCAAATACTAAAAGACATCAAGAGGATGAGCGTTCTTGGACTGCTACCAATAAAACAGCGATGATTTGTTTTCGCACACTTTTGCACAGGTGACGATGCTTCATAGTGTACGCAATCGCCGAAACAACACAGCGGTGCCGCCACTCCTTTTTACAAAAAGCGAAAAAATTGAAGCAATTAGCTTACTCCAGTTAGAAACTGGTGGCTACCACTTTCAAGTCAAAAAAGAAATTTTTAGTTCTTAACTTTATGAAATGTGGGCCAGACTTACAGCTGACATATACTGTGAAAAACTCACCACGGTAATAGGTACGATAACATTGATGACGTCCCAAATTCTCATCCGGAATCGGTCTCCTACATGACAACATGCATCCTTGCAACACAAATAGAATCAATGGGAAGATCAAATATTTTGGTAGGGAACACTAATTGCTCGCCCTACTGTCCTGTGCCCGCACCGCGTGATTATTTACTCTTCTTTCACTCGAAGCAGTGGCTCGGGGTACGATTTAAAGACGGTGAGAAATCACCGTCTTTAAAGACGGTGAGAAAGACGGTTCACATCAGGTTCAATTAGCAAGCGGCGACCTTTTATTCAGATTGACTAAAGAAACTACTGCGACGGTACGATAAGCACTAAAAAATTAGCAGCGATTCTTCAGAAAGGGGAAGTTGGTTTTTGCTAAACTAAGCTCACCAATGAAATTTTCTGCTTACGAATATTTACTTGCTTGGAACCAAATGGCCCTTACTTTTTGAATGACCTTCAAAGTTTTCATGGTTTGCATTGACAGATGAATAAATGA
This sequence comes from Rhipicephalus annulatus, assembly GCA_013436015.1. Lineage (NCBI taxonomy): Eukaryota > Metazoa > Arthropoda > Arachnida > Ixodida > Ixodidae > Rhipicephalus > Rhipicephalus annulatus. The sequence continues at coordinate 465,192 of WOVY01010337.1, forward strand.
GAGTTTTTTGTGCGATTGGTGCATAGTCATCAAAGACACTGCTCAAACGATAGACAACGGCAGAAGCTGAATTCACATTTTTATTCTTCACTACTTCCTAACTGTCTGCCTTACTCTCAACACGGGTATCATGCAAAACTAGTCGTTTTGGCTACATATTTCACAGCAATACCCAGGAAATACCTGTTAGTAGACATTCGAGTTATGAACATGTACAAACACTGGTCCACCTTGATTATACCTACTGAGTGCACTCAGTCATTGCTCTGTTAAAAATTAACATTTTTTTATAATGCCTTCTCATGTGTAAGGTATATTACATAGAACAAATAATATTACAGTAAAAGGTCGTTATTTGAACTCGGTTAAGTAAAAGTGCTCAGTCCTGTGTATTTCTGTTGTGGAAAATTTATCGACAATTTGAACACAATGGTATACACAACAGCTAATTCAAACTGGGAGCGCCTTGTTTTCGTTGCTTCTCGCACAAGTCTGTCCAGAGTGATCACAGCACTTTGGAAAAACAAACCAAACTAAATTTACTAGAGGAAGAAAACAACTAAACGGCAGCATTTCTCAGCAGATGAGATTTCGGATGCTGAACTGGAGCCCTCGTACAAGCTAGGAATGATGGTCAGGAGTCACAGCGGAATAAATGCAAGCGAATGCAAGCTACTGATTACTTCTCATTTTGATTGCATTCACTCTGTCGTCTAAAGAAACATGTTTCGAAGCACAAATATTGACATAATGCCGCTGTTCAACGTAAGCAGATCGCGTAGACGTTGAGTCCAAGAACCGACGGCATGTGTTTTTTATGCAGCACCCAAGAACAAAAGACATTGTTTGTTTCCCTGGGATGATAAACAAAAGCACGTCGTCTTCTTCAGTGTCCCTTTTCACGAGACTGTTGGCGTGCACATCGTCTTCGTTCTCCGTCTATTTCTAGCGCGGCATTTGCCTCCCCTTAAAAGAGCATCGTCCCTATGCTATAGCTGAGCCCGTCATTCGCGCATAAAGTCACTTAGTACGAGCGACGGGGCTTCGCAGAGTCACTCGCTGACGTGTGGCTTAATGCGCACTACGTGCACAAGTTCAGGTCGGGGCTGACGACACCTTGTACAGTTTGGACTATCTAGCACGACTTTGTAGGTAACGTCACTTAGTTGTCGCAGTACTCGATAAGGTCCGAAGTATTTACTGAGCGACTTCTCGGATAGTCCCCGTCTTCGTACAGGCGTCCACACCCATACCCTGTCCCCGGTTTTGTACGCTACAGGTGTATGACGTAAGTTATAGCGACCTCAGTCGTACTCTTGTTGTTGGTATATTCGGAGACGTGCAAGCTGCCTGGCTTGCTCTGCGCGTTGAGTGAATGCGTCAGCACTCGTTTCGTTGTCATCGCACTCGTGTGGCAGCATAACGTCCAACATCGTCCTTACTTCTCATCCATGAACAAGGCTGAATGGGGTCATACGTATGGTTTCTTGTTTAGCAGTATTGTATACAAAAGTTATGTAAGGAAGAACCTCGTCCCAGTTTTTGTGCTCGATGTCCATGTACATTGAAAGCGTGTCTACCAGAGTTTTGTTGAGCCGCTCAGTCAACCCCTTCGTTTTTGGATGGTAGGCTGTCAACTTACGATGAATAGTACCGCTGAGCACCAAGATGTGATCTAAAAAGCGCGGCCGTGAATGCGGTTCTGCGATCTGTTATAACGATCGATGGCGCACAGTGTCTCAGCACAATGTTCTCTATGAAGAATCGAGCCACCTCCTCAGCTGTGTCTCTCTGAATGGCTTTTGTCTTGGCGTAGCGAGTAAGGTAATCGGTCGCCACTGTAACCCTGCGGTTACCAGCACGAGAGGTAGGAAGTGGGCCCGAAAGGTCCGCTTCAATCTGGTCAAATGGCGTTGTTGGGATCTGGACAGGATACCGGCTGGTTTTGTCGGAAGTAACTTGTGCCGCTGGCAATGGAGGCAGGTCCGAATATGATGCTTCATGGCAACGGTGAGTCTAGGCCAGTAATACCTCTCTCGAACTCTGCCCAGTGTGCGCGTGTAGCCTAAATGTCCAGATGTGTCATTGTTGTGGCACGCTTGCAATACCTCAGAACGAAGAGTGGTAAGCGACGACAAGCAGGTAGGTGGACCCGTCTGACGACAAGTTCATTTTGGAAAGGACATTGTTTCGCAGACAGAACGATGATAGTCCTCGTGCAAAGGCTTTGGGCACGTTTTGGCTTCGTCCTTCTAGAAAATTATTCAAGTCAAGTGGCTCAGGATTGTCATGCTGGTGATCTGCGATGCTTGATGTGTCGAAGATTCAGAAGAATGCTGCCTCTCTATCAAGGGAAGCAGCCGACTTTATCGGTGATCGAGATAGGCAGTTTGCGCCCGTGTCTCGTTTTCCCCACTTGTACACCATCGTTATATCAAATTCCTTTAGCCTAAGGCTCCAGCGTGCCAATTCCAGGAGGGATCTTTCAGACTTGTTAACCAACACAATGCGCGCACAAGCATGTAACCCCCCTCCTCCCCGCATTCGTGGGACAAAGTACGCGTGGGAGATAAGCGTGCGTCGGCGCATCGCGATGAGCTGGGCGCCGGGCGCGGGCGGCTTCTTTTTTCTTGAGTTTTCATATATATATATATATATATATATATAGAGAGAGAGAGAGAGAGAGATAAAGATGCAAGGAAAGGCAGGGAGGTTAACCAGACGCATATCCGGTTAGCTACCCTGCACTGGGGAGGGGATAAAGGGGAGAAAAGAGGTTGCAGAAAGATGAGAAAATACACACAATCACGAGCACACTCGGGGAGCACACACAGTTTACAGGCGGTCGCTCAGGTTTGTTGACTTAAGGTAAAGTAGCAGTGCTTTTGTAGCTTTCTGCGCAACTGAGGCAGATGCCCAAGGTCCTAGTATCTTCTGCACACAAAATGGTCCGGGGTCAAGTCGATTCAAAACCATCCGTAGCTGGCATCGCTGTGTGTCGTAGCAAGCGCAGCTGCACAGGACGTGTTCGATGGTCTCTTCATCTCCGCAGTAGTCACATTTAGGAGTGTCTGCCATACCAATGCGAAAGGAGTACGCCTTTGTGAATGCAACACCCAACCAAAGGCGGCATAACAGTGTCGCATCGGAGCGGGAAAGGTGTGATGGTAGCTTTAGCTTGAGCGAAGGATCCAGTTCATAAAATTGACACCTTTGGAAGGTGGTAGACGACCAGAACGTGCGTGTGAGATCTCGAGCCAGCAGGTAAAGTTGTCTTGCTGCATCATTCCTTGATAGAGGAATCGGGACTACACGGGTTTCTTCATGGGCTGAGCGGGCTGCATTATCGGCTAATTGATTTCCGGTAATACCGATATGTCCAGGCAGCCATTGATATATAATATCATGCCCTCGTGCTAGAGCTTCATGATGGCAATGTCTTATTTCTTCTACCAGTTGGTCATGGCTCCTCCTACGCATAGTAGACTGCAAACTCTGAAGCGCTGCCTTCGAATCACAGAATATGATCCATTTTCCTGGACGTTCTTGAACGAGATATTGTAAAGCAGCCCTTATAGCAGCAAGCTCTGATGCCGTAGATGTAGTCATATGCGACAACTTAAACTTGATTGTCATTTCTGCAGCCGGAATTACAGCAGCACCTGATGAGCTGCTGGATGAGACGGACCCATCAGTGTATATCTGCGTTCGGTCTAAGTACAACTCATGTAATAATAGCAGTGTTGCTTGCTTCAATGCTACTCTGGAGTGACTGCTTTTCTTTTTGATTCCCGGAATTTCTAGACGTACTTGCGGCTGGTCGAGGCACCACAAAGGGCATGCCGTTCTCGCAGCTGGCGTATATCCTGATGGAATGCTGTTTAGGTGCTTGGCTATGACGTCTGAAAACGTAGCACGTGGTCTTCCGGAAGGTAGAAGGGCCAAGTGGTGGTCGGAGACACGGCTAGCATGTCGAATGTGCGCTCTGAGGCAATCCACAACTATATATGTCCTGACCAGATGGTCTTTGGCAAGCATGATTGTGGCATAAGTAGAAGCGCATCGGGGCAGTCCTAGGCAGATACGCAGTGCCTGACCCTGCAAACTCTCCAATGAATGAGTATTCGAATTGCAAGTGTTAGCCAGCACCGGCAAGCTGTAGCGCAATAGACCCCGAAATAGGGCCCTGTACAGCTGTAGCATGGAGGCCACAGAAGTTCCCCATGCTTTACCGCACAAGAATTTCATGATATGCACAATAGATAGCAGTCTCTTCTTCAAGATGAACAAACTGGCGAAAATCAGATATGCGAGATCTCAGACCTCTTGCGTTCCACTGAAAGATGGACGCTTCTCTGACCTCCTGACGGAACGACTTGTTATTGTCGGCCATGGCTTTACTGGAGGCTTGCAAGGACCGGACTCAACGCGTCCAGCACCTGTAGGCCACTCCTAGCAGTTGGCGTGTCGATGCTTGTCAGAAGACTTCTGATGACACTCACAATGGATCGCAGCATAGGAATAATTTGACGATCTGCGTTTGGAGCCTCGTCATCAGCATCATTGGCTTTCACTGGGAGCAGAGAGCGGGAGGGCTGCTCGGAAGGCCGTGCGTTCGCAAGCACCGGCCAGTCTTCACGGGAGAGAGGCTTCGCCGGTGGAGGTTTTCTTGTACTCTCTGGCTTTCTACTAGATGTTGATGGTGGTGTAGACCGTAGTGGTGCATGAATATCACCATGACTGGAGCGCTTCCGTCGGTGGCGACGTCGACGCCGGAGTTTCTGTGAAGCTTCTCTATGGGTTGAGTTATCCCTGACCATTTCTTTCAGGATACCCATTTCTTTCTTGAGTCTTGGGCATTCCTTAGACGTGGCCTCATGCGTACCTCGACAATTTCCGCACCTATAAGTTGTTGCACAACAGGTGTCTACCGTGTGCGCCTCCGCGCACCGGGGGCATACGGTGGAGTTTGTACAGACGCCCTTGACATGACCGATCTTGAAGCACTTGTGGCACTGAAGCGGCTTTGGGACAAAATGCCGTACCACATGCCGGAAATGTCCTACCTTGACGTGCGTAGGGATTGAGTCGCCCTCAAAGACTAGCTTAACGCAGCGGCTGTTCCCGAGGCGGCTTATATGCTTAATGACCACTCCTTCGTACGCTGGTTTTATCAGAATGGGTAGATCCGTGTTTGGGATTGCCAAGTCAATGTCGTAAATGACACCTGCGGTGCAGGTTCCAGTCATCGGTACGACCGCTCGTACTTTGACATCTCCAAACTCTGTCATCATTCGAAGCTTCTGCAGCGTATCTGCATGTGTTGTGTCAACGGCTAAAACGTTCTTACGTGTGTTCAGCCGGACCTCTTTGATTTCATTCTGCGCTATTCCCTCAAGAACATTAGAAATGGCTTGCCTGTTCAATTTTCGAAGGCTGGCGGAAGGATCCACGGGCATGAAGAGAATGGTATGCGGCCAGCGTTCATTCCTTGCCTTCACGGTTGACGTGCTTGCTGGTGATGACGTCTTGATTAGCCTCCTTTTGGCCTTGCGGCTCATCACAGACACGAAGCTGCCATCTGATGAGTCGTCGCCGTCGACTGAGTAGATGTCCGTGTCTTCACTGGAGCTGCTCCAAGAGCCTCGTTTCCTTGCGGAGCTTACAAATGCTGAGCTGTAGCCAGACGGGCCAGCAGTTCGTTCTTCGTCCATGTGCACGAGAGCAGGAGCATCTCTTTAGCCGTCGCTGGTGATGGACCATGAGCCTTGAGCCACAGAAGAGCTTGAGGGCGCTGACATTTGACCACGTGGGCCTGTAGAAGTCGCCGCTGCCATCGCCACAAGGCGGGACGCAGGGAGCGTCCCAGGAATCGTGGAAAATATGACGAAAAACAGTTAGTAGTGACAGACGCGTTCTATCCACTGCACCGATTTCCCATCTGCACCGATTTCCCATCACCTGCACCGATTTCCCTGCATCACCTGCATCACCTGCATCACATGCATCACCTGCATCATCTGCACCGATTTCCCATCATGATTATATATGAACCGAAATTATCGCACCCAATCAGATTATCCGGCTACGAGTCATTTTTCTCTTCAAGTGACATCGAAAGTAGCAAAGTTGTTGTATTTATTCGCCGGGAGCTTACTTACGTCGTCCAGCCAGTGCAACCTCACGACAGCAATCAGTATGTGTGCTTGTCTGTTAAAAAAGGAAAAGTGACATTCGCACTTCTAGGCGTGTATATATCCCCATCAGGTCATTTCGACGCCAACAAACTAGACGGCATATTAAGGGCACATCCGGGTCCGTGGGTTATCACCGGGGATTTCAATGCGCATCATCCCATCTGGGGAAGCTCAAGGCTTAATTCAACGGGACGACGTCTAGCATCATTGGTATCCAGCCATGGTCTCGTCCTTCTGAATGATGCCAGTCCTACGTTTTTACGAGGCACTACATATAGCAGCTGCCTTGATTTGTCCTTTGTTTCACGCCGCTTTGCTACACGGGTAAAGTGGTTTTTGGACATTGAAACACACGGAAGCGACCACATCCCCACTTACCTGAAGATCAAAGGTATTTCGAACACGTACTCCTCTACCACAACACAAAGAATAGATTGGAGTGTGTTCAAGACTCAACTTGAGGATGCTTGTGAAGAAGGCCTGTCCAATGGTCTTCAGCAAGCTATTAAGGAAACTGCACATGCGACTACGCGCACAATAATACACTCTTCGAAGTACTCTGAATATGACCTCGAGCTGGAGCGACTTTGTGCGATACGCCGTCGTGCCGAAAGACGATACCGACGCACCAATTCCACAGACGATCTACGGACAGCCCGGCGCATCCAAAAGAAGATACAACGGCGCCTTGACAAATTAGACACCCAACGATGGAGGAAATTTTGTGCGTCGCTAGATCCTCATAAACCGCTGTCTCAGATATGGAGAATTGTGCGAGGCCTACGTTCTGTTCCAGAGCAGCGTTTTCCCTTCAAAGCCCTTGCACTTTTTCATCGCCGGCATGAAATTGAGGTAGCAGAAGATTTCTGCGCTATGACCGTGGGCCAGACAGCGTACACAAGCCTCCATACAGTGAATCAAATCCCTCACTCACGGGACCCACGCATGGATCTACCGTTTACATCACAGGAGCTCGATGCGGCGCTCGTCTTATGTAATAAGTCGTCGTCAACTGGCCCTGATGACATCTCATACAAGATGCTGTTCAACCTTGGTAAACGGGCACGAGAAACACTCCTTAACATCTTCAACGATTCCTGGCAAGCTGGCGTCGTTCCGCAAGATTGGAAGATTATCCGCTTGGTACCGATCCTTAAGCCTGGCAAATCTCCCCTGGACATTGCCTCTTACCGACCGATCGCACTCTCAAGTTGCGTAGGAAAGGTAATGGAGAGAATGATCTTGGCCAGGCTTGAATGGTACCTGGAATACTATGAGATATATCCGAACGCCATGGCTGGTTTTCGCCGTCACCGATGTTCGATCGACAATGTTATAGATCTCGTCACATATGTCCAGCAACAAAAGGCAGGTAAACGACTATCTGCAGCCATGTTCCTTGACGTAAAAGGAGCATACGACAACGTTCTACATGACGCCATCCTCGAAGCCATTGAGTCAGTGGGCCTAGGCGGACAACTGTATTGTTGGACACGCAGCTATTTACAAGGGCGGACCTTGTTTGTGAACACTGCAGATGGTCCAACTTCCCAACACCCAACGCATCGTGGAGTCCCGCAAGGTGGCGTCTTGAGTCCAACCCTCTTCAACCTCGTTCTCATTGGACTTATAGAACGATTACCAAGTGTGGTCAAGCTATCCGTGTACGCTGACGACATCTGCGTCTGGACATCTGGCGTGACAAGGCCTCAGGTACGCGCAAGACTTCAGAAAGCTGTGACGTTGGTATCATTGTACCTCAAGGACCAGGGTCTGAAAATCTCGCCAGCGAAATGTGCATTGATTGCTTTTAGTCGAAAGCCAATGAGACCATACGCTATATCAATCGATGGCCAAGTCATACCGTATGTCAAGACGCACAGATTTCTAGGCGTATTCATTGATAGAGACCTCTGCTGGGGCCCACATGTGGCCCACTTGAAGAAGAGGCTAACAGAAATTGCTAACTTATTCAAGTATCTCGGAGGAAAAACCTGGGGGACTTCAGTACATGCAATGATGCAATTGTACAAGACGCTTTTTCTTGGCTATTTGCGCTACAGTTTGCCTGTGTTGACCAACACCTGTAGAACCAACATTCGGACTCTCGAAAGTATCCAGGCAATGGCTCTGCGAGTTTGTCTGGGGCTACCGCGATGTTCATCATCAGCTGAGACAATCGAGATCGCTAATGACTACCCGCTGAAGACGCATATCATGATGGAAGTGCTCAGAGCACACGTAAGGCATCTTACTCGTGCCCCTGCCCATCATCTAGCTTCACTGCCAGAAGCCCGACCACGTGCCTCATTCTGCCAGACAGTCTTGTCATATCGCACACACATTCCTGCGGGATATACAACTCCATCGAGGATTTCAACTCCCCCATGGAGTATGACCTGTGCACATGTTGAACTCACGGTTCCAGGCATAGGGTCAAAAGCCCGGCTCTCGTCTCCAGCGCTAAAGCAGCTTTCCCTTCTCTTGTTATATGAGAAATACAGTGACCATACTCATCTGTATACTGACGCTTCAACTAAAGTGGATGGGTCTGCAGGGTCGGTGATCTTTCCTGCAACAGCGACAACGGTGAGGTTTCGTTTATCCCACCAGACATCATCGACAGCTGCGGAACTTGCTGCTCTACGTAGCGCAATTGAAGTCATTAAACACCAAGAAGCCAAGAAATGGAGCGTGTTCACGGACTCTAAGGCAGCACTACAGTGTTTGACATTCGCCTTACGCCGGGGACCTCATGAACAACTAGTGCTGGAAATTAGAGAGCTGCTTCACCACCTCTTCGATGAAGGACACAGAATCACGTTTCAGTGGATTCCAAGTCACTGCGGCATATTGGGCAACGAACATGCCGATGCAGCTGCCCGATCAGCACACGAAAATGGTGAAGAAAAATCTATACCATTTTCAAGGACTGATGCTGCAATGACCATCCGAAAAATCGCTAATGCAGAATTAAAATCCCTGTGGAACACCGAGTGCTTACGGCACACGCGACTGCGTAGACTGGACGCGTCTCGTCGACTCCGGCCTCCGTCTGGACTCTCCCGACTCGAGACAACGGTGCTTTGCCGACTATGGCTTGGTGTCGCCTTCACCAAAGCTTTCGCCTACCGAATCGGCATGGAAGACAGTGCTGCTTGCGGTCATTGCGGCAGCGATGAAACTATAGAGCACGTTCTCTGTCACTGCCCTCATTACAGCGTTCAAAGACGGCAACTAGCTGCTACGTTAGCTCGCCTTGACGACAGACCTTTGTCTGAACAATCAGTGCTGGAAAGAAGACATGATTTGTGTGCTCACAGAAAATCAGTGAAGGCCCTACTGAACTTTTTGCGTGGCAGCGGCCTATTGTATAGACTGTAGCACCCCAGCTCCCCCCCCCCTTTTTTTTTTCGCGCGCGTCTATTTCCCTCTTCGCTTTCTTTCCAATCTTTCTTCCCCATTCCCCCTTCCCCTAGTGCAGGGTAGCAAACCGGATGCTCCATTATCTGGTTAACCTCCCTGCCTTTCCCTCATTTTATTCTCTCTCTCTCTCTCTTCTTCAAGTACGCACAATGTGGGCTCCACGAAAGACTTCTGTCGATAATTATGCCCAGGAAACAATGCGTCCGTGCATATTTGACACTCTGCCCATTGATGTAAACAGGGTATGGCGTCATTGGTTTGCGTATAAACGCCATCAACGCGCACTTCACAGTTGATATATTTAGACCTTGTTTCTGAAGGTAGGCTGTTGTGAGGGTTGCTGCCCACTGTATTTGTGCACGCACCTGAGGGCGAGTAACTGCAGCACTCCAGAGGCAAATATCATCGGCGTATATGGATAGGCACACCGACTTTGGCAGAACCTTCACCATACCAATGAGGGCCACATTGAACAATGTGGAGCTTAAAACACCTCCCTGAGGTACTCCGCAGTAGGTGTAATGTTCAGCAGTTTTACCCTCATCTGTTTGCACAAAGAAACCCCTGCCAGTTATATAGTCTTTTATCCATTGAAACATTTGTCCACCAATGCCCTTTGCTGCGAGAGAAGTGAGGATGGAATCGTGAGCTACGTTATCATATGCACCCTTCACGTCAAGAAAGAGTGCCTCTGATATGCGCTTGCGACTTTTATCTTGTTGAACAAATGTCGATAAGTCAATGACACAGTCAATGGAGGAGCGGCCCCGACGAAAGCCTTCCATGCAAGAAGGGTATTTGGTGTATCGTTCCAAGTACCACTCGAGACGAAATAGAACCATTCTTTCCATCACTTTTTCGAGGCAGCTTGCGAGGGCAATAGGGCGATACGCTGTCAAGTCCAATGGTGATTTTCCTGATTTCAAAAGTGGTATTAATCGACTTATTTTCCATTCTCGGGGAACACTTCCGCTGAGCCAGGAGTTGTTGAAGCATGTTAAAAGTTCTTTTCTAGCTTAGGTTCGTACATATATAGGGTGTATGAGGCTGACAGAGGCAAAAAAAAAACAGCCGAGAATGTCGATATACACAATTACTACTGCAATAAAAAAGCAAAGGTGACCATCGTCGGGGGACACACCATGCGCGCGCAGTGATACTATGCACGCGCGCACTGCATTAAAAACGAAATGCGAACGACGCAGAGACAGGCACAGATATCGCGGAATACTATTAGGTAAAACGCCCTCCACATGCAATGTGGCCCCAAAGATGTAACATTAACTAAAAGCGTGGCACTGCCAATGCCCAAAAGCAGTTTCTTTTAGTGGGAGGGGGGGGGTGCCCCGCCGCGGTGGTCTAGTGGCTAAGGTACTCGGCTGCTCACCCGCAGGTGGCAGGTTCGAATCCCGGCTGCGGCGGCTGCATTTTCGATGGAGGCGGAAATGTTGTATGCCAGTGTGCTCAGATTTGGGTGCACGTTAAAGAAGCCCAGGTGGTCGAAATTTCCGGAGCCCTCCACTAGGGCGTCTCTGACAATCAAATGGTGGTTTTGGGACGTTAAACCCCACATATTCTTCATCAGTGGGGGGGGGGGGGAATTCAGAAAGCTGAATTCAAATTCAGCTTTCTATGCACCCACTACGTGGTCTTGAGCGAATACATATTTTGTAACGTTCCTAGGAATGAAACAATTCAGATAGTATCGGGAAAACTCACCTTATAATCGACCAATACCCTCCATTCGATACGAGCGACGTACAGAGGAAATCAATAAGGAGAACGCGCAGTAAAGTGCGTGCCTTTCGCAATGGGTAGTTAGCTTTAAAACCACGAAGTCGTTGTGATAATCAACCGTTCTGACGCCTGACGTCAATGTACGCGTCTACAACGCAATATTACTGTGACGTGACATGTTTTATTTTACAGCATGTATACAAAACGCCCATGTTGCCAAAGCATGAAAGTTTTATTCACTGAATTTCCAAGCAGAGAAAGTAATTATTAGTCTATTTGCAAGAAGACGTGTGGCTGTCTGAGCAACTGCTTGCCCACGCGAACAGCTTGGGTGTGATTTTATAACTCGAAATTGAAAGATTTTATCATTATTTCTTCGCATAATTCTCGAATCATTGATCACGTGCAATAGGTTGATTTTTCGCTCGTAACTAATGGCGTCTACGCCGACGCCAAAATTTCTGCGAAACGAGCTCTTAACGCTAACGCGTTAATATGCTCTGAGACCTTGTTCGCATTGTTCACCTTGTTCCTGCAGCATTCAGTGTAGCGGCGCGGCGACAGCATAAAAAAGCGCAGACTACATAGATCTACAACACATAAGAACGATACATAGCTACAAGGATTGAGCACCACTCCACTAATATAAACCTAAGTGTGCGCAGGGATTTACATCACAAGGGGTAAGTTTACCTGCAGTGCCCCCACCCTCCTGGCCATCCAAAAGAAACCGTTTCTCGATGATTGAAAAAGGACAATAAAAGGACGACGCGTTCCTCTCAGCGGCTTTCATTTTGGCTCTGGTTTTTTCATGGTGAAGATGGTGAACCACGTAAATAAACTTGCGGGGTGCTCCGCCGCGGTTCTTGCCAAACACCTGCATAGTCATCGCTCTGTACTTTGAAAAAATCGCATTCCAGGCCCCATTGAGTAAACGTATGCAACAGACTTGGCGCCTCTCATTATTATTCATGAGTAGGTGGGGGAGGGGCTGGGGTTCCTTATGCCCTCTATGCGTTCGTCTATGTGTGCAAACACAAGTGACGTAATGAATTTTTTCTGTCTTATGCATGCTCAGCGCTCTCGCAGTTATATGTGCCTAGCTACTAATTTACCCACTGAGCTATGTACAAGCATTTCAGCATTGTACATCTTCTTGACTGATTCCATAGCATGATACTATTTACGGAACGCATTGCTGTACGTGATATATATGCAGGCACTAGGACCCTACGGTCGCATCAGGCACATAAACCTTTCAGCATTTTTCCTGACGTACGCAGGTGCAGTTTCGTTCGGGTCACGTGGTGTGAGCGCAGGGCTGTCGTCGAATAGCAGGCCGTTCTTCCTCAGCGAGTTGATGTAGCTGGCGTCACTTTTTCCCGCGATGTCACCCCACCGCACTCCGTCATCCCTCTGGGCCGCTGCAAGCTTCATCTGAAAATTAATGGACGTAAGCACCAGCTTTACATTAAGGCGTCACATTTTTACGGGAGCGAAATATCAAATGAAATTTGTGCCGCTTGTTGCGCAGCTACGGCTCAACGTCTATGGCGTTGTGAGGCTGAGCTAGCTGAGTCCGCATTCAAGAAGACTCGTAATTCTTCCTAGTGGAAATTTTCAGGAAATCATGCCTCTGATTCAGAGGTATGCGAAGAGTGAATATTCGAACAGAATCTGTTATGCAAATTGTATAGCGATGAGGTATAATCGCATACAAATGGCAATCAAATACTGTTCGAATACACTTTTATTAACAAGGCTACTATTTCCAGAATACTCCCGCCACTGTGATCTGCTGATTTTGGTGCTCGACTGGGCAGCCACAGATAATCTTTGCCTAGGCGGTCATTTTTTTCAATGGATGTGAAAATGCTCAAGGCCCACGCACATGGATTTCGGTGCAGGCTAAAGAGCCCCAGGTGGCAGAAATCTCTCAAGCCATCAACTACCGGCGCCTCTCATAATCATGTCGTGGTTTCGGGACGTCAAGCCCCATCAGTTATTATTGTTATCGCAGCACCTCCATGGAATAGGAATTTAACAATTTCGGAAACACTTCGAGATATTCCGCAACACTCAATTTGAAACAGATATGCACAAGCTTTACCAAAAGAACATTGCAGTTAGCTTGAACTGATTAACAAATAACATATTTATGTTGACTGAATTAAGCTCGCATACAGCAGCGACTGGAGCCTCATTTTTTGTAGTTGTAAGTTGAAATATAGATGCGAATAAAGTGTTCTATGTAGCCTTTTGTAAACACTTCCTATATAAAATTGATACATGAATATCAGGTGATATATGCACGACTCAACCACACCTTGTGTAAAGCGATGAAGACAATAACTTTTTTTCACTTCGTAACTTGGGCAAACCTGGCGTTTTAATAACTAACGACCCCATTCCTTTATCAAAAAGGTTTCGATAGTGAAGTGAGTACTTGAGTGGTATTCATCTTGATGAAAAGAATAATACAAAAGAAGCGCCACCTTTTTCTATTTGACGGTCCTTCTCAGTAGTTTTTCCATCGGTGTTAATTATTTCCCAATTGTTCGGTGAGTATTCGAAGTTTACTATATGCACTATTTGATTCGAGTACCTAATTTAAAGGAACGCTATTCGATTCTCGATTCTTCAATGAAAACTTTCCAAAACTCACACACCCCTATTTTGCATGCGTCAGTAGCGAAGCTTGCTGGATGACGCCCGGGAGCACTATTGAAAAAGAGGCATTGCATTGTTAATGGACACCTTGCGAAATAGTTACTGTGCATGTGTCAGCAAGGTTACTTTTTTTCAACCAGATAGCCTCAACCGCAGACTAATCGGCAAACAACTTTTTTTTTCATTCACTGATAACTGCTGTGGATCCTTTATTTCGTTTCCCCTGTTCTCTTGTTGTGAAGGTGGAATGCGCATTGAGGGCCTACAATTCCTGCAGTATGTTGTGAAAACCCTTTGTTGTGCTTCCGCACTTAGGCTCACTAGAATGTGAAGGGTGAACGTGCTTAAAGCTGGAAAGAGAGTGTGGGAACGAAAGTTTTGGTTGGACAAGTGCTGCAGGAAAGTAAAGTAACAGGTGTTTCTAAAGCATGCGCAAGGAAGCCTTTACTATTTTGCAAACAATTCATTAGCTCCTGAAGAAGATCACGAGTTCACTTGAAAGAGTAGGGGCATATATTTTTCGGGCTTTCTGGTTCGTTGTAATAAGTGAAGTCATAGCGCAGTAAAGATAGGGACTAGCAATACAAAAATTGCTCCGGTAGCGTCATTATTTTCGTCTTTTTCACTTCAACCCTGTCACTTCTATTGATTTGTGGGGTTTAACGTCCCAAAACCACCATATGATTATGAGAGACGCCGTAGTGGAGGGCTCCGGAAATTTTGACCACCTGGGGTTCTTTAACGAGCACCCAAATCTGAGTACACGGGCCTACAACATTTCCGCCTCCATCGGAAATGCAGCCGCCACAGCCGGGATTTGATCCCGCGACCTGCGGGTTAGCAGCCGAGTACCTTAGCCACTAGACCACCGTGGCGGGGCAACCCTGTCACCTCTATAAGAAAGATATCGAAACTCAGGCGCTACTTTGAATTTGGTGCCCCGCCGCGGTGGTCTAGTGGGTAAGGTGCTCGGCTGCTTATCCGCAGGTCGCGGGTTCGAATTCCGGCTGCGGCGGCTGCATTTGCGATGAAAGCGGAAATGTTGTAGGCCCGTGTGCTCAGATTTGGGTGCACGTTGAAGAACCCCAGGTGATCAAAATTTCCGGAGCCCTCCACTACGGCGTCTCTCATAATCATATGGTGGTTGTGGGACGTTGAACCCCACAAATCAATCATTACTTTGAATTTGGTGGTTGCGTTGCTCGTTAGCACAATCCATACGGACGTCAATAACTTCTTTCGCGCTGGCACTGAGTTGGCGCCACTGTGCTTCTGTACAATTACTTCCCGCGCAGAAGGCAGCCAACCTGGTGACCTAAGGAAACGACATGACAGGAGTACCATAGTACGATGGTTTGAAGCGTGATATGTGAAGTGTATCACGCTCACGGCAGCGTTGGTCCGAAGGTGAATCAACGGTCTCAACTTCATAGTTGATAGGAGATGTTTCTCACACCACACGGTATGGGCCGTGGTATTTCAACGCAAGCTTTGGGGCAACTCTGGGAGGGGTAGAAGGGACGCAGTGCCAAAGCAACATTCCCGGGGAACAGTGGACACTAAACGCAGAGGCATCGTGATAAGTTTTGTGGTGCCATTTGTCGTGCGCGGTAAACGAGCGAGCGAGTTGAGTACACACTGTATATATATATATATATATATATATATATATATATATATATATATATATATATATATATATATATATATATATATATATATATATATATATATATATATATATATATATATATAGCAGGTCGCAGTATCACAAGAATACTAATATTGAAGCCGAATAAACAAGCCTTCTGTTCAAAGTAGTTAGGGTAAATAGGGTTATTTGCCGTATTATCATTGGCGTGTATTGTGTTATGAAAAAATAAACGATTACCCATGCAGCTGGAGAGATGTTTCTAAAATATGCCAACTTGTCGGAGCAAATGACAGCTTTCAAAGTGCAGGCACTGTTTTACACGAGAAAGGTGAAAAATGACAAAAGGAGTAGCAAAACAACAGGATAGCATTTTATCCATGAAGAATTCAGTTCGCAGTTTCCATCTGTCAAAGCGTAAATGATAGAGATATTGGGGGTAACCGCACTTTAATCCAAAAGGTAGCTCGCGTTTAACTTTACCCGTCAGTGCACTGATACTGCCTTCTCGGATCTCTTAGCAACATTCGACGTATGAACGCCGCTGATATTGCTCATCAGGTCAAATAGACCCGATATTGAAGGTTTATTATTGGGCAACCCTCGTCGTGGGGTCCCCAGTCTTTTGGATACTTTCGTACTCGCAATCTTGCGCATTCTTTTTCATTCTCTCTAGAATATTTTGTTCTCGCATTTCACCTGCTTTCTTCTGATCGCCATTTAGTCAAAAGAAAAGTACAAGTGAGTGCATTATGTTCGGTACACAAGGCACTTGGTGATCACGACTCTTAAACTGCCTGTAACGTTGCAGAGTTCTTTGTTTTGCAAAGCTTCAGAGGCAACCTGTAAAATAAGTTTGTCAGCCCACATGTCAGATGAATGATCACTGTACCTACAAGCTTGAAAATTTGACTCTCTAGTATCGACTCTGCGATACAGGGGTGAAACGGTTTTCCCTCTGAACCATGCCATCGGCTTCTTGACGCCATGGTAAACACTAACTGTCGCTGGCATGTAGCTGATTGCACGAGGGTATATCTTTTGACACGGCACTTCTGCAAGGGCTTTCTTTCTGTATACGGCTGTCGTACTTCGCTCCTTACTAAGGCTACGCGCATCAGTCAGATGTCAATAATTAGGAACTATTTCTACAGAAATGTTGCAACGATGACGTGCCTAGAAAATATTTATCAGCAATCGTTTCACGCTGTAGATTTGCCAAGGAGGAACAGACACTGAAGCATCCTGGCAGTACTCCGAATTTGGAAAACTAACATAGAAAAACAGAAGATTGAGGTATTGGCAGTCTTTAACAGGCCGAAGGAAGCCGAACGAACGATAGAAGATGTGGCATGTGAAACAAGAATCAAGATACAGAACAGGTTTCCATTAATAACCAAGTGACGAAGCGCGCCAAAGAAGAGCCTGCCGACAGATTACCAACCATTCATATGACCAATTCGATCAGCTGGCCGTCGGAACGAGCAGTCCTATCATGTTTCTTGTGGTGTCCTCCTCGTTGTATGCACAGGTCTGACGTCAGGACTTCGTTCTACTTAGCGTCGAGGTACCAGATGATGATGTGACAATACAAGGAGATGATAGCCCAAAAACTATGCTGCAAATCACTGCTTCTACCTCTCAAAGTCAAGCGGAGAGTCTTAAAAAAAAGGAGCCCTAGCGAAACCGCCACCACGCGATCCAACCGCGCAAGCGTTGCAGCAAGCATATTGATACGAGGCAGTTAGGGTGCAAGGCCCAGGGTTCGGGCAGCAGCAAGAAGAGTCGGTTCATGTATCCGGGCATTTCATGGATGAGACTCCAAAGAACTGCAGTAAATCATATACTGGCAAAGCTGGCGTGCTGAGTACACCAGCTACGCCACACCGAGATAGAAACGACAGAGATGGAAGCGCGTGCGTTATTCACGTGTTGGATCAGCATACATCATCTAATATTGGTGTCAGAGACGTGGTAACCGGACAAAGAACACCTGTCCGAATGACGTAACTGCATGACGGACAAGACGTAGTTGTCGGAGCTGGCCCCACACGTTCGTAAACTGACCACGTGTTGAACCAGCTGGGACATAAGTTGTATACCGAGACGGGTTCGCAGTTAAAGGGAACACTTTCGTGTACTCCATGTCCGGATTGTGCTCTCTGGCAAAAGCATAGTGGCTTAGATTTGCATATCGCTACTGCTCGTTCGCTGTTCTGGCTTCTTTTGAGACTAGTGACGTGGATGGACGAGCAGCAATGCTTCTACGTCTACATGCAGTTATGAGGCCCACGGCCACTATTTTTAATGACCAATTTTCTTTTGAATGTCATAATTGAATTTAAGAACCAAAAATAAACACAATCTCAGGGGTTCAAGAACATGGGACAGGATGTCTTCCTTTGTGTTCGTGTCTATTCTTGCGCCTTATATTCAATTAAGGACTTACAAGAACTCGCCCAACAAATAGACCCCTAACGTTCCATATGAAGGCGTGTTCTGAATGAGCCAGCAATCGAAGAAAAGCCTCCTTTTCAGATTCCTTTCTGTTTATAAAACAGAAACTTCGTCAAGGTCGATCGTATGGTAGTGCTTCTCACAGAGATCTGCAAGAGCGCCGCGTTGCACTTCCCTCTTGTAGACGTCGTTCTTACGTCGGCGTATTCTTTTAGGGCAACAATTTCACTCGCCTACATAGCTAGTTCGACACTCATAATGCGCCTTGGTGTTGCTTAGTGTTGTGCTTAGATGACGTTCTTGTGTTGCTTCTTAGAAGGTCGATCACTCTGCCGCAGTAGCAAGGGGGTGAAGTCAATGACAACAGTATCTATACAAGCTAGTTTAGAGGGTGTTTCGCTCAACCGCTTGTTACCACGGTCAAATGAATGACGGTAATGAAACAAAAAAGACACTTTGCGGATGCTGCCGGAAAATAAAGTTGTACAAAAAGCAGAAAGGATACACTTAGCAACGGTAAAATTCAAGGCTTGTGCGTCACCTAAATAGCCACAAAAAAATTCTGCATGAATATTTCAGTGGCTTTATTCTGGTGTTTTAACCGTTATTAGTCGGAGACAACAATACCACCAAAAACGCCAAACTAAAATATTGTATATTTTTGACAGAAAGCTGTCCTACTTTTTAGGAAGGTGCGACACGTGTTTGCACGAACACAGCATTGGAGCGCGAAACTTGCTGCTACGTCCTTGTCGGGGCGCGTAATTCCTACTTCATAACGTTATCTATATTTGTATTTTTATGTTTACGCAACAAATCATGATATCTTCTTTCTCAGAGCCACAGAACGGTGAGCAGATGATATGATTTGATGCGATGAAAGACGAAAACAGAAAATATTTTCTCACCTGAATGCCTTTTACGTCGAAACACCATGAACAATGCCATCCAGTGTAGCGCGGTGGCGTTCCCGCTATAGTCCAGTACTCGCTGAACGTTCCTGCGTTTGACATGTTGTCTTGTGCAAATGTTCGCATAGAACGGAGGCGCAGGGAGTCGTTTTCATAGACCTCTCGAATGTAGGCTACCGTGCATACACCACTCACATCAACTGGTGCCCTCAGCTCCCAGTAGAAGCCATACGTAAACGATCTCAGGCGCAGCTTCATTGGTTCGCCGAAACCATCGTGATGCTTCAGGAATAGCACCACGTCTCGGCTAGGTATCTCGTCAGCGTCGGACATCATGAAGATGTCGTCATCTCGTAGGTTCTTTAACCGGCGATGGCCTTCGTGCCAGACAGATGTTCGAAAGTAGTTTTCGGGACCCCACGGATCCCCTCCAGCATAGTTGTAATAGTCCACAGTTATTGGAATGATCTTGTGCTTATGCTCACGCAGAAATCCAGCACTAAGGTTGTTCTTGAGGTATAACGGCTTTTGGCTGCCGAAGTACGTGTATGGAGATTCGACGATGATATAGTGGTCAATAGCATCGCCCAGCTCTTGTACACGAACCTCCAGCAGGTCGAGCTCGTGATTGAAGACCAGTCCATTAATCACTTTGCGAGGCCTCGAACGACGTCGGATCAGACCTTCGGAATACCATCTCTCGAAATCTTCGGTGAACCAAACGGCGTCGGGAATGGAACACTCTTTTCCGTGCCAGCCCTTCTTGCAGATGCATCCGGAGCTCCTCGATACGGGTACTGTACCTTCCTGGAAGCATATTGGTTTGTCCTCACTCATGTGAGGCACTGCCGTCACACTTGTATTGTAACGAGAACGATGTACTGATAATGACGACGTGTTCGCGACTTCATTAGGCCTAAAGCTTCGCTTTCTTATTGCATTTACGGCTTCGGTAGAAGCGGTAGCAGCCCTCTCCTGTTGCACCGACTTCCCTGCTTGGTCCGAGTGGAAAACGTAAAAGAAAACCACTGCGGGAACAAGGCCGAAAAAACACAGTGTGGCTACTGCTGTTTTAAATCTCGGAAGCATGGCTACAGTTGCTGGTAACACACATGTGGCAATCCCCTGATGCCCTGGATCCCGAATTCCTAAATGAATGCATATGTAATGGATTAAAATGAGACATCTAGAACAATACACACGCTGGCGGTATGCAGGCTGCTTCGATCGACGCGACGTTTCTCTTGCAGCAAATCGGCTTTCTTCAACTGATGAAACCAGCGTGATGACACGCGCACGTCTTTTGAATACTCTAGCTCATATGATCAATACATTGGGGCTGGCCCAAAACGTAGTCGGCACAAAATCTCCTTCCAGCTGTGTAAATGTTGAATTGGCTTTTCGATGGCGTTATATATATATATATATATCTTGCCATGTTTCTTTAGCCTTTTTTTTACATCTTGTCATTTCAGTGGTCGGTTTCTTCGTATGCTAAAGTGCAAGACAACAGAATCACTTGTAGTGTCAGGAGGAGCAAGTGTCGCGTAGCCTTTACTATTCTATTTCAATATTCATTTCAACGTCAACTTCCATCAAGTAAACCTTTGACCTTTCCAATCATACATTTAAGGTGCACGAAGCGGCGCAAAGAACACGTATGGTACCTACAGGTACCATTCCTGTGCTTCTTAGAGGTAGACTGGCTTTCATGCATTAAGAAACACTTGAACAAATGCGGTATAACATGTTTCACATACTATTTGTATCTCCTAACGCAAAATTGCTTAACGCAAAATTGGTGGGCCAATGATCTAGACACGACGTGCGTTAATTTTCTCTGTAGTCGTACAGGGGTGTTCAATACACAAAGATGCCCTCAATAAGGGCCCTTACCCTAATCTCGGCTGCCTAAATTTCGGCGTCTATTAAGTGACGGCTCTCCCCAACATCCCACTGCTTTTTTTACAGCTACCACAGGCATATAAGAAGAAAAACGTTTTTTTATCTTTGATTATGGACGTTAGTCATCGGAATGAAGATGTACCGCTAAGTGTCAATATGGGTGCGTTCAACCTAAACAGAGCTATAGCTGCCAAACACCAATAAACACTCTGCAAACTCTGTGACATCCTTTTATATCTAAAGTAGACATTCAAGTACTTTTTAAGGACAAGTTTAATTTTCATGTTATACCGATTCCTGTGACAGAGGAATTAACCCCGTTTTTTATATATTTTTAGAGTGGCACGTGAAAAGTAACTGATACACGCAAAGGGCAATGTTGCTGAAGTGAGGAGGCTCACGCTTGACAGGGGGACCTACGTTGTCTGGGGTGGCCGAGCCTTCCGTTGTGCGGTAATTTGAGAAGTTCTCAGATGACGTCACCCCAGATCGGTGGCTGGGCTTCCTGTTGAGAAGGAGATGTGCACAGAAAATGCTCGCATCTCCACCGGCATGACGTGCTGAGGCTGGTTACTGCAGCTTTCCTCATAAGAATATGTATGGTTACGAGCATGGGATGAGTTTCTGCTGGGCGATTTCACTGCTGGCTGACTCGCGTGGGCCACTATGAAACAAAGGATAGAACGAGAAAGTGGACAAGATGAAGTGCATAACAGATTTTGATAGTTTAAAAACCGCGAGCCAGTAAAGAAACAGTATTGCGTCAAAACTACCGGTTTTCGCCAATCCCCGAGCATGGGTGTGTGCCACAGTTTCCAGGCACTTCCTTCTTTTTTTCCTTCTACTAAGCACCGGGAACGGTTTTCTAAGTGTGGAGCGGCTTTCTAAGCGGTTTTCTAAGTGTGGGTTTTCTAAGTGTGTCTGTCTTTCTATCTTTCTATCTGTCTATCTATCTATCGATCAATTGATCTATCTTTCTATCCGTCTATCTATCTATCTATCTATCTACCTATCTATCGATCTATCTTTCTATCTGCCTATCTATCTATCTATCTATCTATCTATCTATCTATCTATCTATCTATCTATCTATCTATCTATCTATCTATCTGTCCATCTGTCTATCTATCTATTTATCTGTCTATCTACTGATCTATCTATCTATCTATCTATCTATCTATCTATCTATCTGTCTGTCTGTCTGTCTGTCTGTCTGTCTGTCTGTCTGTCTGTCTGTCTGTCTGTCTGTCTGTCTGTCTGTCTGTCTGTCTGTCTGTCTGTCTACTTATCTATCTAGCCGCCTATGTCTGAGTGCTCTCAAGATCGCCTCTTCAACCTTGGGTACATCTAAATTGGTATGAAGGGTAAGACGGCATGACGGATATGTTTGGGTGGTCATCACATGATTGATGAGGAAATAACGGGTGAATCTATGCGCGCAAATTGTCGAACACTTTGCTCCGGATGCGTATGGTGCAAACCCGTATGCCGCGGGACGTTGCATGCTGGTGTGCGCCCCACGTGACGACAGGTAATATCTATACCCAGGAACGACAAGAACTCGCATTGGTAAAAAACGAGAGTGGTGAAAAAACATCAGAAGAATACAATGTATACATATCAAGGACCAGAGAGGAACCGAACTCAACCATTTTGCGTCGCAGTTGAGTATTCTACCATAGAACGCGCCAGGTCTCAAAAATACTTCGGAGAAAGACCCTATGCAAGCGCAATGTTGGCGCAACGTCAATTACGTTGGCCCTGCTGGCCGTCTAACCTTATAAACATTACATTTGTACTTTTACGATACAGTTGTCATGTCGGGTAGATGACTCTTGTGTATTGTATACTTAAGGATCATCCACTAGAATTGGTGCACGCAGAAACGGCCCGCGGTACTTTCCTCCCAAGCAAAAGCGCTACATATCAGGTCACCGCTTCTGCTATTAGTAATAAACGTGTTGCTCTCGGCAACGGCACGCAACAAGTGATTACATCAAATATATGTCAATGTTCAACGTACGTCTGAACGCAAGGACCCCGCTAAAGTTTTTCACTCACCCACTTACAGTCACCTCCCGTTAACATCTGTTTCCATGGTACGTGGGAACTGCGGAATTATTTGTGTCTGTATATTCAAAGCCTATTCTTTTTAGCATATTTCTTTTTAGATTGCTTCACTTCTTTGTTTGGGATATTGTAGGACCGCGGTAAGAATTCGTAGCGCGGCAATTTTTGTTTGCTTTTATTTGCTTTTCAGCGTAAGCTTAAGAAGGCCTGTCAGCCGCGGGCTGCCAGCGTTGCTTGAGTGACAAGCGGTTGAAGCGCGACCGACCGGTTTTGCCGCGAGTGCAGACACACGGCGCCAGCACGTTACCCTGCTTTGTTCAACACCAGAGATGGTCGAGCGTTTGCAGTTACTACTAACTCAAGGAAAAGGGAACCAACCGGGGCAACAAAAGGGGTGAGATTGTAAACGTCCTTGTGACGGCCCCCTAATTGCCTCTCGGAACTGGCAGTCGGCGCATCAACGGGCCTCTTCCGAGACCCCGCGCACCGCGGTGACTCCTCGCATCGGTTCGGCGTATGGCCCGGCCACGTACTGTTTGCGCGCCTGCAGAATCGGCAGCGCGCATTGCGAAAACTCTGAAGTCACCGACGACCTTTTCTGCCGGGCCGGCTTTGGTCCAGTGACTCTCAGAAGCGGGCTCGCGACATGGGAAATAGTGACGGCCGCCCGTTCGACGCCTGGGTTGCCTATTGTTGAATCGGGCATGTCTTCGACTGCGTCCCCGTTTATCCGGGCAAAGGAGCTCGTAAGCAGAGACATGCGCGGTCAGCGAGCGGTTCCTCGTACGGCGCACAGAGGCAAGAGGATTATAGCCCCGTTGTCAAGAAATTGACGTGGTAGAGGGAAGTCGCCCTACGGCCGCAATACCGAGTACGGCTAGCTCTATCTAGATAATTGTGCGCCGCGAAGCTGGCCCTGGCCTCTATGCTTTTTCTAGTTTTGTTTTATTTACGTTTTCGTTGTTGTGTTGTTTGGGGAGAGTGCATGAGTCCCACGTGCACGAAGGCGGGATCCTCGTGGCGGTTTTTTAAATCTACCCAATGTACTGTCCATTCAAAGGACATGCAGGTGATTATGTGCCGAGAGTGTGGTAAGGGCGGAGCGCCAGGAAGGGATAAGAAGAGGCCCCGTGGCTCCGCCAGGTGTTCTGAACCGAGCTTGCGGTGTTAGGCACCATCGGCTCCGCCGAACCCCGTAGGGGCGCCCTACAGAAGTCGGTTCATTTCCAAGTTGTTTTTTCTTTTTTTTTGTAACTTTGATGTCCATTGTTTTGTAAAATCTGTAAATACAAGTTTTTCTCAGCCATCTAGAACTTCTTCAGCGTTGCTTCTGCTTCGTCGTCAAGCGACCAGCAGGCAAATAGCCGCTATTGGGATAGCAGCGTACGTTGCTTCTCCCACTTTGCTACACCACCGCGGGTGGTGCGCCTCGGGCGCCGATTGGGGAGAAGTGGTTTCTTCTACGTCGAGAAGAGAACCTGATTTTACTGAAGTGGTTTCTTCTACGTCGAGAAGAGAACCTGATTTTACTGATATCAAAATCACAATTTCTCATTCTCTTTGATTTACAGTGCTTATGGTTGCTCTATTCAATGCTTTTTATTCACTTCGCTTTGTAATCCAGAATACTGTCAACGCCATAGTGGGCATTTGCCCAAGGTGAGAAAATCAGACTAGATTCAGATCGACGATTTGACAGGCAGAAGTTCCGTGCTACCTATTACAACGTGAAATTTCTGGGAGAGCTGCTGAGTAGTGTTTTACGCACTGCGACAAACAAAAATTTTCTGGAAATTGTTACGCCTCAGAATAACCAGCTCACCTTTCGCGTAGCTGGTACCAATTCTACGAACCTCCAGTATTTGGTTCCCTTTTACAACACACCAGAAATCTGGCAAGTTTGTCAACACAGACTCAACCAACGACTTTTCCGGCTTCGTGGTTTCTGGACGCGCCGTGAATTCCAAGACTGTTTCTTGGTGAAGTGTACGAGGATGTCGACAAAGGGCTTGACCAACACAGTCGAGTCACTCCAACACCTCCTAAAATTCTTCAGGCCTTCGCCTCACGTGACATGACGTCAGCTACGTCATCACTCGCCGTCCGACCGGCACTGCGGGAGCGCGCCGCTTCTGGCACTCCTCTCGCAGTGAACGCGTTGTATCTCAGCAATATTGTTTTCTCTCGCGTCTCAATGTCTTCAAAGGGTATTGTTAATTATAAGAAACTTGTCAAACGTGCAAACTTCCTGTAGTAAGAGTTAGTTTATTCAACATGTACACACGAAACAAGGGCACGAAGCAATGATCAAAAACACAAATAAATGAACATACTAATGAAAATTACAAATGATACATGAGCACTTTATTTTGGAGCAACAGTTTTCAATTTCCGTGCTTTTGCGACAGCTTTGGCATCGGCTTTAGCAACAGCGGCTGTGTCATTCCTCTCTTTGCAATAATTATTTAGCAGAACATTTGTCGCACATTTTATCAACATATTTATCACCAAATCTGGTTCGTGCCCATTCGCACAAGTCACCAGTTCCTCAAATGCTGGCAAGCTCTCCTTCACAAGCTGTTGAACAATGCATCTGTGATTTCGTGCCTGCAGAAAGCACCCGGCATTTTTTTCATTCTGCAGCAACTTTGCAACAACAACTTCAGTGTGCATCACTACTGTCACAACACACGCGTTCGGAAATTTCAAGCCACCTCGATTGAGACTTGCTATTAAAGAATTAGCATCACCATCGCACTCAGCATCGCAACTGTCAGCAACAAGGTTCTCTTGACAGTAGTTGCACTTCAACGTTTTTACCACAGAGTTAGTCCAAAGCCTCCAACATAAGCAAAAACAACAACGCGTGTGCTTAAGCTGTCAAGATCTTCAGGTTTGACAGTAACTCTGAAGTCCTGTTGATTTGTGGCTGTTGCCGATGGAAGAGCCTCATCAATGAAATCGTCACTGCTCATTATAGGAAGAGTATTTTGTAGGCGAATCCTGCCTTCACTCTCGTACAGCTGCCTAATGCTGATGTGGTAATGACCACCAGCCATTTGCCTGTACTGGCCAAATCGGTTTTCGAGGCCCTCTGTCTGCAGCTTGCCGAGCAGGACATATTTATAACGAAGCTCGACAAGGCAGTACTTGGTGAATTCAAGTATTGCATAGGCGAAATGCCTTAGAGCAGATTGAGTTTCTCGCGTGAGAACGCCGTTGTCGTGTTTGTAGGATTCCCACACATCCAACCAAGTGACAAACGCATCGAGAAATTCCAGCTTAGGGTCACCATTCAGGCACGAAACTGGCTCTTCATAAACATCTCTGTGGTGATGGCCTTTGTGAGGTGTTTTAACGTTTACAATCTTCCACCAGCAGAGAACTATCCTGATGAAATTGGCAGTTTCTTTGGCATGCCATAACGCATGAAAGTTCCAGTGGTGATCCAGTGCCTCAGCTACAAAAGCATTGAATATTTGTAGTACTAGCTTAACATTTTGCCTTTCGAAGTTGCTAGGATTTAGCACCTTTGACGAAAGGCGATAGCTGTACTTCAAAAGCTGAGAAGCCTCTAGCTTGTGCAGCTCCCGAAGATCTTTGAATGATGCTCGCTGTATGCAGTCGGGATGGACACTGTTGTTTGAGAGATCAAACATAGGAAAATATAGGTTTGTCCCAAGCTTCTTTAGATTTATCCAGTTGTTTCGAATGCATTTCAACAAGTGCACAGAATCCACAACATAAAACATAGGTCTTGTTGCGTCTTTTGGATTTGGGTAAACGATGCTCGGCTTTGGCGGATCTGAAAACATACTAAGTGCTTTGCGATTGATTGCGTTGTTGTCTGAAACTACTGCAAGAACTTTAAAACCAATTTCCTGAAGGCCAATGATTACATTTTTCAGGACAGCATGAAGAGAGTGAGCATTCATTGTTCGTGCAGGCAGAATGTGCACCACCTCGCGAAAAGAACTCAGCATGCTTTGCACCATAAACACATGAGCAGAAGTAGCGGCCTCTTCACTGTTTCCTGCTGCCCCTGAAATTTTTCCACCTTTAAAATCGAAGAAAGGCAGGATGTGAATTTCGTCAACCATGAGAACCACGGCACTTTCATGCGGCTGCAATTGTTTAAATCTGTGTTTTATGTACCTGAGAAAATTTTCACTGGCTGACTCAGTGTCAGGTGACAAGTGAAACGAGGAGCAGACATTTCCACAAGTACTGGGATGTGGCACGGCAAAAAAACCTGAACCCCTGAGAAATTTGTAGGTGTGTGGAGATATAGTATGCAATATGCAAGCAACCACCATACTTTCGGAGGAATACTCTAATCGTTGTTTTCCAAGCAACGCCCCCTGTTCTCGCAAGAAGCGACTGATACGTTTCTTGCTGTCAATGGCATCTCGTTCAAGTTGCTCAAGAAGGCTAACGACTACGTCACAAAGACCTTCTGAGGAGCATTTTTCATCCAGGATGCTTTGAAGCCTACTCAGGATGGCAGACAGGACATTCACATTCCCAATGCTTCCTGGCACGACATAATCACCTATACGGCTTAATTTGGTACCATGAAAACTTACACTGATACTCAGGTCGCTGAAAACAGTAACAGACGACCGCAACATCGGCATGCTCTCATCAACAATATTTAAAAACAGGGCACAGTTTGTGCGGTGAATTACAATCCACTCTTTTGGCACAGGTGCACTTTTCAAACATTCCATAAGCTCAAAAAGCGAGGAAAAACAGCATTTCGTTTCTTCATCACGATAAGAAGCCTCCGATTCTGCGATGGCACGAGCGAGGTCAGCCGCTTCTCGGCGCATTTTTTTCGTTTCCGGGCATTCTCTCGGAGAAGGGACATCCTTCGACAAGTACGAAGGACATCCTGGGCACAGTGTGCGCACTGATCCTGAACGCAGGCGTGGTACTTTCAGTGAGACCTCTAGCACTCTGCCTGTCATAGAATCCGTGTAGGACGACTTGTTCTGAAGGCATGACTCGGTGAAATGCAATGCGCATACCTGCATACCTATGGCAGTCGCAGAGTGTCAGCGAACCTCGGAATGCGTCTAAACATTGCACAAGCACTTCGCGAACGGTTACAATGAGTATAATTTCACCATCATTGTGATGCAATGGTGACATCCAGTTTGCTCTTACCTTGTTGTTTTCCGTAGGGAAGAAATCCAGTCTTGGGATAGCACTGAGCCACTTCTTCCTTAGCACTTCATCCTTGGGGAATGAAAATACTTGAACTTTCTTCCCGGTCCTGTAGTTACTTGAACATGCCGGCACACAACACTTATTGGGCTTGTCAGAAGCTTCGTGCAATAAAATTCCGGCAGTAAAATTCACTGCACACAACGCAAAGAAAATGGCTCGGCAGACTCGCGAAAAAAACACGTGCAGCACGGCCGTCACCACTGCAGCAAGTGGAAATTCGGGAATGCGCGACGGAACCGGTCAGGAAGTATTGGACTCGTAGGACGGCTGGTGGTGACGTCACGGCGGAGAGCGCAGGCCTGAAGAATTTTTAGGAGGTGTTGGTTACTCGCGCCAGCCGCGGCAATGATCATAGGAAGCTCAGGTGTGGTATTTCTATCTGCAAGACTCAGGGTACACGTTTTGGAAAACCATCTAGTTGTGATTGTAGCCTTTCTACAGTTGTCCACTCAGTTGCGCCATCAAAACGTAGATGATTAATGGTAGGCTCTTTCACTGTGTCCGAGAACGTCGATTGTGGTCCAAGAACCCTGTAAAAGTCACGAGTTGGTAAAACAAACAAAATTTATGCTCGGTTCGGCAGTAAAAGCATCACAGGAACATCACATCATCGGCTGGTATAAATCACAATACAGTGGCGATGTATGTTGGAGGGTGTTCAAAAATAACTAAATCAAACAACTCGCACTACAAATGCGAACTCATGCATTACAAGCTTCAAGACCACCTAATGTCTTCAATATTCACCAAACATGTACAGTCCACAAGTCTTGGAACGCATCTCGTATTTTCATCTTCCAGGAAATACAACTCACACAAACGCCAGCGCTGGTTGTCGATGTTCCCATCCATCATCAGTCCTACTACATTATTCTTCGGCGATCCTCTTCATAACTGTTTACTGCTCCATCAGCTTCATCACTCGGTTCTTCAAGATCGCCTGACCACACCACGTCAGCAAACGCGACTCACTTGAACTACATAACTTTTTTGCTGACTTCACCATCATGCAGACCTTCAGTCGCCACCCGCTTATATCGGGTTCCACATGAATTTCACGAAGGTTCCATGGGATTATTTGGCACGTATCTCAGTGAAAGAATAGCGAAAGGGCTAGGTTATTTTCTCCACTTCTACTGAAGGGGGGCGTAGCTCGACATTGCATCAATGCTCTTTTCATGGTGCTTCGAGATTTCCTGGCATTTTATTTAAAAGCGCTGGT
Organism: Rhipicephalus annulatus; assembly: GCA_013436015.1. Classification (NCBI taxonomy): domain Eukaryota; kingdom Metazoa; phylum Arthropoda; class Arachnida; order Ixodida; family Ixodidae; genus Rhipicephalus; species Rhipicephalus annulatus. Next base: position 494,670 of record WOVY01010337.1, read on the forward strand.
TGTACCCCGCATATCTGTGGGGGTGAGGAGGTGCGCTCGCGGTGTCTGATCATATTTGATTAGTTTTTCTTTATGCAAGCTCTTTGAGAAAAGTTCTGTCGTCTGAGACGGCAGCGCGCGCATTATTCAGCCCTCGTTGTACAATTCTTGAAAGTTCCTGTAGGGGTGAAAAAATAATTAGTATTTCGTTGTCATGGTCGTCGTTCGAACCCTCGCTGTGGGGTGACTTTGTCTTCGAAGTCGCGCCTTGTCAACTAAGAGCAGCATTTGTCGCCTTTTTGGCTGACTTACTATCATCACTGAGCGCTTTCAATAATCCCTATTCAGGGTCCACAGTTGCCGCTTCAAATACACTTCTTGGCATAAAAGGCATGTCAGTCAGTTTCACAACAACTTTCTGTTTCATTTGCTACGGCTGCAACGTTGAACTCTCATCGCCTCCTGACACCTTATTATCCATCGTCTTCAATTTTGAACGGCTTGCTTCAGTGTGCTGTAATGGATGATATCCTGACATTTGAACAGCGCAGCTGTCCCCGTTTAGTCTCACAGCACCTATGAGCTGGTCGATAGAAAGTATAGCTACATTTGATGAAAATAAATGCCCGAACCTAATCTGTTTCTTCTCCGCGGCGTCTTTCGTACCGAGTAAGAATTCACAAGCATGAATCTGTCTGTACGTTTCAATGATAAACGCGAGGAGTGTGTTAGCACGCATTTAGGTAGAGACCTGTTTGATTCACTGTAAGAAGGGCTTGTGGTTAGAATTAAATAATTAGCAGTTCTAGAGCACATCAGAGCATAATGCTAATATAAGATCTATTTGATGAAATTTCAGAGAGGTAAAACTGTTGGGATGAAACGAAGTTATGTTACTGTATTGACAAAGTACTGTTTGTATCATACATAAAAAACCTGATGAAATAATTTTTCTCACTCTTCTAAATCATCTAGTAATTTTTTTCTGAACGTTTACCTAATCGCAGGAGCATTTCAAATGTTACTTTATGAATCATCATCATCTTCTTCTTCATCATCATCATCATCACCATCAGCCTGACTACTCCCAATGCATTGCAAAGCTCTCTCCCATGTCCCGCCAGTCGACTCGGTCCTGTGCTTGCTGCGGCCGCTTTACACCCGCGAACTTCCTAATCTCATCTGCCCACCTAACTTTCAGTCTCCCTTTCACCCGCATGCCTTTCTTGGAATACAGTCTGCGATACTTAATGAACAGTGGATATCTTGCCTACGCACTACGTGCCTTGCCCGTGACCATTTCCCGATTTTAACAATGATGTCTTAACACGGTTATATTCTCTCACGAAGTCGTTAAAAATTACTTTGCAGTTCATAATATTTTCGTGCTGTGACATCTTAATAGTGCCGTTCTGCTGTTTTGCAGACGTTCTTTGTTTATCTGGCTGAATAAAATATGGATTTTACGTTCAAAAGCGCTTAGATATGCGTGGCGGCGCAGAAGAGTGTTCCGGCTGATTGCCACCACATAGGAGACTTGCCCTATCATCGATTATTCAACGCCACTCTAACATTTTACGTACATCAATACGCCATGGCCGTGGCCAGTATCTCTGTCTCTCTGTCTTTGTTTTTTTTTAATAAGGGGGCGGGAGGTGTCTGGAGTCGAACGTCTTACAAAATTATAGACGTTGTATTTGCTGTTACCGATTTCAACTAAATATTGAGTTATGTGGCTTTTCAAGATCTCGCTATAGTATTGATTGTTATTGATGACATTCTTCTGGTGATAAACTACACTGCATGAAGTACACCTGAAAAGCAAGGTTTTCTTGTTAATTTAATTATCTAGTGCGTACCGTAGTCTCTTTTTGTATACTATTGCGTGAAAAGAACTTAGGCCTGTCAAAGGACTCTGATGTTGGCTTCTTTTTTTTTCATTTCGGCATTAAGAAGAATGCCCTTCATTGGACGTTGCACCCGTGATCTTCTGTGAGTGAATCAGGAAAAGTCGCTCCAAGTTTGTTTGAGAGTGCAGTAAGGGTAAAAGTCAGTGCTAATTTTGTGTTCTTAAAACTAAGTTTACTTTTACGTACGCTCACTTAAGCTTACTCATTGTGTTGAGACGTTCCGAAGCACAATAGTTCGGGGCTTTCTACTTGATGGAGCTTTCTTTAAGTGAGTAAACGTGTAGTGTGCAACATACGACGCATGCAAAATGGCGCTGCTGTAGTTTCTTCCTTCTCGAATTTCGACGCACTTCCTCATGTTTTTAGGCACGTGCAGCTTGTGGTTTTCTAGCGTTTAGCGTACACGCCATACCGAGACCACGTTCAAGTTTCCGTTTGGGTGAGACTCTTAACAAAACAATTATTTATGCCCTGTGTGCTTCGTGCATGTGTGCTTCCTTTAGCTTTCAGTACCATCTTGGCACGCTGTTCCACACTGCGAACTACCTCGCCTACTGTCAGTTTAACCTCTGCATTTGCAATTATTAAACAAATGCAACTAACAACTAAATCGGGGTATTTGAAGTATGCTGCACTGGATACGAAAGAAGACTAGAGCAGTCAGGTCAAAAAGCTCCTGTGGTTTGTCGTTTTTCTTGTTCACTATGGTTTCGCTAAAGTTCTTTATGAATAGCAAAGCGCCAACTGGCGAAAAAAAACTAGCTTACTTCAACGACATGATAACTAGTTTGATTGTCTCGAAAACACTTATTACTGTAGAACGCGCGAAAAGAAGGCACAAAATAAGCAAATATAAATAATAATTAGTTCTGCAATGTTTCCTCCTATAACGTAGGTACCGTTTTCAAGCTCTTCCCAGCATTGATGTTGTTCGTGATTTGGCGATGAATTGTCTGGTTCGATAAAAGCACACTGAAAAAAACGAAAGAAAAAAACGCCAACCAATTTTAAAGGTTTGAAATAATAAAAAAACTAAGTTTCTTTTTTTTACTTCGCAGTATCATTAAACATCAACATTTGTTGCAAAAAATGTCTTCCACTACATCAATTTACATAGTTACGTGTATATCACTCCGTCTGCATTATCAAACAGGAACTCCCTTATTGAGCGTTTACGTAATTCTTCCTATGCGTCTACGTCATTTCACCATATGCTTAATGTATTTATTCAGGACGACAACAAAATTAACTGTGTGGTCTCTCTCCTCGATAATATTTTGTGGTTCGTTGCGTTTGTTACAACAACAGCCAATTGCCATTTTAAAGATGCGCCTTCAGCAGTGAGCAATCTACAGATTGATTGAATGCATGCGGTGTTTTTTTTTACGAAATACCAAAAGACAGAACTTGTTTTGTGAGCAACTTTACATTCTTTTCGATTTTTAGATTGCCAGTTGTTCCTTTTGTGATTTACGTTCACTTCGCCTTTGTAGACGAGACATTGCATTTGAACCCAATCACATAAAGCTAATTTCGTGTTGGTCATACCAATTCTTGTAACAAAAAATTAGTAATGTTTCTTTTTTTTACCGCAGGTGAACACCGCAATTGCGTGTCCCACGCTCTCACGTGCTATATTTATCCTTTTTTACGTACGCCAGTTCTGCTAAGGCGAACTCAACCAATTACGTTGTTAACTTTCGCCGTTTCGACGAGAGGCATGGTAATGAGGCAAATAAATCACGTAAGAAGACAATACACATGTTATTTTTTTTCGTATCAGCTTACAATACACTGAAAAGCACTAGCACTAGAAAAGTAACTGTCCACTGGGAGGCATGGTAGAACACTCTACAACTTTGTAATCGCAATTTTGAGTGTAATTGGAAAGCTTCGATTTTTTGTAATTCAGAGTACCACGTACCTTAAGAGTCGACATTATGCGAAGCATGCGAAGGAAAGGTGACCATGTTGTAATTTTTTGATCGAGTGGCACGTTGTCAAATGACGCTAAATAGATGTGCAAACGACGCACGTACAGACATGTGCTGAACATACGTTTATATAACAAGCTGTTTGAGCTTGCGCAATAATACCAACAAATATTGATCTCAACAATTACAATTAATCTCAACCCGACGTGACGGCTGTGTCATATGTGTACATATGTAATGTTTATAAAATTGGATAGCCAATACTGCAAGCATGATCAACGTTTCACGAACATTGGGGTCTATTTGAAAAGTAGTTCTGAAACCTGGCGTGGCTGTGGGGTAGAATGCTCAATTGCCACGCAGAATGCCGTGGTCTGACTCCTGCTGGGACCCTGGTATTTATTCTTTGCGTTTGTCAGGTCAATGGTATCGATTTCAGCTCTCCCTTAACGCTCACACACGAGACTACACATTTGTTTCCACCGTTCCTGGGTAGATGCTATATGTCGAGCACCTGGCTAGTGGCTCATGTTCCTCTGTCTAGTGGAAAGTGTTTGACGACGTACACGACAAGGTTGTGACATTATTCGTGTCTTCCCTAGCGAGTCATATTCGTCAAACCATCTTACCTTACAATAGTAATTTTGGTTCACGCCAAGTAAAAGACAGGTGGAGGGGATTACGAGAGCATCCAGATGTAAGCGGGTACATAGATATAGATAGATAGATAGATAGATAGACAAATAGGTAGATAGATAGATAGATAGATAGATAGATAGATAGATAGATAGATAGATAGATAGATAGATAGATAGATAGATAGATAGATAGATAGATAGATAGAGATGGATAGATAGATAGATAGATAGATTTAGATAGATGAATAAATAGATAGATAGATAGATAGATAGATAGATAGATAGATAAATAGATAGATAGATAGATAGATAGATAGATAGATAGATAGATAGATAGATAGATAGATAGATAGATAGATAGAAGAATGAATGGATAGATTTAGATAGATAGATAGATAGATAGATAGATAGATAGATAGATAGATAGATAGATAGATAGATAGATAGATAGATAGATAGATAGATAGATAGATAGACGGACGGACGGACGGACGGACGGACGGATGGACGGACGGACGGACGGACGGACGGACAGACAGACAGACAAACAGACAGACAGACAGACAGGTAGATAGATAGACAGACAGGTAGATAGATAGATAGATAGATAGATAGATAGATAGATAGATAGATAGATAGATAGATAGATAGATAGATAGATAGATAGATAGATAGATAGATAGATAGATAGATAGATAGATAGAATGAAGCTTACGTGCAGAACACAAGAAATTGTGTCACCTGCTTCGTGCAAAACAAAAGTGTATACCGTTGTGAAGTAGGGGCTAAGAAGCTGGGCTGCCTGCCCGAAGTCCGCGGTTTCGATCCTGGCCATGGCGGTCGCATTTCGATGAAGGCGAAATTGTACAGGCCCGGGTACTGTGCCATACTTGTGCACTCAGCAAACACCCGATGCATGGTCGGAATTTTCCAGGGCCCTCCACTACGGCACCTCTCATAATCATGTCGTGGTTTTGGGACGGCAGAATATTACATTATTATTATTATTATTATTATTATTATTATTATTATTATTATTATTATTATTATTATTATTATTATTATTATTATTGTTGTTGTTGTTGTTGTTCTTCTTGTTGTTGTTGTTGTCCCAGTAGCAAAAGCTAATGAGTGTGTCTTGTATATAATCTCTGCTGTCTTTCTGTGTCAATTGTATTGTCTTGTCGCTACTCACGCTGGCCCGGCTGAAGCAAGACGAGCCGTGGTCGTGCCGACGCAGCCGGTGAAGACGCCGGCACCTCGAGGTCATGGCGCAGAGCGCTGAAAAAAAAAGACGTCGAAACTCGTCGTCATTTCATCACGCATCGCAGGCCCAGTTTTCATTCAAACAGCGCCTCGATTCATCCTAGCAGCACCGAAAAAAGTTCTAGCCAGGCCCTGCTGGCATTCATTCAGAGAGAACCCGAAACCGAAACTGGAGTCCGCGACACGGCATCCAAAGCTGTCCTAAGATGCAAAAGTTGGGAGCCACAATAGTATTTCTGAAGTTGTGTTTTCCAAGTATAGAGTATTTCCGAAGTTTTCCTAGCAGTGTTTCCCAATTTCCACCATAGTATTTCCTTAGTTCACAGAAGCCCAAGATTTTCTTTCCTTAGATTGTCAAACTCATTATACAGTAGTCTGTGTCGTTTTTTTTTTTATGTGTCCGGGTGTAGGCAGTAAATTCTCTTTATTTGTTTTCGCGAGCAATATCATTGTGTAGGTATGTGCCTTGCTTCAGTGCTTCAAGGTCCGCTTCAACGGGCTATAGCGCGAGCTCATCCGAGCGAGGCACGACGAAGAAGAACCTGGCAAGGCTGATAGCAAGGATTTCGAATTCGTGTTCAGCATCTTAAACAAACCGTGATCTTCACCTTTTAGTTACAAAGGAACACCGCTTACCCACGCTGTTGCTGGAAAAACCTCGTCTTCTTAAGGTGAGCACAATCTTCATTGTGAGGTAAGCAAAACAAATGCTCAGCCCGCAACGTAAACACGTAGCAGGCAATGTCAATTAGAAAAGAAAAATATACAGGTCAAAGCCGAGTGAAAATTAGGGGGAGAAGAATCTGAAGGAGAAGCGGACTCCACCCTCAGTCAAACGTTCTTTCCAGGTTCTACACCTGGAAAGAACGTTAGCACAGGGAGTGTAACACCTCTTGACCTACCTTATAATCTCTTAAAGAAGCTATAGTCTTTATTGGGGACATTCAACGCAAAAACTTTGGTCTGTCTGTCTGTCTGTCTGTCTGCCTGCCTGCCTGCCTGCCTGCCTGCCTGCCTGTCTGTCTGTCTGTCTGTCTGTCTGTCTGTCTGTCTGTCTGTCTGTCTGTCTGTCTGTCTGTCTGTCTGTCTGTCCATGGGACTGTTTGCCCACACTTAACGGTACCGGGCACTTTAAACGGCACCAGCGGACATCCCAAACTGCCGACCCCATCCGCAGCGCCCACCAATGTTGCTCAAGATTTAGCGTTTATACTTCTGCAATCGTCAATTAAAAAGCGATTATTGCGCATGTCTGGGGCGTCATAACAACTTGTATACATTCCGAGTGTGTGGCTTTTACTAGAAAAGGCACACATAGGTAACTTTCAGGACAGTAGCGCTTATCACGCTGCGCTGACCATGCAACGCTTCCACGAAAAGGCGAGTGTTTCCGACGCTTTGCTAAGAAAAGACGGTGGTGGTCTACCCATCGCCTTGCGTTCTACACCTCATAATCTCTGAGACACGCACGCACACCCGTCTCAGAGCCACCCGCTTCGTTTTCCAAAAAAAAACTGCCAGATGGCGCTCATGTCTCACGTGTGACATGACTTGATGCGCTCGTTCGCCTCTTCTTCACGCTCGAGGCACTCTAACGCAGCGCCTTCAGAATACCGTTCACCAATTTTCTTGCGCAGAACGTCAAATAAATGTTTTGTTAATTCTCTTCACACGCAAGACTATCGTCTTTCGACGACATTTGAAGATTAACATACAGATGTGGGGCCATTTTTTTTTACAAGACCAGTCGCTTTCTCGGCCACAGTGTTTTAGCGGTTACGCTGGTCGCTGCTGACTGGAAGGTCGCAGAATCCACACCAGCCGTCACGGTCGCATTCTCATGGAAGTGATATGGTACAGCGCAGTGGTATTAAAACATATTTGATAGTTTCCCAGGCGTCAAAATATGATTTTATTCATACCAGTATTTTCATTTAGAGCGACAATCGAATCATACTTCAAATTCGTGTCAGTAATCCTTTTAGAGCTGCATCGTCGCCAAGCAGGATTGTGCGTAACCGCGCCAGGTTTCTTCTACAGTGGAACATAGGCCACGTGCATGTCTTCAGCTTTGGATGCGTGATCAAGTGCCGACCATTTTTTTTCACAGAAAGATACGATGTCATGTGGCAGTACATAATAAAGGAGGAGTTCAGAGAATTTTGCGGATTTTAAAATGGAGATCTTGAGCCATAGTGTCATCGCGAACGAGATTACGAATGACGAGAATGCCTACATTTGCACAGTTCTTTAACTACTGATCGTACAGGGGGAGGGAAACGATGAAAAGTTACATCAGATAGTGGCCTAGAAACTTTTGACCCGCACTGTACGTATTCACCAAGACAACGAACGTGCATTGATGTAGCAGTCATTCCTTAAATGTTTTCTTGGTACACTTGACGAATTCATATTCACTATAATTTTTCCGGTGCCGGAAAATCCAGCGTGACGAGATTTCGTCGTAACACAGAACATAACACGCAGCAAGCACCAATATCCACAGAAAGTGTCAACGAACGAGATAAGCTCGGTCCCGTGCAGTCGATAGAGGTGTTATATATTGGCGCCATGACCGTGACATCCTTGCAGGTTATTTCGTCATGCCTTCCGACTAACGAGCAAAGCTTCAGTTCGGGCTAGCTGGTACGGCATTGCAATGTGGTTGCGCTGAGCAATAGGTTCAAAGGAGTAACGAAACGTGTAGGCCTGCCCTGTCCTCTTGTTTGGTTACTTGTTGGTACATTTCTCTGAGTGTATCTGCTTTACAATATCTATTGTCGACAAAGAGTGCACCGAGGAGACCCCCCCTCCCTCTTCGCCTAACTTTTCTTGTACAGTTACAAGATATGAATACCGATTAGAAGCTGCTGGCTTCATAACATGTTTAGTGAAAAATTTATTGGTCCCTAATTATCTCGCGTTCTCGGTACAATGCGATGGAGGACATGGGCGTTCGCTTCTCCGGCGTCAGTAGGATGAATGGATATACCGACACATAGGCTAAACGACGAACGTAAAACAATGCAGGGATAAGTTGGTATTTAACGACTGACGTCAGCAACATGTGCATGAAGAATGTCAGTAGCGGCTAATGCGACTTCTGAAGCTGCATCTAAACGACCAGAGAACTGAAGCAATAACAGCGAACAATTAGCGATGGTATATAGGTGACGTGTCATTTGAAGACATTCGTTACAGGAAATTTTGTATGGCTGAAATTTGAAAAAAAGAGAGGTGTCTGCCTGCAATAAGGAATGCATCGGGGATTATGGCTGCTTTACATTCAAGTAGCATGCCTTCAGAGGGGCATTGGTCGATAGCAACCTTGAGTCCAACAAATAAAGACAAGAAATATGTCAGGACAGAATGTCTATACTGGCTTTTTTAAGTGCGAAGCTCTCAAAGCTCAAGCAAAAATTTTTAAACGCCTCTTTGTGGCCACTCATCAACAACCAAGTTGCAGCTGCGCCAGCTGCGCGCCACCATGGTTTAAGCTCGCCTAGCTGCGCATGCGCCAAGAAGCAGCCGCTGTCGAGAAATAGCCCGTGCAGCTTGCAGTTCACTCCTGCCGCTCCGAGTTTTTTCAGCGTGGCGCGAGTAAAAGACGTTCGTGGACAGTTCAGTGCTTCTACCGGGGCTACCACAGCGAGGTGTCCACGTTAGTTTCTGGTGCTGCTGCTTCGACATTTATGTATATTGTGTGGTAGAATGCTGTGTGACTCAACTCTCTCTACGTTAACGGAGAGATCTAGCTTCAGTCAAGAAGTCTACGTTAAGCTCCTAGGATCGAGCAGTTTTGCTGTTTCTTAAGTTTTACACGGCTAGGGTGAATTTATTTATCCAAAATAAATGCAGGGAGGGGTAGATAGAAGCTTGCGAAGCAAAAGTCGCAAACAGTGGGTGGGTGCCGGAGCTGTCGTTTTGATTGGCGGACGTGTCATTTTCAAGGCTGCTATTGCGGACAATTGAAACCTTGAAAAAAGAAACGTCCACTTGTCCAAATTTCGGCACCGGCACATTGCTCCTGCTTAGGAACTCCTCATTCCTCTTCTTATTTCTGGTTTTATTGCTCTAAATATTAAGCCACAGTGTGAGAGACATAGGCCTGCGCAGGGTCATGAATTGATGGAAATATATTGAAAGTAACGTACGCAGTTGATTCAGAGGATAGGCGCATGGTTTTGGGAAAGTATACATTCTCTGCACTCGTCGTAATGTCGAATCTATGACGTAGTTTCACTTGAATGAGACCAGTTGCACACAAAAACTTAACGATCAATAAACAAGAATAATTAGGCCAGCTATGACTTCATGCGGCTACTGATGTGCACAACAATATAGTACGTGTGGTCTTCTGTCCCCAAACGAGATTGTTCTACATAGGCGTCCAGCTAGCGAAAGCATAGCGCTCACGCAGCAGAGAATCTCATAACAAGGCCAACAAGAGCGTCACCAGATACCAAATTTTTGCTACTCGTAGAATAAAGCATCTAAAGAGTACAGCTGGCATCCCTTGCTGTGGGGATCTTGCCTATGTAACGTCGCTCGGCTTGTAACGTAAGCGTGAAGGACGTTTCATCCTTTTCTGCCCATTGCTTTTTTTGCGTGCTTTTATCAAACCGGGATCTCCAAAGACTCATTTATCTGCAGAAAGTAAACATTGCGTCTGTTGAAATCACTAACTTATTCACTTTTTTTGCGATAGGTAAATGAATTGTAGTTAAGATTACTGATCACACTAGCGTCACCACCCCATCGTAAATATCGTTCGCCTAACTTCTACCTTGTCAGGAAAGTGTCTACTGCGCTGGTTATTCCGGTGAACCACTCCGATATGTGGATTTTTCTGCGCGCACTTAGTCGTGCAGGTTGTATACACCAGCTAAATCATGAGACTCATTATTTTTAAAACGCAATTGCCCCTATGAATCACATTTTCAACACCAATCCTATTGAATTTTTTTCATGTCTATCTTATCAGTGAATTGCTTACGGTAACTGCACTATCAGGAAAAAAAAACACGACGCATCTTTTTGGCGTAGGAATCGGTACAACACTAAGGTAAACGTGTGCTCACAGAAGTACTTAATTGTTTCTTGTGTGTTGAAACATGAGTGCTTGTTCGATGCATTTTAATGTTTCGCAGCTCCAGCACTGTTTGACGTAGAGGCACCCGATATGAAGCACAGTCGCACGTCTACATTGCGACAACTAATGCTAATGATCATATTTTAAATGTTGTGAACTGGCGACAGCATATTGTAAATGCCGCGCAAAGATGACGTCCACAAGCACCTAATTCAAATAGACTCAATATGCACTTTTTTCAAAGCTTCGTTAATTAGGGAGAAACAACGCACATTGTGTGCGCTGGAATAATAGGGCAACCAACATCTGTGTTGATGCATACACTCCCACAGAACGTTTCAGGTAGACAGAATGCAGATGTTCATCGATCGAGCCATGAACGCGCGAAGGCGTTTTGCGTACCTCTGCTTTGCCTCAGTCCACCTATGCACGACATTTGCCCGTCGACATTGTTGCCTTTCTGCGATGCTTATTGCATCAGTCTTTCTAGTGGGTGTTATCGCCCTCCAAGGAGTATGCAGTGGTGAAACAGAAGTGTTTGTTATACCAACATCTTGCGGAGTAACTATCACAGCATAAACGAAGACATCCTGTTAATTTCATCTTCTTTCTCCTCTCTGTGAATCCGCCGAGCACGTGTCATGGCATATCACTGTAGCCGCTAGCAATGCCTTAAAAGCACAAAGTCATTCTTTATCTAAGTCCATCAGTTTCTTCGTAGTCTTCTTCTCACGCTTGCTTCTTTTTACGCGCGCATCAAGTCCTGGCATATTGGCTGAAACTTGCGTGCCCTCCGCAGTAGATGATCCGGGGCCTGCATTTTCATGGCCATCAGCTATCGATGGGTCAGGTTATGGCGCACTAGATGACTGGTAAGATGCGCGTGACGAGTTGGTCACCGCAGAGGTGCTTGATTTTATTCTCTTGATTGCTCCATGGGGAACAGCAGCTAACTTGGATGCGTTCCACAAAGCCCACCATCCAAGAGGTACGAGGCCGGTCGACGTTTTCCAATGATCTTTGTAGGCACGGAGAACAGTGGAGACAGCTCTCCGAAAACTGGGGGCAGCTTAATACGCACGTAATCACTCTTCAACGATGACGTTCACTTCCTTGGCTCCACGTTTTTCATCGGCACCCTCTTCGATACCCTTTTTCTTTACGCACTTTCGCAACGGCTTCCTTAATGGCCCTCGACGTGTCCGTGCTGAATATCAGGCAATTCCACTATGTCACTGTGTGGTGCGAGCTTGGCGTCTATGAAGAACAGCAAAGGGTGCCACACCAGTAGTCGCGTGAGGCGTGCAGTGATATACTTGCCGGTAATCATGTATGGCTGTTCAAGGGTCACGTTCAAGCAAAGCCAGTTTATTATACGACTTCAGCCCACCATTAAATTATTTCATCAAGCCGTTAGCTTGCAGTTAGTACACACAAGGGCGGTAATGCGTTGTTCCGTGGTATGTGACGAATTCGTCAAATTTCGCTGAAGAAAACGGTAGTTCATGATGGGATACAATACCTCGTGGATATCCTTCTCGCGCAAAAAATAGATAAAAACAGTGCAAGGAACGACAAATTTTCTATATACAGCGGCGCATCAGAGAACTAAGATTGAAGCGCACGCCCAGGGCCCTCAGGTGGTTGAAATTAAGACCGAGTCTCCCGTCTCGTAGTTTAACTCGCCGCTTTCTCTCTTTGTGGTTCTCAGAGGTCAAACGTTAGACATTATTATTCTACCTATGCAGAGTCCGTTGAAATCCATTGGAGGACTTCAGAAACATGGCTGACAAGGCTAAGCCAACCACGCAGAAGTCAGCGCTGAAGCCTAAATCATCGAAGGGTATGTTCATTGTATCGTAAAAATAGGCTTTCGCTTTTCATGGCGGAGCTGTTTATACAAATAAAAGAAACGTTTCTGTTACCTATTACGCTTCATTCGATCACCACACATTATCCCTGATTTTTTTGTGCCCCACAGAACTCGTGTCTTGCCACCGTAGATTGTACGGCATATGTTGAAAGACAAACGTACGTGCGTCGCTAAGTCAGCAGCATGCAACTGCCTTGGGACAGCTAAAAGAAAGCATTTGTGTACCTAAACCGCGCAGCCCTAGGCATCCTTCGATCGATTGACACATCCAGGAGGGTCTCTTGAGCAGCCGCCTTCTTATGATGGTCATAAAAAAGAACTATTTTCGCAATGGGTGAGAAGTGATACGATCAATCCTTATTCACGTACTCAATCGAATAATGCTTTGTTAGTTTGAAGGACAATTTATTTTTCTATAGTGTAGGCTCTGGTGGGTCGAAGACAATAGCGCTCCCCCTCCCACCCCCCAAGGAATTGTCATAATTGTGCGCAAAGAGCCTTTTCCTATTTGAATAGTATATACGCTTCTTTGCGCTGCATACATGAACAAGTGATGATGGTACCCGCCGTGCTTCAAGCGTAGGTGCAGCCCTAGTCGAACGTGCTAGGGCTTGTATATACAATATACAAGTGCACTTGTATATTATAAGTGCTTATTTCAAGAGAGCTGACTGAACATTCTTCATGTCATTGCATAAGTAAACCACACTGGAACTGGCTATTCGCACTAAATGTATGCCCCAATAGTTGTTCTCGCGGCATATCAGAAAGCTAACTTTACGATTTAAAAAAAAGGATCTGCTCAGCTCTAAGTGCAGCCTACGTGCCCATCGAAGCAGTAGTACCAGTACTACATTACCCTTCAAATGAAATGTGTGGTAGTGGTCCAGGTAACGCCACCAATATAGTCGTAATGCTTGCTTTATTTAAATGCAGCGAACAGTATGTCAATCAGACAGCGAAACTGCGCTAAGAATGACTCAACAGCCACAGATGACGCACTGAAAGTTATGTGAACCATCCCTCATCTAATTCATCTAAACATGTCCACATTCCCGGCCACTCTTCTGATCAGTTAAAGGCTACTATATTAGAATCCGCTCTCCGAAAGCACCACGACAGCGAAATTCCTGAGTACTTTCTCAGCTACAAGTCTAATGCTATTACATCGAGTGATAATTACTTTACTGGCAACGTTACATGCCTAAGCACCAATTAGTCGAAAGGCGTTGTGAACAAAAAATATTTTTCTCAATTAATACATTGTCTTTCAATAACCAGAAGTACTAACATAGCTGCTGATCTTTCAATTACATTATTTATTTATGTATTTGCTATCATTTATTGATTGTTTTGTTGTTCTTACCTATGCACTATCGTTCTGAAGTTTTTCATCTAACATGCCAGTGTTTTCGACAGACGATTTCACCACGGCATGGGGCCCTGGTCTTTCTTAATCTATCATCCGCGGCTTTTCGAGTGGCTTGAGCCCCAACTATTAAGATGTCAATAATTAACACATTATTTCTTTCATGTACAGATATATTTCTCACACCGCAGACACAATAAGGAAGCACTAGTGAGAAGGACGCTGTTTTACATCATGTGCCACGCATCGTATGCTTTACCATCTAGAATGATCTGACCGAGGCGCCGCTTCTCATCAGCAACACCATTCCCTCTGCGGCTGTTCATTCACCTTTGTTCATTAGGGTGTGGTCAAACAGCAGCGCACCAGCTTAGTATGCTTGTTGTTGCTACTAAGCCCGACAGGCTTGCTTCCTATAGCATGCAAGTTTTTTTCCTGTTTCATTCATTACTTTGACATCACGGCAAAAAAACGCGAATTTTTAATTGACGTGAAGCATACGTACGTTCCGACGAAACATGACGCACTTAGGATATAGGACTTTCTCGCGCATGAAGTGTCCAACTATGCTCACCTTACAGGCCAGCCTGCTGCAAAGGGTCAGATTCCACCGACTAGCAAGGGTGAAGGCATTGCAGCGATCAGTGCTGAAGGAATGCCTAGTCCCGGCAGGAGTGACAAAGGCATCAGTCCAATTGACCCGAGCCCTTTACACAACACTGGTCCCAAAGCAAGCGTTTCGGAGCGTCAAAGCGCACAGGTAACGGGACACGACTTCAATGCTGACGCTAGCTCTCAATTTTATCTCTTTTTGCCAAATGAATTAGTTTTTTGCTCTCTGAAAAAGAACAATATGCATTACTGAACCCATAATGGGAAATTATTTAGAATTGTAACATGGAGGCAGGAAATTTTAAAGTCAAAAGCAAAGCTGCATAAATGAATCTGACGGAACAAATCTAGCTCTACAGCTATTTCTACGGAAAATGTATAACAAACCCCGACAAAATATTTCACAAAACTGAACATTTTTGCTAAGCTTGCATAAACATCCATTCCCATGACTGTTCGTGGTATAACCCACTCTCTTGACACATGTGATAAAATGGGTCTTCTGAAGAAAAGCTGATGTGAGGACCGTCATAACTTCATTCCGCTGGTTCATATAGCTTTCTTTCTCTTTATCTTTTTTTCTCGGGCCAGAACACGTGCGTGTTACACATATATAGCGTACGTGTATAGAAACTGCGCGGGATATAGAAGAACAATTGAACGTGTAGATGCCAGGAACAGCATGGATGCCAGGAACTTACTCCAGGTGATTTCAAGCAACACTGGAACTTACTTGGTGATAGCTAGCAACGTGCGTTTGGACCCGTCATCATAAAATGCGTCGTTATATTTTTAACACCAACTTAACATTGTTGGAGCCCCAAGTTGTATATGAGATGTAGTGAACGTTGTCGCCACTACTCAAAGGTGTACTGACAAAAAAATTTTCACTTATCGTTTTCTGTTTAGTCAAATGACAAACCTAACCCCGGGAGCGTAGGAAATGTACCAGTAAGCGTGAGTGCACCCTGAAGAATTATTTACAGCGTAATTTAAAAGCTTCGGAGTGAAGTCGACCGGCACTTGTCTCAGTGCCGAATCGGACGGAAATCGGTGGAACTTGCTCCTATTGACCCCCGCTTCATGGGCGCAAGACTTCACAGCGGAAAATATTGGCGTCATGACGACAAATACAAAATCAAATAAATTTTCTTCGCCTTCTGAAAAGCGTGTATTTTGTATTCGCGTGAAAATACAATATTCCGGACTCCGCTAGAGTTCGCTCTACAGGTACGCTGAATGACAGTGACCGCACTACCACACGGCGCGAGCAGACGATCAAGTAAGCGACGCGCTAGCTGCCATGTTTTGTTTGTTGGTGCTTGACGTAATGATAACTAGTCAGGCTGATGCGTGAAGTCAGCAGGATTAGTACTGCAGCCAGACGTCATGTTAGTGTCGACGTTGGTAAGTGCACCGCAATAAAAGTTGTTTAATATCAAAATAAAATATCCTACCAGCATTTTCTGAGCGTCACACTTGCTATGAGCTGTCGCTGTATACAGGGGATTTGTGTGGAAGAGTATACTTGCCTCCGAAAAAAAAGGTGTCAGTATCCCTCTTACCTGTAAGCGTTCATGAAGTTTACAACTTGCGTTCGTGGCAGGTTGCCACCGTTGATATGTCTGCAAGCCATATTATGTTATGCTGTAATTCTCACAGCCTTATGGGAAGTATACATGAGAAAACTGATGCCCGTATTCATAAACCGGCCTTATCCTTATGTTTTTATGTATTTGTTGCACACTCTACGTGCAATCTAAAGCTGCAGAAATGATAACTAGATAAAAAAAATTACTCGCTTGGCTTCTGAATACCTGCTTACATTGTTTATCAATCGCACCAAAGGTACAAATCCTTATGAGGAAAACGCTAGATAAGGATAAGGCAGATCAATGGCTTGCGCTAGTTCGGAAGCACTTTCAATGTATGGTTTATTCAATTACTTATAACAACTATCATGAATAATATTACGCAATTTCGTACGTTCCATGATGCAGGATTACCAGGTGAACGCTATGGCAAGCGCTTCTAACATGACAAGTCTGAAGGACGTGGTCTCGGTGCAAGAACAGCGTCGAGACAAACCCACTGGTACGTCGAAGTCGGCTGTCTCGAGCACGAAAATCAGTAAGGCCGGCAAGCCTAAGGCAAAGAGTAGCGTCGCCAGCCCTGCACCCAACGCCGGTACTTCTAAAGCAAAGGGTACGCCAGCCAGGACGACGTCCGACGTGCCGAAGGATACTGGAACCGTCGTCACCGACTCAGACTCCGAAGACACGGGTGCAATTTTACCAAGCCTGAGACAAGAAATTGTTCATTCGCCCAAGTCTAGTCTGAAAGCAGACGACGTCAGTGTGTCGCAGAGTGTGGCGGCATCCAGCCGCCTGAATGGCGTAGATGAAGACGTAGTCAGTGAAGGCGTCGGTGGCAGCAAAGTCAAAAGCTCGAACGTGATGCTGAAGAGCGCCGAAGTCAGTCGCCTGGTCAGTGATGACAACAAAGCTGCCTCCAATCCGGTCGCATCGAGCCGCGGTAAAGGCAAGGCTCGTGGTCGAGTTGCCATGTTTGCCGTCGCCGACGAAGAAGACGACGACAAAAACGACGAGCAGAAGGCCGTACGCAAACGTCAATATGGCAGGCGCAAGTCTGTCGTCGCCGTGGCGTTTGCAAAGCTTCGCAAGAGTATCAAAGCGCCGCAGCGTAAGTATACGGCCACAGGCTGCCTCTATGCTGGGTCATAATTTAGATTTTCTGGCCGGCGCATTGCCTTGTAGTGAACTATATTTTGCAATAATAATAATACTAACTAATATAGGATTTACTGGAAATAATGGAAACCTTTTAGTAAATTTTTCCCAGTAATACTATTTGGGATCTCTCCAGGTATAAAATTGGCAGATGAGTTCTTCCCGTTCTAACGAAGGTGGTTTATAGTGGTGTAAGCTGCAGTTTATTTGTTACATCGTCAGTACAGTAAAACGAAGAAGTGCTAGTGCCAGTCTCTTCTGTTGTCTTGTATATATATATACGTGTGTGTTTGTGTGTGTGTGTTTGAAAGTTCACAATCGGCACTTGAAGTTTTACATTTATAATACAAAATATTGTCTTAAACTAAACGAGCGTCTGCTGGCTTACAATGGCACTGCACCATTGGAACATTTGGAAAGCAGCACAGTACAAGCTGTCGACAGAAAATGAGAACTGGTATTTCAAGCAGAATAACACGCATGCTATATATACAACGGCGCTGTTTAATATACTTGAAATTACCTAACATTTCCATAAAATTTGCTATGCCTAAGCCGCGTTTTTGACCCTGTAAAGAGTGATTCATTTAGAGGTGTTGCACTTAAAAAAAATTCACCTACTGTACGTCTTCTTCGATGCCTGCTTTTTTAGGCAAGTCTTGAATACCGCCGCAGGTACGCTACCTTTTTGAGGCAATTACAAGTCAGTTTCACTAGAAGCGGGCTCACCGCGAGCTTATCTGATTTTGCTTGACTTTGGTTGCGCCAGTGTTCTACCAGCTTTGTTGAGAACAGTCGACGATCATTATTTCATTATAAATTGGAGTCAAAACTGAAACAGCCTCACTTGAATTTTTCTTTTTTTTTTGACGAGGAGCCTTCCATCTTGTTACCCGACTTGTCGCTTATCACTTGAGCTTTCGTTTAACAAGTCCTATTGATGAGCGTGCCAACCAGCCGCCTTTAACAAGAAATACCAGAAAAAAGTTGTGTTGATTGTGTGACCTTCGCGCTTAAACAAAAAAGGCAGTTTTTGAAAGCAGCAATATAGAATAAATTAATAGCTTACCCACATGCTTCAAAACTTTCTTAGCTCTGGCTTTTTCGTAACCTGTCCGCCGTAACAGTTCAGACCAATACGAGAACGTTTGTATATTGCATGCGCGCTGTAATGCAAACACAATTACTGCGAATTGTGGTATTTCAGATTTTGCTGCAAGTGTACTAAAATGGGAATACCAAAGTTTTGAGCTTCTTTTTTTCCGTTGCGCGTACACCTCAACTCCTCGCACCTCCCAGTAGCTCCTCAACATCCGCTAGAAAATTGGGACTGCGCGAAAGACAGGTCCAGTAAAGGAAGGAAACAAAAAAACAGCGCTGCTTTGCTGCAAACACAGGACGAGGTGAATTCTCTAAGAGCACTGAATTGCAGATGAGCTCGGTGTTACCAATATTCCAACAAACGTTACGAGATAGCATATGTGGTTAGTAAAGGCATATAGCATGCCCGGCAAATGAGTGATATGTCAGCGATGCAGGTATGGTGTCGACATAACTAAAGCGGAGTCGAGATGTGGCATGTTGACATAAACTTAGGCATGCGTAGCAATGAGAGCTCCCGCAAACAGCAGTACTAAGACAATCAATTGGAGTAACGATTGTTCATCGGTAAAAACGAATACATGGTGATCCAGATGAGCGTCATAATTAACAGGTAACAAAATTTCCTTTGGTGGAATCGACAAAAGCATTAAGGCTGTAACTTGCTTTCTGAATGATATGGTTGAACAACGACTTCTGAAGGCTATAGTATAACTGTCAGGTAACTACTTTGTCTATTCTTGTATGATTGTCATTTTGACTAACGACGGCACTGTTATAAAAATTTATGGGTGATTTCAGACGTTCAAAAATATCAACCCGACCAACCTTGGTATTAAGAAATTTCACTCATTCTTCGCAATCCCTAAAATGAGCTGTCTATATGACACATTGTTGGCGCTTACTTTAATATTTACATCCGTATCCCCATCAGTTTAGATGTGTATGATTGCTTCAATATATATATATATATATATATATATATATATATATATATATATATATATATATATATATATATATATATATATATATATATATATATAAAAGGGAAAGAAGTGTATACCTAAGGGCTCGTTTTTCCGTGTTTCAAAACAATAATAATGAGATCTAACAGACAGTAATGTTGGCATTACTGTCTGTTAGATCTCATAAATATATATATATATATATATATATATACTAATTTTGTAACAACGAAGATGCGTCAATTACCACGTGTTTCTTTAAATGAATTGAAACGTGGTGTGCACTTCTGTGCAGACTCCCAGTGGACAAATAGCGGGGCCTTTTAACAACATTGTGCTGCTTATTGCTGCAGAATACCACTTAGATGAAAACACTACAATGTTCGACGATAGTTCGACTTGCCACCTTCCAAGAGCAACATCAACAGTGTTATTTTTATTAGTTCAAAACGAATACAACTAAGAAACAAACTGGGCATGGATTTTGGGCATTTTCTCCTTACTATGCTAGAACTGCAGTTGACCTGCTGGAGCATAATTACTTATATTACACTATAACTAACGTTTGTTAATGAATCTCAAACACAACCCCTTTTTTAATTTCCTAGAATGTGACATATAGTGTCTTGGAAATGCGCTCTATACCAATTATACGCATTCGCAGACAGTGCCTTTCAATTCGTACCTATATAATGGCTATCAATGTACTCACAGCTACCAGTTCCGGATTGGTTTGATAGACAAACTGCGCACGCGCGTATTTCAGCGAACGCAG
The DNA here is from genome assembly GCA_013436015.1 of Rhipicephalus annulatus. Lineage (NCBI taxonomy): Eukaryota > Metazoa > Arthropoda > Arachnida > Ixodida > Ixodidae > Rhipicephalus > Rhipicephalus annulatus. The sequence goes on from WOVY01010337.1 coordinate 514,937, forward strand.
ATCAAAGCAGCTCGGAAGGCACATTGGACACCAGGGACCAGATGTCACTGATCCTGATGGCGATGGTAGCTGGGTTCCTCCTCGTCTTCATGGTTGTCCTCATGTTCATTTTCTTCGTCGGAGCAACCGCCATACCCGATGGCATCGCGTGCGTCACTGAAGGTGTGCCACAGGAATTTCGGCATGTTGCGAACTCTTCACGGTGTATTCTAGAAGTACTCCTTTCTTGGGCTAGTCGGTGTATGATTCTGCATGGGCCACAAAAGTATAAATGTTCTTGCTCCATGAAAGAACGAAAGAATTCGTCGAGGGGAGAGCAGTATATCTCTTGGGCTCTTCCCTCGTTCTTTCGTCGTGCAAAAACAGCCATTTTTTTGTGGGCCTTTGCAGATTCTTGATGTATGTTTGTGTGATGGACTACAGCATGCAATAGTGAGCCGGGGGAACTGTATTGCAAAAAGTAAAAGCAGTGCTTACTAAACGAGACGAATGAAGAATCATGCAAGATGGCACACTTGTCCTGTGCATTCCTTCGTTTTTCTCGCCTATTCTGCGCTGTTTTCGCCTATTGAAATGTGTGACTAACTAGGCCAACAAAACATACTTTTGGAATTCCTTCCGAATGGTAGCTTAATTCCAACACCTTGAGACCCCGTGACAGGTTTTGATGGATGCCTTATCAGAAAGCGCTGTTATTGCGTTCTGAGCTCGAAAACCCATGTCCACGAAGTATTTTACGCTTGCGACACAACGTCTTAGAACACTGCAGCAGAGTATACCAGGGTGTGTGCATGTAATTTAAATATGTACACGTTAACAAGCATGCGTGCAGCGCATAAGACATTTACACGATGAGGCGCGATGACAGATATGCATTGCACTTTACTGGCATAGCCTGAAAAAGCCCAATATACCTTCCGCGCATGTTACGTGACGGTCAACTACGCCTAAAACCGACGTTCACAGATGTTCTGAGCTGACGCACGGAGCAAGCACAAAGTGTTCATATGTGAGGTTTTACGTCCAAAAACCACCAATTGCTTATGAGAGACGCCGTAGTGGAGGGCTTCGGAACTTTCGACCACCTAGGGTTCTTTAACGTGCACCCAAGTCTGAGCACACGGGTCTACAGCATTTTCGCCTTCATCTAAAATGCAGCCGCCGCAGCCAGGATTTGATCCGGTGACCTTAGCCACAAGACCACCATGGCGGGGCAGAAAGCACAAAGTTATGCCCGTATTCCCAAACTAACGTTTGCCCTATATGTTTCCCTTCAGTTTATTACGCTTTACCTGTGTGTTAATGGTACAAAAATGGTAACATGGTGAAAGATAACTGCAAGATTTATCTCTGAATACAGGCATTTCTTGTTTAATGGACCCACTAAAGACCGAAAAACAGATAATTAGGTTGTCGGATTGTGAATACGGGCACCAGCCATAGAGCACACTGATGAGGTTTGAATGACCGTAATTTATTACCAGCGATACCTAAGGAAAATAACTAATCTACGTACGCATGGAAAGTTGTATTAGGTGAAACACAGCGTCCTCGATTTTCCCCCGGCTAGGGTAGTGACTCGGGCACACCAGAGCTGGGCTTTGGCTTTCCCAACTTATCTTATATGGAAGATACACATTGATCCGCGGGCGCTTGCGCCACTCGCCCAGCGAAGACAAAGATTAAGAAAGCATCGCACTGGCGTTGACCAAGGACGCAGGACGCAGCTGGACAGTACTCTTTGTGTCTCGTCCGTTTTTTTAGGGGCGAAGCTCCTTTTAAGGCATGGGTCTGTCCATCCTCCATTTTCGTTGGTAGCCACCGGTAGCACATATCCGCTCTAGATCGAGTATGTGCCACAGTGGATGCGAGATGGGAGATGGCGGCACTTGGAGTGTTCACTAGATGGACGCACGGACGGATGGACAGATAGACTAGCAGACGGACGGACGGATGGACAGATGTGTGGAGCGGGCATGTGCCATAGGGTGTGCGAGATGGCGGTACTTCGAGTGTTCACTAGATGGACGCACGAGCGGACGGATGGACACGCAGACTAGAAGACGGACGGACAGATGGATGGACGTGGGGACGTGCGGATAAACGCACGAATGGATAGGCAGACGGATGTACGGACTCACGTACGGACAGACGGAAGGACGCATGGACGGACGCACGAATGGTCGCGTGGGCGGATGGAAGCAAGAATGAAAAGATGGACGGAAGCACGGACGGGCTAACGGAGGCTTCGCCTCACTCATCATCATTCACTTCGTGGATATGCTGTGACTTTTTTGTTCGCTTCTCGCTTTCTTTTCTTCTCTTTTTTTTCCGTTTTGTGTTGCTTTTTAGGGGCGAAGCTCCTTATGGCGTGGCTTGTGCTTCCCTCGTAGTACGTAACCACCAGAGGCACATAGCCCGAAATGGCGGTCCTTACGATTTTGACCTCCAAGGTGGTTCCGGTGAGAGATGTCTTCCCTACCAACTGCTTTTACGCCCGCGGCGAGACCTTCAATTCCTACATGGTGCCTCAAACAGCCAGTCATCAACCTGACAATTACCAGGCATCGAGAAAAAACGAGATTTCTCAATACCAGCCCTCAAGCAGCTCGCCTTACTTCTGCTGTACGAGAAGTACCAAGACTGCACCCACGTCTACACCGACGGCTCCGTCCTGCCAAACAGCTCAACAGCGGCGGTTGTTACTCCAACGCACGCCACAACCATCAAATTCAGGACAGCTCATGCAACCACAACAACGGCAGCAGAGCTTGCAGCGCTTCGCGCTGCGCTGCGTTTCATTAACGACCAGAGCACGCAATGGTGGACGATTTTCTGCGACTGCAAGCCGGCACTGCAGTCACTTCTGTCAAATCTACGCCGTGGTCCACACGAGCAGTTGGTATTTGAAACACCAGAAATTCTACATCATATAACAGAGAAAGGGCACCACGTTATATTTCAGTGGTTGCCAAGCCACTGTGGAATTATCGGTAACGAACGAGCTGATCAAGCTGCCCGTTCAGCCCATACAGAAGACAACGACCAGTCAATACCGCTCTCAAGGACGGACGCTGCTAGGAGGCTCTGCATGCTTGCTCGCCAACGCTCCCTGGCTCTTTGGAATGAGCCTCTCTTTACGCATGCAAGAATACGATCCCTTGATCCAACGTTAAGCATGCAGCTTCCAACAAAATTCGACGAGGCGACGCTACTGCTCTGTGCAGACTATGGTTGGGAGTCGCGTTTACCCGTGCGTACGCATTCCGCATAGGTATGGCCGACACTGCCGACTGTGCACACTGCGGAGATGAAGAAACAATTCGACATATCCTGTGTGACTGCCCGAAATACAACCTGGAAAGACAACACCTTTCTAATAAACTAACAGGTTAGATGACCAGCCGCTGTTCAAGAAGAAAGTATACTGCGCCATTGTCATGAGTTCATCGTCACAGAAGAAAGCCGTGCAAGCGCTACTGGGCTCTTACGAACTACTGGCCTGTCGGAACGCCTCTGAGTGGACTGATTTTGTGCGTGCGTGTGTATCGGTGTGTTTTTCTCTTATTTATTTTTACTCTCCCTTTCTCTTTCAACCCCCTACTCCCCAACCCCAGTGTAGGGTAGCATACCGGATACTAGCATCTGGTTAACCTCCTGCCTTCCTTATTTCTTGTTTCTCTCTCTCTCTCCTCTGTGCGTTGTTGAACAATAAAAGATAGTGCTCAATGCACATGTTAATGGCTGCTAAGAGAGAATGAGAGACAGGAGCATTCGGCCTTTAGGTAACGCGTACGCTGCGATCCCCATTAGCAGCTATTCGCATGTACATTGAGCACAATCTGACAAGAAAGGTTTTGCTACGTTATACTCGCTGGGGTGTAACCTCCTTGGTTTTAAAAAGGCTTAGCGAGCGTTGGGCCGCATAGCCATGAATACAGTGAACTAGTATATACCATGACTCGAGGTGGTTAAAGGTGGGAAGTGAACCCGAAGCGCAAGCCGTAAGAAAAGTGTGCATGTGCCACCTCCCGTTTAGTCCTTGAAATGTCCGCTGGATGGTGGTGCTTCTATATGGAGAATATATGATGAAAGGTGCGAGATGGTGGTACTTGGGAGTGCTAAATAGATGGACGAACGGACACACAGACAGATGCATGGATGGACGCATGAACGGACGCAGGCGCGGATGCATGGACGAACGCAGGGACGAAACTCACGAACAGACGCACGCATGGACGGGTGGATGGACGCATGGACGGTTACCCAGACGTACGCAGGAACGGGCGGAGGAAGCAAGAACAAAATGGACGGACGAATGCTTCGCCCCCACTCCCCATCATCACTCCGTGGATATTGCTGCCATTTTTTTTCTCTCTTAATTTATATTCATTGCTAATTTCTTCCCCTTTTTTTCCTTTCTTTTTCTATTTACGCTTCTCGCTTTCTCCTCATTTTTTTCTTTTATACGTAGTTTTGACACCGTTACTCCAACCGACAGCAGCATACGACATGCCGGGCACCTAAAGTGCAGCACACATTCAACTGCGACAGCGTTGCGATTTAGTCTTCACGCACGGGCACTTCATGGTGATCTCACCGCAAATGGCTTCCTCTTTAGCTCCTCCATTGTGCAGTTGGCGATGCCAATATTTGAGTTGTGGAGGCTTCGTAAATAGGAATCACGGCGTCTCCATTGCTTTCCTTCCCACCATGGGTAATTGCAAGGGTGTAAGTTTTTTTTTTCTTTTGCGCTCAAACTCCTCACGTGCGATCACCGAATTCTCGGGTTGCCATGCGTTCGATTTCGAGGTCAATCAGTTTTTACCTGGATGCAACTTCGTTCTCCACGCAAACTCGACCATACGTTGAAATAGGTGTAAGTGTTCCGCATGAACGCGGCTTTATGAACAGAGAAAATAGTTATTAGCGAGATATGACATTACCGCAGACTGAAACTTCGATATAGGTTTGTGGCGTTCATTGCAATATTGGCACGCTGCGCAAATACTCAGGCTGTTCACAGCTACCCGATGCTCTTTACGTTCTCTAGTGTATCTCTAGAATGCGCGGACAAGCACAAGACGTCAAAGAGCAAGGAGATGACTGGAGGTGGTCAGGGCCTGAATATTAATGCGTTTGAGAATCGACATACCGCTCTACAAGTAACTGCGTGACGCCTACTTGACGGCAAACCAACGAACGAGAATATGGCGGAACTAGAAAGTTCTTGCAAAATAGCAAGTTCGCGGGTTCTCAAAAGCATGCATAGTTGTGCACCAACTGGCGTCAATATGTATTCTGGAGCTGGCCGGTCTGGCTGGCTTTCCGTACAAACTCAAAACACCAGTCTGTATACGTATCTTGTTTTTCTGGTATAGTAGCGGTGTACGCTCAAGTACTCTATATGCTCAATCAGAATTCACATGAATGTTTAAGCGTATAAAGTATTATATAGAACGATGGTGTTCCCTCAATATCATATCGCTTATACTATATTGCGTGCCTAACACACTTTTTGTTAAGTACTAATAAGAACCCATAAATCTACAGATTAGAGCATATACTTCGAAGATTAACGTTTAGGTGATTACGCAATAACCTCGTTATTGAAGAGATAATCAAAATGAAAGTTGAATTTGCTTACATATGTGTCGCTAGCATTAATATATTAGTAAAACGTTACAGACCTGCGAGCCTATGTTCGACTCATCTTAAGAAATTACCTCTGACTTATAAAACTTGGTTCTGCGTTCAAAAGGACTTAAAGTATTTATGTGTTTCCTCTTGTTTTGATATATTACGATCGCAAAGTCGTCTCTTTATGATGAGTGTCGTGGCATACAATTTAGTAGGAAGGAAGGAAGGAAGGAAGAAAAGAAGGAAGGAAGGAAG